>OY740808.1:25968329-26013329 GCA_963514005.1 Raja brachyura
AACTGCGCGTGTTGTTCCATTGTTTAAAAATGGTTCTAGGAGTAAACCTAGCAATTATAAACCTGTTAGTTTGACGTTAGTGGTGGGCAAATTAATGGAAAGGATACTTAGAGATAATATGTATAATCATCTGGATAAACAGGGTCTGATTAGGAACAGTCAACATGGATTTGTGCCTGGAAGGTCATGTTTGACTAATCTTTTGAATTTTTTGAAGAGGTTACTAGAGAAATTGATGAGGGTAAAGCGGTGCATGTTATCTATATGGACTTCAGTAAGGCCTTTGACAAGTTTCCACATGGAAGGTTGGTTAAGATGGTTCAATTGTTGGGTATTAATAGTGGAGTAGCAAGATGGATTCAACAGTGGCTGAATGGGAGATACCAGAGAGTAATGGTGGATGGCTGTTTGTCAGGTTGGAGGCCGGTGACTAGTGGGGTGCCTCAGGGATCTGTGTTGGGTCCACTGTTGTTTGTCATATACATCAATGATCTGGATGATGGTGTGGTGAATTGGATTAGTGAGTAAGATATGTGGTGTTGTGGATAATGAAGTAGATTTTCAAAGTCTACAGAGAGATTTAGGCCATTTGGAAGAGTGGGCTGAGACATAGCAGATGGAGTTTAATGCTGATAAGTGTGAGGTGCTGCATCTTGGCAGGACAAATCAAAATAGGACGTACATGGTAAATGGTAGCGAATTGAGGAATGCAGTTGAACAGAGGGATCTAGGAATAACTGTGCATAGTTCCCGGAAGGTGGAATCTCATGGAGATAGGGTGGTAAAGAAAGCTTTTGGTGTGCTGGCCTTTATAAATCAGAGCATTGACTATAGAAGTTGAGATGTAATGTTCAAATTGTACAAGGCATTGGTGAGGCCAATTCTGGAATATGGTGTACAATTCTGGTCACCAAATTATAGGAAAGATATCAACAAAATAGTAAGATTAAACATGAACTTACCTGTTCAAAGTTTGATCTTTATTTTATGAGGAGTTACGATGAGGGATTACGTGAAGAAGCCCCGCCAGGCGCATGCTCAGCATACTTCATAGCAGCGGCGTGAAAAACACAGAACCAATAGCTGAAGTAAGATAGCAAGGCTCACACAAGACTAGAACTACCAGATGATCCTTTAGATTATGAGGGCCGGGAGCGGAGGGCACGTAATCCCCCATCGTAACTCCTCATAAAATAAAGATCAAACATTGAACAGGTAAGTTCTCGTTTAATCTTACTATTTTACTTCGGAGACACGTGAGTGACAATGTGAAGATTTTGAAGCTCCGTGATTTTCATGCTGTAAATTCATTCCATACGACACACTGCCTCAGTTGACACAGTAGTGAGTAAATAATATCATTGAACATTGCTTGAATAATGCAATAAGTATTTTAATAATAATAATAAAAGAAGGAAAAGTAATACCCCTCTATCATAAGGGAAATGACAACAAAAGATATGAATCATTACATAAAAGAAAGCAAATAATCAAACAGAACCCAACACTGCATGTCCAAACTCTGGCACCATGATAACAGGTTTATTGTAAAACTTGGAAAAAGTTTCTTCTTCACACCATCCTGCGGCCTCTAAACTTTGGTCGAGCGGCACGTCCTGTGCCATCGCCACGGACGTGGACACTGCCCTGGTGAAGTGGGATTTAAACACATCAGTGTCTACTCCAGCTAAATCCAAAACCTGTTTTAACCATCTAGAAATAGTTTGTACTGATATATATTTTTTTTTATGTGTTTTATTTTCTCCTTTTTTCCCCTTTTTTTAATGGGCAATAAGCATTGTTGTTTCGCAACCTTGGAGACTCTTGGTTACCAATATATTGAGTCAGATGCTTAACCACACACAATGTTTGGTCGACAGGATATGCTCTAAAGATTACCTTGGTTCCAGACTTACCTGGTCTGCTTTGTTTGATTAGATCATAAACATAAAAAGTAATGTTATCTGCAGACAAATGCATACAATCTAAATGTAACATTTGCCAGGTTTGTATTCTTTGTGCTGACACTAATGCCATAAGCATTACTACGTTAAATATTAATTTCTGAAAAGACAGTGACATAATTGGAGCCCATTGCCGAAGCAATGGGAGAACTATACTAACATCCCAAATTTCTGTATATCTGGGTTTGGGAGGATTTTTATTAAAAGTCCCTCTCATAAATCGGGATATTAATGGATGAGACCCGATAGATAGATATTCTGAAAATTGTCGTAAATAGGAAGACAAAGCACTACGAGCACTATTAATGGCACTATAACTAAGGTGCTCATCAAAATGCAACATAGCAAGGAACTCCAATACATCCGATATGTTTGCAGTATGATAAAGATATATCTGACTGAACACAAAAAGTTTCCCATTTCTTATGTGAGACATATATTGTTTCTTAGTGCTATCTCTTCAAGCTGACGTTATGACATCCATGGTCCAATCCAACAGTCCAAACCCTTGTAATGGTCTGGTCAGAACCTGCAAATTAACAAATTGATATAATCATGCAATGGATGAACTTGTTCTGTCACTGGTTGTACCAACAAATCCCTGGAGCTGGGAATCGTCATAAATGGTTCAATTATCATTCTAAGCATCAATGGGAACCATGGCTGTGTAGGCCAGTTTGGAACCACCAAAACACCCATGGCAGAGTCTTGCTCTATTTTACTGAGACATTGCCTAATCAGGCAAAATGGGTGAAAAGCATAGAAAAACATATTTCCCCAATGTTGCGAGAATGCATCCAACGCTACAGCTCCTGGGTCAGGCTCCCATGACACGTGTTTAGGCAATTGGTGATTTAATCTGGACGCAAACAGATTAATGTCTGGTACACCATACCAATTGACAATTTTTTGGAAAATTTGTGGATTTAATATCCATTCGGTATTGTCTTTAAACTCCCATGATCTGTTGTCTGCCACAACATTGTCTTCCCCTGGGAGATAGATAGCTGAAAGCCAGATATTCCTAGATACACACCAATTCCACATCAGGTTGACCAGATGATCACATGATACTGATCTTACTCCACTCATGTGATTGATATATGCTACAGCTGTGGTATTGTCTACTTGTAATTGAACATGCAAGTCCTCCATTGTAGGACAATAAGCTTTTAATCCAAAAAATGCCCCCAATAACTCCAAATAATTAATACCATATGTTTGGAGAATTAAATCCTCTTGGACAGTCCATCTACCACCACAGCTGGTGTCATTGTCCATAGCCCCCCATCCGAGAGCACTAACATCAGTTTGCAATACCACTGTAGGTTGCTGAATAACAATGTTTTTAGTAGCTTGTGCAACATTCCCAATCCACCACTGTAATTCACCCAATGCTTCCGTTGGCAACTGCATGGGTCTGTCAAAATGACCTGCACGTTCTTTTAGTGCTTGTGCTTTTGCCCTTTGAAGATTTTGATAATGCAAAGGACCAAACTCAACAGCGGGAAATGCTGATACTATCTTACCAATAACCCCAGTTACTTCTCGGATGGAGGGATAAGGTTTGTCAGCAAGGCAACTACACGCATTTGTAATATCCACAACTTTATCTGTTGGTAAAGTTATTGACACAGCAACTGAATTAATGACAATACTCAATTGTTTGCAAACGGCTATAGCTTAGATTTCGTTGGATGGATCAGAAACCCTAGCCTTTTCAACAGGCTTATAGTTGCTGAAACTGAATCTTCAGCTGATTCCTGAGTGGCATTAACAATTAAAAATATCATCAAGATAAGCCATGACAATGTGATTTTGAGCCCTTAACAATGCAAGTGCTGGTTTCAATAATTTTGTGAACAGCCTGGGAGCTGAACTTAACCCATTAAGTAATGCTTTATATCGCCACAGCTGACCCATCCAATTAAACTTCAAGTACCTACGATAATGGCGATGAATTGGCACTGAATAATACGCATCTTTTAAGTCTATAGTAGCCATGTAACTCCCTATGGACAATAACTCCTTTGCAGTGTTGAAGGTGTCCATTTTGAAATGTCTATACTGGACATATGAATTCAATTTTGTGAGATCCAGAATGACTCTACAACCCCCATCTTTCTTTGCCCAGGGGAAAATATTTGACACAAATTGTTGCGGATGATTCCCCGTACTTTCAATTACCTCTTTTTTAAATACTTTTTTTACTTTTTCTTTTACCTGAGAATTTTCAGGTGCAGAAAACACCAAAACCTGATTAGGTTTATCCTGTACAGGTGGATCAACTCCTTCCATAAATTCTATAATAGCACCTGACACAGTATCTAATATAAACTGATCAGATGTTATACAGTACCATTCATCATAAAACAATTGCCATCTACCACCAACCGGAGGTTCCACAACAGTTTCCTCTGTGATAGAATAAAGTTTTTGTACCTCAGCAAATGACCGTGACGGTCTCCGTCTCCCAATATATGGATTGACATTGGGCTGTGATGGGTAATAATACCTTCTCCCCATACCCCTGCCTCTGCTTGTTCCTGCACCTGAATCAAACCCCCTTCTCATCCAGCCAGATTGTCTCATTTGACCAAATATAAAAGGTTTCATGAGGCTGATAGTCTTTGCCTCCTCATTGATATCTTTAATTTGTTTATGCAGGTTTTTTCTCTGAATAAATAATCTGGAGCTTGAACATTGCTTGATTTACACAAACCAGCAAATCTTGGGTGCAGGATGGGCCAAATGGTGACTTTTCTCATACAATTAATCTCAAAATAAGAATTACAAAACAATGCCATATCTTTTTAGTTTTGGACATAGCATGCCCTTCCAACTGCCTCCCAAAAGCAGTAATGCCAGCTGCAATGAGCTTGAGGACCCTCTAGAATCGTATCTCCAGTCTCGCATTGTTCAAGTCATGGGTGTCCAAATAGCTGGATTCACCATCGGCACCCTCAGTGATGCACAATTAACAGGTGTTTTATAGAGGTCTGCTGTCTCAATCATGACAGTCTCCTGAAGCTGGTGAGAAACCAAATAATTAATGTTGGCCGCCAGGTTTTCCTCCATAACCTCACCGTTCCCCTCTGGTACAGCAAAGGATTGTGCTACATCTAGTCACTCACGTGACTCCGAAGTAAAATAGAGAGAGTACAGAGCAGATTTACTAAAATGTTGCCTGGGTTTCAGCACCTACGTTACAGAGAAAGGTTGAACAAGATAGGTCTTTATTCTTTGGAGCGCAGAAGGTTAAGGGGGGACTTGATTGAGGTCTTTAAAATTATGAGAGGGATAGACAGAGTTGACGTGGATAAGCTTTTTCCATTGAGAGTAGGGAAGATTCAAACAAGAGGACATGATTTGCGAATTAAGGGACAAAAGTTTAGGGTCAACATGAGGGGGAACGTCTTTACTCAGAGAGTGGTAGCTGTGTGGAATGAGCTTCCAGTGGAAGTGGTGAAGGCAGGTTCGTTTTTATCATTTAAAAATAAATTGGATAGGTATATGGACGGGAAAGGAGTGGAGGGTTATGGTCTGAGTGCAGGTAGATGGGACTAGGTGAGAGTAAGTGTTCAGCACGGACTAGAAGGGCCGAGATGGCCTGTTTCCGTGCTGTAATTGTTATATGGTTATATGGTTATATCTGCTGAGGGAAGCTCGGTGCAGCCAACGCCAAGGCTCTGTGGGGGAGGACCACAGCCTAGGGTCCTTCCACTGCTCAATACTGAGGGGCAGAGTCCAGTGGGGACACCCCTCAAACTCGGGGAGGGATATCACCCCAGGGGGCCACTGGAGTAGCAAGGGTGCTTGGTTTAAAAATAGTATGACACTATCGAATGTGTCGACTCCGTGAATGTTTGAAGACTCTTTGCACAGTTTTGTTTTATAATTATTTTTTATTCTGAATAAAGTTTATCTTTGGGAAAAATAACTTTAAAAAAATGCTGCTATAGCACTATCCTCAACTACCTCCTCTGGCAGCTCATTCCATACACACACCACCCTCTGAGTGAAAAGCCAAATATTTTGCATTTCAATGTTTTATTACATAAGAGCGAAACTCAGAATTTTTCCTATGAAAAGGGAAGACCCCCACTGTTCACTAATCCCGCACTGCCACTCCTGGTCAGCTGGTACATCTACATTATGAATATAATATATATATAATATATATATATATATCGTCATCATCATCATCGGCGGTCACTTGAAACGAGTAAGACTGTCCTATATGGACGACGCCTGTGCGTGACTTTGTTTATAACGTGGGGAGACTGGTGCACAGGCAGCCACCCCACGATCTCTGACAGATCTGGGTCAGGATCCAGTGGCATGGAGTCCAAGACGACTGGAGACTCTTTTCTGCTGCAGCCTTCATCCGCCTTCCCAGCCGTTGTGACGCTCCACTAAGGTCAGCCATCGTCCTCCGCCTGTTCCACCGTTGAGGTCTCGGTTGGATTACTCTTTGTCAGGGACCTCCCTATCAGCGTTACCGCCATGTGTGACCCTACCAGGAGCATAGCTCCAGACGGCATCGCTCTCAGTATCTCAGCACCACACAAGCTTCTCCACCCCAACAAGATGACAATCCACGGAATAAACCCACGCGGTCACGGGGAGAGCGGTCCGTACAGACAGAACCTGTAGTCAAGATTGAACCCAGATCTCTGGCACTGTAAGGCAACAACTCTACCGCTAAGCCACGCGCCATCCTAATGTCACTGACTTAAGGGGCCTGTCCCACTTGGGCGTCATTTGTGCGTCACGCACATGGCCACAAAGATTTTGTACATCCCAAAATCCTGGAGCGCCGCGTGCGACTGCGTATCACTGCTTACGTCACCATACACCATGCGCGCCTAATGCGCACCATGCACGCATCACATGCGCGGCACGACCTGCGTGTCGTGCGTCGGATGCGTAAACGATGGCGCTTAAATTATGCGCAAATGACGCCCAAGTGGGACAGGCCCTTTACTGAGTATTTCCTGCAGTTTATGTTTCTGAAGCCATGGAATTTAATTCCCTTTGCCTGTCGAATCTTAAAATGCACCCAAAAGATAATTTTGTTGATCCATATTATTTTCCTCTTTCCCAGTATCTCCCCAAGGGTGCTGAGTTTCACATTTTGATTGAAATATATATATATATACATATGTGTAGATCGACCCGAAACGTCACCTGCCTGTCCCACTGAGTTACTCCAGCATTTTGTGTCTATCTACGGTTTAGTCCCCTTAGTCTCCATCTTTCATTGAAACCATCATTCAGTTTCTCTGATAGACACAGAATGCTGGAGTAACTCAGCGGGACAGGCAGCACCTCTGGAGAGACAGTAATGGGTGACGTTTCGTGATGAGACCCTTCTTCAGTCTGAAGGTTTCCCCCGGGTGCTCCAGTTTCCTCCCAGAACCCAAACACGTGCAGGTTTGTAGGTCAATTGGCCCTCTGTAAATTATCCATACTGTGTCGGGAGTGGATGAGAAAGTGGGATAACATAGAACTAGTGTGATCGCTGGTCGGCGTGGACCTGATGGGCTGTCGGGCCTGTTTTGGTGCTATATCTCTAAAACTAAAACCAAAGATCATTGGCTGTTGTGATCAGGGACTGCAATTATTGTCACTCCGAATGTGTGATTGTTGTCTAGAACTGTGATCATCAGTTAGAATAAGTGTCTGTGGTTTAGCTTAGTTTAGTTTAGAGATACCGCACGGAACCAGGCCCTTCGGCCCACCAAGTCTGCCCCGACCCCGCACACTAGCACTATTCTATACACACTGGGGACAATTTACAATTTTTCCCAGCCAATGAACCTACAAACCTGCACGTCTTTGGAGTGTGGGAGGAAACTGGAGCACCCCGGGAAAACCCATGCTGTCAAACTCCGTACAGGCAGCATCCAAAGTCAGGATCGAACCCGGGTCTCAGGCGCCGTAAGGCAGCAACTCGACCGCCACGTCAGCGAGCCACCCATAAGTTGCCCATCTGCAGCTGAGTCTGTGATCGTCAGTATGTAATCGGAGCTGTGATCATTGGTGGAGATGGGTGAACACAGAGGCACCTCTCGTCGTGTTTACCTGCCAGGCAGGAAACCAGATTTCTTACACTCTGCAAATCACTCACAAAGAATTCCATCTGCAATGAAATAAAACCAGTTTGTAACTTCTGAGCATTCCAAATGAGGCCACAAGGAAGTTCTTCCAAACTCATCAATGAACGTGGCGACATTAAAATAAATAAACCATCTCGGTATGAAAGGTTCAGGAACAGCTTCTTCCCTGCAGCCATCAGGTTATTAAAAACTACAACCTCCAATAATAGGCTCCGAACTACAGAAACTTGGGGGCATTGGTTTTGTCTTTTTCCACTCTTATTGTTTATTTGTTTATTTGTTTGTTATGTTGTACATCATGTTGCTACTTGTGGGCGGAGCACCAAGGCAAATCCCTTGCATGTGAATACTTGGCCAATAAACTTACTTGTTTGTTTGATGTATGTGTATGTATGTACTGTGCAGTATATATATTCCAGCTGGGCTGAGGAATAGTTGATGGAATTTAATACAGAGAAATGTGAGGTGTTGCAATTTGGGAAGTCTAACATGGGCAGGACCTACACATTGAATGGTAGGGCTCTGGGGAGTGTTGTGGAGCAGAGGGGTCTAGGAATGCAGGTGCATAGTTCCTTGAGTGTGGGTCACAGGTTGAGAGGGTGGTCTAGAAGGCTTTAGGCACATTGGTCTTCATCAGTCAGAGAATTGCGTATATAGGGAGGTCATGTTACAATTGTATACGACAACTGAGGTAGCTGAGGCAGGTATTATCGCAACATTTAAGAAAGATCAGACAGTAACATGGATATTGTAGTTTTAGAGGGATATGGGCAGGTGGAACTGGCGTAGATGAGACATGAAAGGCATTTAAAGACTGCATGGATGAACTACAACATTTGTTCATCCCAGATGGCAAAAGAATAAATCAGGGAAGGTAGTGCATCCGTAGATGCAGGAAGATTGTTCCTGATGTTCGGGAGGTCCAAAACAAGCGGTCACAGTCTAAGGATAAGGGGGAATTCCTTTAGGACCAAGATGAAGAAAACATTTTTCACACAGAGAGTGGTGAGTCTCTGGAATTCTCTGCCACAGAAGGTAGTTGAGGCCAGTTCATTGGCTATATTTAAGAGGGAGGTAGATGTGGCCCTTGTGGCTAAAGGGATCAGGAGGTATGGAGAGAAGGCAGGTACAGGATACTGAGTTGGACGATCAGCCATGATTATATTGAATGGCAGTGCAGGCTCGAAGGGCCGAATGGCCTATTCCTGCACCTATTTTCTATGTTTCTATGTTTCTATGATAACAAGGGAAATCAGGGATAGTATCAAAACAAAAGATGAAGCATACAAATTAGCCAGAAAAAGCAGCCCTCCAGGGGACTGGGAGAAATTCAGAGTCCAGCAGAAGAGGACAAAGGGCTTAATTAGGAAAGGGAAAATAGATTATGAAAGGAAATTGGCAGGGAACATAAAAACTGACTGCAAAAGTTTTTTAGGTATGTGAAGAGAAAAAGATTAGTTAAAACAAATGTAGGTCCCTTGCAGTCAGAAACAGGTGAATTGATCATGGGGAACAAGGACATGGCAGACCAATTGAATAACTACTTTGGTTCTGTCTTCACTAAGGAAGACATAAATAATCTGCCGGAAATAGCAGGGGTCCGGGGGTCAAATGAGATGGAGAAACTGAGTGAAATCCAGGTTAGCCGGAAAGTGGTGTTACGTAAATTGAATGGATTAAAGGCCAATAAATCCCCAGGGCCAGATAGGCTGCATCCCAGAGTACTTAAGGAAGTAGCCCCAGAAATAGTGGATGCATTAGTGATAATTTTTCAAAACTCTTTAGATTCTGGAGTAGTTCCTGAGGATTGGAGGGTAGCTAATGTAACCCCACTTTTTAAAAAAGTGGGAAGAGAGAAAACAGGGAATTACAGACCAGTTAGTCTAACATCGGTAGTGGGGAAACTGCTAGAGTCAGTTATTAAAGATGGGGTAGCAGCACATTTGGAAAGTGGTGAAATCATTGGACAAAGTCAGTAAGGATTTACGAAAGGTAAGTCATGTCTGACGAATCTTATAGAATTTTTCAAAGATGTAACTAGTAGAGTGGATAAGGGAGAACCAGTGGATGTGTTATATCTGGACTTTCAGAAGGCTTTCGACTAGGTCCCACATAAGAGATTAGTATACAAACTTAAAGCACACAGTATTGGCCATTCTGGCTGGTTGGCAAACAGGAAGCAAAGAGTAAACGGGTGCTTTTCAGAATGGCAGGCAGTGACTAGTGGGGTATCGCGAGGCTCAGTGCTGGGACCCCAGCTATTTACAGTATATATTAATGATTTGGACGAGGGAATTGAATGCAACATCTCCAAGTTTGCCGATGACATGAAGCTGGGGGGCAGTGTTAGCTGTGAGGAGGATGCTAGGAGGCTGCAAGGTGACTTGGATAGGCTGGATGACTGGGAAAATGCATGGCAGATGAAGTATAATGTGTATAAATGTGAGGTCATCCACTTTGGTGGCAAAAACAGAAAAGTAGACTATTATCTGAATGGTGGCCGATTAGGAAAAGGGGAGATGCAATGAGACCTGGGTGTCATGGTACACCAGTCATTGAAAGTAGGCATGCAGTGCAGCAGGCGGTGAAGAAATCGAATGGTATGTTAGTGTTCATAGCAAAAGGATTTGAGTATAGGAGAAGGGAGGTTCTACTGCAGTTGTACAGGATTTTGGTGAGGCCACACCTGGAGTATTGTGTACAGTTTTAGTCTCCAAATCTGAGGAAAGACATTCTTGCCATAGTGGGAGTACAGAGAAGGTTCACCAGACTTATTCCTGGGATGTCAGGACTTTCATATGAAGAAAGACTGGATAGACTCGGCTTGTACTCGCTAGAATTGAGAAGATTGAGGGGGGACCTTACGGAAACGTACAAAATTCTTAAGTGGTTGGACAGGCTAGATGCAGGAAGATTGTTCCCGATGTTGGGGAAGTCCAGAACAAGGTGGTCAAAGTTTAAGGATAAGGGGGAAATCTTTTAGGACCGAGATGAGAAAAACATTTTTCACCCAGAGAGTGGTGAATCTCTGGAATTCCCTGCCACAGAAGGTAGTTGAGGCCAGTTCATTGGCTATATTTAAGAGGGAGTTAGATGTGGCCCTTGTGGCTAAAGGGATCAGGAGGTATGGAGAGAAGGCAGGTACAGGATACTGAGTTGGATGATCAGCCATGATCATATTGAATGGCGGTGCAGGCCCGAAGGGCCGAATGGCCTACTCCTGCACCTATTTTCTATGTTTCTATGAATAGAAAGATGCTCATCCATATTCTGTGGAGGTGCTGCCTGACCCGCTGAGTTTGCTCCTACACTTTCTGCCCTGTTGTGTATAAACCAGCAAATGCCGTTCTCTGTTTCTTCTCTCCTCGACCACTTCAAGAAGAGTTGATGGAAGAGATCTCATTGAAGTTCCAGCAAACTTTCAGACCACATTTGCTGGCTCACATTTGGCTTTAAATTCAAATGATGGGGAAAGGGGCTGATGCAAAGCCACCGAGTGAGTGATGTTTCCTACCCGACTGAAGCGGCTACACACTGAGCCGTCAACCCTCTCTTTGTACTCGTTTAGAGAGAAATGATCTCATTTCCCTGAGTACGCCAGTTTATTGTTCTCCCCTTTGTTTCAATACGGGGATGCAAACAGTTTCATACTCAAGCTTCACGCCGTCCAAAGAAGAATATTTACTTTCAGACTGGTGTAACATTTCTAAAGTTTGCTTTTGATTTTGAAAAATGTAAAATAGGGTTTTTATTCGTCAAGAATCAAGAGGATTTAATTGTCATAAGTACTGACAACAGAACAAATACATTTTTAATTGTAGCATCATAACAGGCACAGTGGCACGGTGGCGCAGCGGTAGAGTTGCTGCCTTACAGCACCAGAGACCCGGGTTCGATCCTGACCACTGGTGTTGTCTGTACGGCCTTTGTACATTTTCCCCGTAACCTGTCTGGGTTTTCTCCGGGTGCTCCTGTTTCTAAACTCTCCAAAGACGTACAGGTTTGTAGGTTAATTGGCTTTGGTAAAATTGTAAATTGTCCTTAGTGTGTCAAGTCAAGTCGAGTTTATTTACCACGTACACACACAAGATGTGCAGTGAAATGAAATGCCATTGTGCAAAAAACTACAGAACAAGCAGAACAGAATCAGTATTTACATATTAGAAAAAACCCCATCAATTTGAAAAAGACGCAACGCAACAGTAAATTGGAACAGTAAATGAGTCCCTGGTGAGATAAGAGTTTACAGTCCTGACGGCCTGTGGGAAGAAACTCCGCCTCATCCTCTCTGTATTCACAGCGTGACAGCGGAGGCGGTTTTCAGACAGTAGCAGCTGGAACAGTCCGTTGCTGGGCTGGTAGGGGATAGTGTTAGTGTACGGGGTGATCGCTGGTCGGCACGGACTCGATGGGCCGAAGGGACTGTTTGATTTTTTTTAACCTGTTCTGCTGTAAACAAAGTCTGGCGCCGTTTCTGAACAAAAATATGATTATGTAAATGTTATGGTTTCTTTTAGTGACAGATGATTTCAATAACTTAAAGTAAATTATTTTGAAAATGGAAACTATAGTTATATCTTTGTTTTTTATCTCTTTACCTCAAATCCGAACACTTAATGTTGTTCAAGGTTGCCTTCCTTGACCTCCACTAGGAACTCCCTTTTTACACTCAATAACGTGTTTACACTGTGACATGCTCATGGGTCTAACAGACTAAGGAAAGTACAGAGAGAGCATGCAATCACAAAAGGCTTGAGTGAGGTTGATCCTCTGTTCCAATATCTAATGGGGCTGCTGGCTGCACTTCACACCCACCATCCTCGTCGTTGGACACAGTGTGCGTAGGGCAGAGGGTAGGGCCGAGGATGTCCTGGATGGGTTGCTCCTGGGCCTGGCCCAAGCTGGCCAATCTCGAGTCACAGCTCCAGACAGAAGAGGGCTCTGCCCGAGCCAGCTGCCTCCACCCTTACCGGGGTTAGGTCCACGCCCGGGTGGTATTAGAGAGGGACCACACGGTGCCCACGGATGTCCTGGGCGGTTTCTGGGACCGCGGGGGGTGGAATGTATCCTTAATAAGGACGGGGGAAATAGTTGTTGAAGAAAAATAAGCTCAAGGTGCCCATTTGTTGGGAGCCATCAATTTATTGTCACCATATTTCCATCATTTAAACCTGGAATTTCACATACCGGTAAGTACCTTCTTGAGAACAATGAACTATCCTGGTAGTTTGCAGCAGCTTCTTACCAGCATCGACAGGGATTACAGAATGTGGTGAACACTGCCCAGTCCATCACGGGTTCTGACCACCCCACCATCGAAGGGATCTATAGGCGTCGCTGCCTCAAAGAGGCAGCCAGCGTCATCAGAGACCCTCATCACCCTGGCCACGCTCTCATTTCACTCCTGCCATCGGGAAGATGGTACAGGAGCCTGAAAACTGGAATGTCCAGGTTCAGTAATCGCTTCTTCCTAACAAGGCAGGACGGCACAGTGGCGTAGCGGTAGAGTTGCTGCCTCAAAGCGCCAGAGACGCGGGTTCGATCATGACTGTGGGTGCTGACTGTATGGAGTTTGTACGTTCTCCCTGTGAGGTTTGTAGATTAATTGGCTTCGGTAAATTTTTTAATAAATTGTCCTAGTGCTAGTGTACGGGGATCACTGGGCGGCACTGACTCGGTGGGCTGAAGGGCCTGTTCTCACAACGTGCCTCTGAACTAAACTAAACCATCAGGCTATTGAACACAACAAACTCCAACTAAACTCCGAACTACAAACTGTCTTGTTGCACCAGGGACTCTGGGCTTTGTTTTGTTTTGCACGATACTGGGTTGTTTCATTATTGAAACTTTTATGCTTATTATATTATCTATTGGTACTGTGTTTAAAAACCTGTTCCGCTGCTATAAGTGAGAATTTAATTGTTCCATTTCAGTACATATGACAAGTAAATACTCTTGACTCTCAATCTCGTTTAATCATACGTCCACAAATTATTTCTGCAGAGAAAGATGAAAAGTGTATGAAACTATATAGTTCTGCCACTCTTCTTTTGCGATGCTCTGGCCCAGTTTGAAAGTCAATCCCACCTTTAAGTGGACACGGGAAGATATATTTGTATGTGCTTGGGAAAGGAGAGGGTGCTTTGCTAAAGTATACCGGTGTCAGATACCTGATCTCTCTCTCTCTCTCTCTCTCTCTCTCTCTCTCTCTCTCTCTCTGTCCTCTCTCTCCCTTGCTCTCTCATTGTCTCTGTCTCCCCCTCTCATCACTTCTCATCACTTCCCCTCTCTCTCCTCTCTCTCCCTCACTCTCCTCTCCCCCCTCTCTCATCCCTCTCTCTCCCTCTTCCCTCCACCCTCTGTCTCTCCCTCTCTCTCTCCCTCCCTTTCCCTTCCCCTCACACCCCTCTCTTTCTTCCTGTCCCTCTCTCTCTCCTCTCTCCCTCTCTCTCTCTCTCTCCTCCCCCCTTTCTCTTCCTCTCTCTCTCTCTCTCCTCCACCCTCCCTCTCTTCCCCTCTCCTCTCTCTCTTCCTGCCTCTCCCTCCTTCCCTCTCTCTTTCTCTCCAGCTCTGTCTCCCTCTCCCCGTCTCTGTCCGCAGCAGGAGGTGATGACAGTCGGCTGTGTGAAGCGGTTCAGAGTGTGTGACAGGCAGCCAAGGCTTGTGCGGCCCAGCCCAGCTGGACGTGGTGTGACAGATGTGTGGAAGACTGCTTTCAGTGGGGCTGCTGCTGTCCACTTTGATCTCGCCCGGGAGGGAAATGATGGGGTGCTTCAGCAAATCCTGCCAGCTTATCTTGATAGGGTGTGAGCACGAAGAACAGAAGAGGGACACAAAGTGTTTAGAAAGCCTTGCAGAGATTAAGTGGGTTCGAAAGGCAGCGGTTTTACAGGTTTTCAATCCAAGTGATCCTGACCACTTGACACGACATGAATAATTCACTCCTACACTAAACATAAGCGTAAAGACAGGCAGTTATCAGATTAATTTTAATTACAACAGCATTATAATAAAATTAATGGAAATCAAAATCTTTAAGCCGCTTTAAAGATGCAGTAAAATAATAAATCCTGACATAAGGACACACCTGAGGAAGAGAAACATTAGTGATTTAGGAAGTGCCTCACGTCATTATGTCTTGAATGAACCTAGGATTATTTTGACTCTAAATTAATAACCACTACCTAACCTTGTTATTTAAACCCCTGTTTCTGCTCTCCATTATCGAGTGTGTGTCAAATCCAAGGGAATCTTGGAATTTTATCTGATTTAGCATCATTTTTGCTCCTTGCTACGTCAAGGGTCTTTTTCAAAACAGCAGAGAAAAGTTTTACAAAACCTTTTTCCAACATCAATTAAATGAACAAAATGTGTACTAGACTTCAGATTTCAGTCATAAAAGCAGATGCTGGAAGTATTCAGTATTCACCTCATTACCCGGGTTGCAAAGGTATACAATTTACTCTCTGTGACTTCAGTAAAACACAATTCTGTAACAACTTGGAAGTTTTGATAATTAACCAGTAAAATAGTTATGAACGCATCTATTTAGACTGAAGAAAGACACAGAATGCTGGAGTGACTCAGCGGGACAGGCAGCATCTCTAGAGAGAAGGAATGGGTGACGTTTCGGGTTGAGACCCTTCTTCTTACAGCTGGTTTAGCATCAGAGGTTGAGAGGGAGACCTGACAGAAGTAAATTAAATCATGAGTCTCGTAGATATGGTAGGCAATCAGAACCTTTTTTGTAGAGTGGAAATATAAAAGACTAGAGGGCATAGCTTTAAAGTGAGAGGGGCAAAGTTTAAAAACGATGAGCAAAGATAGTCTTTTAAACTGGGTGGGTGCCAAGAATGTGCTACCAAGGGTGGTGGTGGAGGCAGATACGTTAATGGCATTGCAAAGGCCTTTAGATAGGCGCACGGGTATGCAGGGAATCGAGGGATAGGGATAACCTGCAGGAAGAGATTAGTTTAACCTGGCATTGGGGCAGCATGATGGCGCAGCGGTAGAGTTGCTGACTTACAGTGCCAGAGTCCCCAGGATCGATCCTGGCATCGGGTGCTGTCTATATGGAGTTTGCATGTTCTTCCCATGACCACGTGGGTTTTTATCAGGTGCTTGGTTTTCCTCCCACGCACCAAAGGCGTGCAGGTTGGTAGGTAAATTGGCTTTAATAAAAATTGTAAATTGTCCCTAGTGTGAAGGATAGTGCAACATGTATGGGGGTGATTGCTGGCCGAACTGAATCACTAAAGTCCAAACTCTAAAATCATCATGTTCGGCACAGACATTGTGGGCAGAATGGCCTGTTCCCATGCTGCACTGGTCTCTGTTCTATGAAGGAATTGCACTTATTGTCTTGATTACTATTGACTCCCTCAAATGTGAATATGTTGGAAACTTAGCAGTCCCTCAAATATTAAATTCTCATTCTTATTTTCAAACCTTTACGCCGGTCCATCTTGGTATTCATCTCTACAGAAATCAGACCATACCACGCTGCTCCAATCGGGCCACTTGGAATTCTCTCACTCCAGCGTCAGGAGTTCCTTACCCAAATCTCTCGGCCTCATTTTTTCCCTTTCCTCCTTAGGAAGCTCCTTAAAACACCCCCCTGTTTCACCATCTCCAATATCCACATCATGTTCACCCCTCTGGCATCAGCAGTGAGGAGAATGTGGATGGCACGGTGGCGCAGCTGGTAGAGCTGCTGCCTCGTAGCACCACAGGCCTGGCCTCACTCCTGACCTTGGGTGCTGTCTTTGTGGAGTTTGCACTGTGACCGTGTGGGTTTCTTCCAGATGCTCTGCTTTCCTCCCAATATCCCAAAGACATGCGGGTTGGGAGGTTAATTGGCCTCTGTAAAATAATTGCCCCGATATTGTGTAAGGAATGGTTGAGAAAGTGAGATAACATAGAACAAATGTAAAGGGTGATCAATGGTCAGTAGGGAGTCGATGGGCCGAAGGGCCTGTTTCCATATTGTATCTATAAACTCTTAACAACTGCAGTCAAAAATATTGTACTTGCACAATCTCACAAACATAAGATGTTGGTCAAAAATGGTTTCATCGTTTGGCTTGAGGCCCCTTCTTCTACACATTACACGGGGGAGAAACTACCCCTTCAAAATAGCTGAAAAATATTTTGCAACTGGTTAAATCACACCTGAGGCTTACCTAGCTGTCAAAAGTACTCAAAGCGTTTCTGATGTTGCAAACAGAAATAGGATTTTTTTTAAAGGTATTCTACCAAACAATAATTTTGTTTTTGATAAAAACAAATCACTTTAAAGCAAATCAAACAATAAAGCTATTCCAAAACTATAAAATTATGGAAGGTCCTGACCCATAACATTGCCTATGCAATTCTCCAGAGTTGCCGCCTGACCCAATGAGTTACTCCAGCACTTTGTGTTCAATCATTTAATGATAGTTTATTTTCACAAGTTCAAATGCACGGTGAAATAATGTTGTTACAAACAGTCCAGTAGAGTATTAGCACATCCCAATTAGCAAAGTGTAGAGAAATAGTCCACTGATCCCGCATTCAAGGGGCGCCATGTTCAGAGTCTAGTCCGTGCTCTAGTGCTTATGAGTGGAGCCCGGTCCAGACGAGCCCCAGGCTGCTGCGGGCCATCAGCTGTCGCTTTTCTTGGATCGACCTGGAAACGACGTCCCTCTCCTCGCCCGTCCACCTTTGTTTCCCGGGAGGCGCCTCCCGCAAGACCCCAGCATCTGCAGTCCCCATGTGTCTCCAAAATGACCGAGAACATGCCTTAGTCCTTCCACCACTGCTTGGACAAGCTGGCCATCCGCAAGTCACGGCGCCAGGCGGAAGAGGGCTTCGCCAGAGCCGGCTGCCCAGCTGCCTGCTCCTTTTCCGGGGTTACGTCCGCGCCCGGGTTGTTTCATCCACGGGCACCCTGGGGGATTTCTGGGCACCGCGGGGGGTGGAATGGATCATCAATAAGGATGGGGAAATAGAATATTTGTTTTACTTGTACGATGGTGGTGGGTTTTGTTTTGAGTCATTCAGTATAGTGCATATTATTATAAATAATTGAATGTTATTTTGGGTTTAAAAAAAAACCCATTGCTTACCGCTCAAAATGAGCAGTAAAGCACTTTGTGGGGCAGATGTACGCAGTGAGAAAGTGATACAACTTTGTACACCACGACTAAATCGTGAGAGGAAATGTCAAAGACTAGAGGGCATAACTTTAAGGTGAGAGGGGAAATATTTAAAAGTGATGTGCGGAGCAAGTCTTTTACACAGAGAATGCGCTGCCAAGGATGGTGGTGGAGACATATATGGTAGTGGCATCACTAGATGGGCACGTGGGTATGCAGGAAATGGAGGGATATGGATCATGTGCAAGGAGACGAGATTAGTTTAACCCGGCATTGGGGGCAACACAGTGGTGCAGCGGTAGAGTTGCTGCCTCACAGCACCAGGGACCCGGGTTGGATCATGACTGTGCAGTCTGTACGGAGTTTTACGTTCTCCCTGTGACCGCGTGGGTTTTCTCCGGGTGCTCCAGTTTCCTCCCACACCACAAGGACGTACAAGTCGCAGCATCATCAGAGACCCAGACCACCCTGGCCACACCCTCATTTCACCCCTGCCATCAGGAAGAAGGTACAGGAGCCTGAAAGCTGTAACATCCACATTAAGGAACAGCTTCTTCCCTATGGCCATGAGGCTTTTAAACACTACAATCTCAAATGAGCTGTGAACGACGTAGACTATTGTTGTTATTACTGCACCCACGCGTATGTGTGCATACACATAAAACTGTTTGCAACTGAATTTTTTTTTTCCCATTTATTATATTACAGTGGACTATGTTTACATATTCTGCTGCGCTGCTGCAAGTAAGAATTTCATTGTTCTGCCTTAGATATATGATAATAAAACACTCTCTTGGCTCTTGAAGTTTGTAGGTTAATTGGCTTCAGTAAAAATTGTAAAAATGGTAGCTTTGTACACTGCTACTAATATCCCAGCCTGATGCTAGAACAGAGGTGAGCTCTTGCAAACAGCTGCCAGGATGTTGTTATTCCCCATGCACGCAAGCATGTGTGGGAATCCCAAACTTGCTGGAAAGTGCTGGCCATTATTTGAAAATGTGTTGCTTGGTGTCAAATTCTGTTTGCTGTTGCTCCTGTGAAGTGCTTTGGAATTGTTCTCACACTGAAAGCCCTACACAAACACAAGTTCTTTATTGTTGCTTTATAAAACACACTTCTCTTCTTCAGCTGATGATGTCATCCACAGAAATCATTAGATCTTCTGCCAACTGCATACGACTAGAATTTCCCGGGATTAAAGTTTGTGTTATTTCAGTTAAATTTACCCTTTTGATGTTCTTGCACATTTACACTTCAACTGGTGATAAGGTCTCTATTGCAACACCTTAAACATCACCAGCTCGATCGGAACAGCTAGAAGGTCACCATCACCTTAGTTTAGTTTAGGAATACCGCGCGGAAACAGGCCCTTCGGCCCAATGAGTCCGCACCGACCAGCGATCCCCGCACATTAACACTATCTTACACACACTAGGGATAATTTACACTGATACCATGCCAATTCACCTACGTATCTGCACTTCCTTGGAGTATGGGAGGAAACCGGAGATACTGGAGAAAATCCATGCAGGTCACAGGGAGAACGTACAAACTCCATACAGACAGCACCCATAGTCAGGATCGAACCCATGTCTCTGGCCCTTTAAGGCAGCATCTCTACCGCTGCACCAGCGTGCCGTCAAATGGACGTCAGTGTGACTTTTGTTCCACATCAGGTATATTTGGTGCAGAGTTTTTGAACCATTTTCAACTTCTGAATATTATGAAACCAGAGCAGCCTATTGAAACTCAAGGCTGCAGAATAACATTGATTCTACATTTAATATCTGCCATATTTAGTGTGATATATATATATAAATGACTTGGATGTAGATGTAGATGGGTTTGTGAGTAAGTTTGCTGATGACACAAACATTGAAGGAGTTGCAGATGGTGAAGACGGCCGTCAGAAGATGCAGCCACAGGTTGATCAGCCACTGAAAAGGGCAGAGAAATGACAGATGGAGTTTAATCCGAGCAAGTGGGAGATGTGGCACTTTGTAAAGAGTGAGTGTACAGTTAATGGCAAGACCCTTAACAGCATTGCTCTGCAGAGGGATCTTGGAATCCAAATTCATAGCTGCACAAATAGATAGGGTGGTAGAGAAGGAGTACGGTATGCTTGCCTTCATTGCTAGGGGCATTGAGTATAAGAGTCTGGAAGTCATGACGCAGCTCGAAAATACTTTGGTTAGACCCCATTTGGAGTTTTGCATGCAGTTCCGGTCACCTCACTACAGGAAGGATGTGCAGGTTTTGGAGAGGGTGCAGAGGAGGTTTACCAGAACGCCACCTGGATCGGAGGGTTTCAGCTGCGGGGAGAGGTTGGATGAATGCTCTGCTTTCTCTGGAACGTCGGTGGTTGAGGGGGGACTTGATAGAAGTGTATAAAATTATCAGAGACATAGATAGGGTAGACAATCAGAGCCTTTTTTCCCCAGGGTGGAAATGTCGAACACTAGAGGGCATAACCATAAGGTGAGAGGGGCACAGAGAGTGGTGGTGGGGTGGTGGCGAAGGCTGATGCGATAGTAAGAGGCCTTTAGCAAGGCACATGGAACAGTGTCAAGGGTCATCAATGGTCAGCATGAACTCAGTGGGCCGAAGGGCCTGTTTCCAAGCTTTATCTCTAAACTAAACATATCTAATTCCACGAAAATCCACATTATTTGCCCTTTGGCAGCCTGCCTTCCAAGGGGAAATCACAATGGGGGCTTATGTTGTGATAAAGCACTTCATAAATGTAAGTATTACTTCCAATCTTCTCGTTGATCGTGATTAATATGTTACTGTGTTATCAGCAGAGAAGGACAATGTTAGAACTGATTTTCCAGTTAGAAGCTGGAATAGAATCATATTTGAGTCTGTTATTCTGCTAGGTACTTAGTTTAGGAATACAACATGGAAACAGGCCCTTCAGCAAACTTAGTCCACACCGACCATCGATCACCCGTTCACACTAGTTCTGTGTTATCCTACTTTCAAGTTCATTCCATAGACATGGGGACATTTTTGTTTTACAGAAGCCAATTAACCAGAGCGCCCAGAGGAAACACATGCAGCCACCGGGAGAACATGCAAACTCCACAAAGAGAGTATCTGACGTTAGGATCAAACCTGGGTCTGTGGCGCTGTGCGGCAGCAGCTCTACCCGCTGCGCCACTGTGTGGGATAATTTACAGAAGCCCCAATTAACCTACAAACCTGCACGTACGAGAGGAAACCAGAGCACCCGGCGAAAACCCACACGGTCCCAGGGAGAACGTAGGAACTCCGTACACACAGCACCCGGATCGAACCTGGGTCTCTGCAGATGTAAGGCAGTAACTCTACCACTGCACCACCATGCCACCCTAGGTGACGCTTCGGGACCCTTCTTCCGACTTAGAAAAGCGACTTGTTGCAGCTTAACAGGCCCGATAATGCAAAAACAAATAGATAAATAAACTATAGCCAATAATACAATAAACGTATAACCATAATAGTGTAAAACCGAAGTACGTAGTGTAACTACAGACCCGGTCCATGGTGGATCATAGTAGGTGAGGCAGCGGCCAGTGCTGTGCAGTGTTTAAGAGCCTGATAGAAACATAGAAACATAGAAACATAGGCCATTCGGCCCTTCGAGCCTGCACCGCCATTCAATGTGATCATGGCTGATCATCCAACTCAGTATCCCGTACCTGCCTTCTCTCCATACCCTTTGATCCCTTTAGCCACAAGTGCCACATCTAACGCCCTCTTAAATATAGAAACATAGAAACATAGAAAATAGGTGCAGGAGTAGGCCATTCGGCCCTTCGAGCCTGCACCGCCATTCAATGTGATCATGGCTGATCATCCAACTCAGTATCCCGTACCTGCCTTCTCTCCATACCCCCTGATCCCTTTAGCCACAAGTGCCACATCTAACGCCCTCTTAAATATAGCCAATGAACTGGCCTCAACTACCTTCTGTGGCAGAGAATTCCAGAGACTCACGACTCTCTGTGTAATGAATGTTTTCCTCATTTCGGTCCTAAAGGAATTCCCCCTTATCCTTAGACTGTGACCCCTTGTTCTGGACTCCCCCAACATCGGGAACAATCTTCCAGCATCTAGCTTGTCCAACCCCTTAAGAATTTTGTAAGTTTCTATAAGATCCCCCCTCAATCTTCTAAATTCCAGCGAGTACAAGCCAAGTCTATCCAATCTTTCCTCATATGAAAGTCCTGACATCCCAGGAATCAGTCTGGTGAATCTTCTCTGTACCCCCTCTATGGCAAGGATGTCTTTCCTCAGATTTGGAGACCAAAACTGTACGCAATACTCCAGGTGTGGCCTCACCAAAACCCTGTACAACTGCAGTAGAACCTCCCTGCTCCTATACTCAAATCCTTTCGCTATGAATGCTAACATACCATTTGCTTTCTTCACTGCCTGCTGCACCTGCATGCCTACTTTCAATGACTGGTGTACCATGACACCCAGGTCTCGTTGCATCTCCCCCTTTCCTAATCTGCCACCATTCAGATAATAGTCTACCCTCATGTTTTTGCCACCAAAGTGGATAACCTCACATTTATCCACATTATACTGCATCTGCCATGCATCTGCCCATTCACTCAGCCTATCCAAATCACCCTGTAGCCTCCAAGCATCCTCCTCACACCTAACTATACTCCCCAGCTTGGTATCATCTGCAAATTTGGAGATGTTGCATTGAATTCCCTCGTCCAAATCATTAATATATATTGTAAATAGCTGGGGTCCCAGCACTGAGCCTTGCGGCACCCCACTAGTCACTGCCTGCCATTCTGAAAAGGACCCGTTTACTCCTACCCTTTGCCTCCTGTCTGCTAGCCAGTTCTCTATCCACATCAATACTGAACCCCCAATACTGTGTGCTTTAAGTTTGTATGCTAATCTCTTATGCGGGACCTTGTCGAAAGCCTTCTGAAAGTCTAGATATAACACATCCACTGGTTCTCCCTTATCCACTCTACTAGTTACATCCTCAAAAAATTCTATCAGATTTGTCAGACATGATTTACCTTTCGTAAATCCATGCTGACTTTGTCCAATGATTTCACCACTTTCCAAATGCGCTGCTATCCCATCTTTAATAACTGACTCTAGCAGTTTCCCCACTACCGATGTTAGACTAACTGGTCTGTAATTCCCCGCTTTCTCTCTCCCTCCTTTTTTAAAAAGTGGGGTTACATTAGCTACCCTCCAATCCTCAGGAACTACTCCAGAATCTAAGGAATTTTGAAAAATTATCACTAATGCATCCACTATTTCTGTGGCTACCTCCTTGAGTACTCTGGGATGCAGACTATCTGGCCCTGGGGATTTATCGGCCTTCAATCCGTTCAATTTACCCAACACCACCTCCCGGCTAACCTGGATTTCACTCAGTTCCTCCATCTTATTTGACCCCCGTTCCACTGCTATTTCCGGCAGATTATTTATGTCTTCCTTAGTGAAGACAGAACCAAAGTAGTTATTCAATTGGTCTGCCATGTCCTTGTTCCCCATGATCAATTCACCTGTTTCTCACTGCAAGGGACCAACATTTGTTTTAACTAGTCTCTTTCTCTTCACATATCTATAAAAACATTTGCAGTCAGTTTTTATGTTCCCTGCCAGTTTCCTTTCATAATCTATTTTCCCTTTCCTAATTAAGCCCTTTGTCCTCCTCTGCTGCATTCTGAATTTCTCCCAGTCCTCCGGTAGGCTGCTTTTTCTGGCTAATTTGTATGCCTCATCTTTTGTTTTTATACTATCCCTGATTTCCCTTGTTATCCATGGATGCACCACCTTCCCCGATTTATTCTTTTGCCAAACTGGTATGAACAACTTTTGTACTTCATCCATGCAGTCTTTAAATACCTTCCATTGCACATCCACTGTCAACCCTTTAAGAATCACCTGCCAGTCTATCTTGGCCAATTCACATCTCATACCTTCAAAGTTACCTTTGTTCAAGTTCAGAACCCTTGTTTCTGACTTAATTTTGTCACTCTCCATCCTAATGAAGAACTCAACCATATTATGGTCACTCTTGCCCAATATAGCCAATGAACTGGCCTCAACTACCTTCTGTGGCAGAGAATTCCAGAGACTCACCACTCTCTGTGTAAAGAATGTTTTCCTCATTTCGGTCCTAAAGGAATTCCCCCTTATCCTTAGACTGTGACCCCTTGTTCTGGACTCCCCCAACATCGGGAACAATCTTCCAGCATCTAGCTTGTCCAACCCCTTAAGAATTTTGTAAGTTTCTATAAGATCCCCTCTCAATCTTCTAAATTCCAGCGAGTACAAGCCGAGTCTATCCAATCTTTCCTCATATGAAAGTTCTGACATCCCAGGAATCAGTCTGGTGAATCTTCTCTGTACCCCCTCTATGGCAAGGATGTCTTTCCTCAGATTTGGAGACCAAAATGGTTGTTGGGAAGAAGCTGTTCTTGAATCTTAATGGCCACGATTCTCAGGCTCCTGTACCTTCTTCAAGCTGTAGGAAGGAACTGCTGATGCTGGTTTACACCGAAGATAGACACAAAATGCTGGAGTAACTCAGGGGGTCCGGAGAGAAGGAATGGGTGAGGTTTCTGGTCAAGACCCTTCCTCAGTCTGAAGGGACAGTCAAGGACAGGCATGCTTCTTTCTCTTCTTCTTTCTTACAGGTGGTTCTGTTGACTCCAGTGTGACTATGCTGTCTGACACTTCTGTGGACGTGGTAAAGCCCCTGTCCCACTGCACGAGGTAATTCAAGAGTGTTCCCCTGACTCGAACTCGGAGAATGTCCGTAGCGGGTCTGTAGGAGTTTGTGGAAGTCTCGTAGCGGCTCGTAATGTTAACGGTAGGTACTCGGGACATCCGGTAACTCGAGACGTTTTTTCATCCCTGCAAAAAGTGTTACCTTTTACTCATATGAGCCGCTACGAGACACCCACGAACTCCTACGAACCCGCTACGAACATTCTCCGAGTTCGAATCAGGGGAAAACTCGGGAGTTACCTCGTACAGTGGGACAGGGGCTTTATGGTTCTTCATTAGTTGCTGCATTGAAGCTATTTGCACGTTGCAGCCTGACGTAGATACTGATTAAAAAATACCCCATTCAGTTGAGCAGGGAAATCTCATAATGATTATATATCTCCGAAACAAAAATTGAGGCTGTCAAGAGGAGAGACATGCGAATTCCAACTTAATTAGTACATTTGCCAAAACCAAACTGCCGAGCCTTAGCAACCTGCAGGAATGCACGAGGGACACATAGAACAGCAGCCATTGACATTTTATTCACCCCGTCTTTCACAAACTGCATTTGAAAGTGCAAATCTCAAACTTCTTTGTACTTTCATTTCTTAGGAAAAGGGGTGCTTTTCAGATCTCACGATAATTCAGCAATCCAGCTTGCTAAACCTATTGTTCGTGAGCCCATAACGTGCTATTTTGCAAACGTTTGATGCTTTAATCTTAACGCACGGAACCGTCCTCTGGTGAAAAGATTTAGCGCAGAAGAGGCCCCAGTAGAAATGGCAGGATTATAAGGCGGCACAGCGGTGCAGCTGGCAGAGCTGCTGCCTCGCAGCGCCAGAGACAGCGTTAGATCCCCACCCTGGATGCTGTCTGTGTGGAGTTTGCACGTTCTCACTGCACTTCACTGACCACATGGGTTTCCTCCGGGTGCTCCAGTTTCCACCCACATCCCAAAGATGTGCAGATTTTTAGGTTAATTGGCTCTCTGTAAATTGCCCCTTGTGTGTAACAAAAGTGCTCTAACATAGAACTAGTGTGATCGAGGGTCGGTGTGGACTCGGTGGGCCGAAGGGCCTGTTTCTAAGCTGTATCTTTTATTTGATTCAATCAATATTGATATTTCTGACACAGAATGAAAGTAATTTGGCCTTTCGAGTCCATTCTGGTCAATTTTTGATCTATTCAAGCTAACTTCTAACCTTCTTCTAACCTGACTTATCATTCAGTATCTATGCAAGTGGCTGCCAATTAGCTATTCAAATTTTCATTAATGTTTAGTTTACCGAGAGGAAGATGACCAAGTACGAGTAGCTGGTCATAGACTGCCGTAAGCAGGGCTGGAAGGCAAGGTGTATGCCCATCGAGGTTGGCTGCAGAGGTTTTGCAGGGCAATCGCTCTACAAAGCCTTGAGTGCACTGGGCACCAACGGAGTGGCGAGGAGAAGAGCCATCAAGAACACCACAGAGGCAGCGGAGAAGGCCTCGAGATGGCTCTGGATCAGGAGAGGAGGTCCATGGGGAGGAGCGAATGCCACCTGAACACAAGTCGTGGTCTGATCAACCACGGCTGGGTCGCCTGGGCAAGAGTGTGTGATGGTGAAGGACCCGAAACACCCAATGACCCCGGGTTACATCACTGATGATGTGTACAGCTGCATCAAGAGATTATTGCCATTTGTACCGAGGTCCACTGAAAGCTTTTTGCTATTTATGCAGTCAGCTACAAGACCTTGCATGATTATAATCGTATTGCCCACAGTGTACAGATGCAGGATAAAGGATATTATGTTTATTGCAAGATTCAAGTCCAATATAATTTAGTTTAGTTTTGTCGTGTTTATTGCCACATGTGCCGAGGTATGATGAAAGCTTTTTTGTTGCGTGTTGTCCCGTCAGTGGAAAGACTGGACAGCACGGAATCCAGATTAAACAGTGATTACAATCCAGCATCATACAGTGTACAGATACAGGGTAAATGGAATAATGTTTAGTGCAAGATAAAGTCCAGTAAAATCTGATTAAAGATACACTGGGGGGTCACCAATGAAGTCTGAGGGTGTCCATGATTAAAGCCTGATTAAAGAGAGTTTGAAGGCCACCACTGAGGTAGATGGGTCAGAGCCACAATCAAGTTGGTGATCAGACGGTTCAGGTGCTGATAACAGTAGGGAAGAAACTGTCCCTGAATCTAGAGGTGTGCATTTTCAAACTTCTGTACCTCTTGCCTGAGTGGGGGAATAGGGAGTGACCAGGGTGAGACATCCTTGATTATGCTGGTGGCCTTATTGGAGCAGCGTGAAGTGTAGATGGAGTCAATGGAAGGGAGGTTGGTTTGTGTCATGGTCCGGGCTGCGTCCACAACACTTTGCAATTTGTTACGGTCTTGGATGGAGCTGTTCCCAAACGAGGCTGTGATGCATCCCGATAAAATGATTTCCACTCTGCATCTGTAGAACGCGGTGAAAGTTGTTGGGGACATGCCGAACTTCCGAAGCCTTGTAAGGAAGTAGAAGTGATGTGATGTTCATTCACATGTGTTGGCGGTATCTGCAGTGCTCCATACCATCATTACCTTAACTTCATCTGCTTCTCTGCTAACTTGTGTTTTTTTAAAAATTATTATTGCATTCAGTCCTCACAATGTAGTCTACTCTACACTGGAGAAACCAAATGCCTACAAGTTAAGTCCAGGGTCTAAGCTGCTTTTCCCACTATCTACCACACCACCAACTTTGGAACCATTGGCGAACTGTTCCCACGCGAGCCCATTAATATATCCCCCACGAGAAGCAAGTTCCAACACCCCAGTCCCACAGTCACTAAAGATTCTTCAAACTTTTGCTTTCTCTCACAGCAGGGCTCTCCGCAGTGGGCTCTCTGCTTTACGGGCTGTCCCGGGGGACACATTCGGAGACGGACGTCAAGTACAACTCGAAAGCCATCAACTCGTTGGAAGCCACTCTTCGGTCTGCCCGAAACCTGTTGGTCGCCCAGCAGAGCGAGATGTCCGTATGGGAATGTTGCCGGCTGGCCCGGTTCCAGACTGTCGGAGTACGTGCTGAGGGACACACTGAAGTTCGGTGCAGCCAACGCCAAGGGTCTGTGGGGGAAGACCACAGTCTAGGGCCCTTCTGTCGCTGGATATTGAGGGGTAGAGTCCAGTAGGGACGCCCCGCAAGCGGGGGGGGGGGGGGATATCACCCAAGGGGGCCACATGAGTGGCGAGAGAGGTTCTTTAAAGATAGATGTAAACAATGCTGAGATCGACACTATTGAATGTATAGGCATTAAGAATATGTGAAGTTTTGGCATGGTTTTTGTTTTGTATTTACTCTAGATTTTAGAGATACAGCACGGAAATAGGCCCTTTTGCCCACCGAGTCCACGCCGACCAGCAATCACCCCATACACTACACACTAGGGCCAATTTACACATTTTCCAAAGCTAATTAACCTACAAACCTGTACATCTTTGGAGTGTGGGAGGAAACCAGAGCACCTGGAGAAAACCCACGCAGTCACATGGAGAACGTACAAACTCCGTACCGGCAGCTGTCACAGTCAGGATTGATCCTGGGCCTCTGGCGTTGTAAGGCAGCACCTCTACCGCTAAACTAAACTAAACTAAACGAGTGGGTCTGTGGATTCATTGGATTTTGTAAAAAAAATTCTCCTAATGTGTAGGATGCAAAACTGCGATAACCAAACTAGTGTGAATGAATGTAGATACAAAAAACTGGAGTAACTCAGCGGGACAGGCAGCATCTCTGGGGAGAAGGAATGGGTGACGTTTCGGGTCGAGACCCTTATCTCTAAACTAAAGGGAAGCCAATTGTCCCTGTTCTTTGACACAAAGAAAATTATAAACTTTGCAAGTGAACAAAAGTCCAGTACAGGTTGGGCAACCCACCCCACTTTGCCCGGGTAGTTCTCTTCACTCGGTAGCTTAATGCCCACGATAGTATCAGTAAATTCCATAAACAATGGATGGCTCTTGATAAAACGCTTTAGCCGTTATTTGAAACCTTAGAAGCTGGAAAAAAACCCCAAAGGTTATTGAATATCTGCTTGCATTTCCAGAAGAGCAGCAGCGTGGAAAAACAGAAGCCGTCATTAACAGGTTTCTTGCACCTTATCACACTTCAGGCGTCAGTGGCACCACCACAGAAAAAAAGACTCAAGGGGGAAAAAAATTAAACTCTGCACGTGTGTTAAACAGAGGGGAACTACAAGCTGTGGACGTATCTGGCATAGGCTGTCATAAAGAATGTCACACGGTTGGTTGGACAGGTGTGACAGCTTTACCTTTAGGCGTGTCCTCTCAGCTTCCTGTCACGTCTCCAGAGCACGGAAGGTTTCTGGATTAAATTCTTCAGAAGGGCACTCTCTCTTCATCATCTACTTATTAAATACTGTGTTAACCTGGGTCTGATTTCACAGCTGGGAACTGGAGCGGGTTTGCTTGCTCTGCAGTGCAAGAGTGTTTTTGAGGGCTCCCGTTGAACAACGGTGTCAGTACTCTTCACACTTCCTTGGCAAAGCTGCAAACAAAATCTAAAGAAGTGTCTCAGCCTGAAACGCAACCTATGCATGTTCTCCAGAAATGCTGCTTAACCCGCTGAGGTACTCCAGCATTTTCTGTCTTTCCTTAACATAATCAAAGACTTGTCGCACACTTGGCATTCCTTCTTCTCCCTGCTCCCATCCAGCAGAAGGTGCAGAAGCTTGAAAGCGCTCACCACCAGACTCAGGAACAGCTTCTTCCCTTCCGTCATCAGGCTTCTGAACAGACCTTCCATAAGCATGGGAACAGTCCGATTCACCTCTACCCCATGGTGGACATTGGACGTTCACTCTGGAACTGATACAGTACAATGCTAAGAGCTATATTGTGCACTATATTACATGGGAGGGCTGGTTCCCCCAACGCAATATTCCACCTATCACCAATTCCAATATTGGTGGTCAGTTGGGGAGGGAGGGGGGGGGGCTGAAGGGACTGGTTTCCAGAGTGCTAGTATGGACATTGTGGGCCGAATGGATTCTTGGGCTGGCGGCTCCATCACTCAAGCCTGTTGTGCTGGCAGCTCACTCACTCACGGTTGGTGGGCTGGCAGTTGACTCACGGCTATTCCTTGAAATTCCAGTTCAAGCAGGGTGCAAGGCCACCAAATTTAAGTTCAGTTTCTTACCACTTCAAGCAGGGTGCAAGGCCACCAAATTCAAGTGCAGTTCCATACCATTTCAAGCAGGGTGCAAGGCCACTAAGTTCATAAGTTCATAAGTTCATTTATTGTAACACACACCAGTTGGTGCAGTGAAATTCACTGGACAGGTCAGTCACACAATTTAAAAAAGCAACAGACTCAAAAAACACATTTTGACATAAACATCCATCACAGTGACTCCTACACATTCCTCACAGTGATGGAAGGTGAAAATAAAGTTCCAAGTCCTTCACTTGTTGTTCCCTTCCAAGTCCTTCACTAAAGACAGCGAGTCATGACCTCCCCCTCCTCCATCTTGCAGAGACTGAGCCACGCCCACACTTCTGGGTTTTATAGTCCCTCCCACTAGAAGGGGCGTGGCCTTCATGGTGTGATTGACAGGAGAGAGAATCTCAACATTTTGTAAACACTAATAATTCTTTTAGTTTTCATCGATGGGGAAAATCCTCCGCACCTGGTGAGTGGAAGGGGACTGAGTAAGATGGCCAAAAATCACAGCCGTACATGGTAGCATTTTTTCTGAAAGCAATATAAAGCGCAAACAGGAAGTGGTCAAGATTAGACTTTTAATTATATAGATGGCAAGGCAACTTTATTTAGGCAAGGCAACTTTAATTAGGCAAGGCAACTTTAATGAGGCAACACCTCTTTAGCATTTCCAAACCAAAGGTAACACAGCTTTAGCATTTCCAAGCCAAAGGCAACACAGCTTTAGTATTTCCAATCCAAAGGCATCACAGCTTTAGCATTTCCAAACCAAAGGCAACACAACTTTTGCATTTCCAAACTATATTTTCAAACCACATTAAGGGCACTGACAGGTCACTAAAACCACTCACAGTTTAGTTGACATGTGTTCAGTGTTATTCACAACTCAGACTGAGAGACGTGACCCTCTCACTCCCCCATCTTGCAGAGACTGGCTGAGGCACTGAACACTTCCTGGTTTTATAGTCCCTCCGGAAGGGGCGTGGCCTTCAGGAGGGACAATCTCAACATGTTTTAAACACTAATAACTCTTTTATTTTTCATTGATGGGAAAAATCCTCTTGCCTTGCACAGCGGAGGGGGAATCTGAGTAAGATGGGCAAAAATCACAGCCGTAAGTGGCAGCGTTATTTCTAAAATCAATATACAGAACAACAGGAAGTGGTCAAGATTAGACTTTTAGTAATATAGATGATCTGTTTGGATGGCATGCAAAACAAAGCTTTTCGCTGTACCTCGGTACGTACTACAGCAATAAAACTAGACTTAAACCTAAAGGTGACCTGGGGAAGGAACATTGTGCATTGTTCCAAACACGTGGAAAACATTCTTCAAGAAACTAGGCTGTTGTAATAGATCTTTTAAGGACACTTGCCTGGTATTGATGTGCATTAGAGGAGGTCCTGCAGGGGGAGCAGTCAGTCCTGGTGATCATTGTTGAGATTGATGAGCTAAGGACCAAGACTCGCTGCCAAAAGGCGTTCAAGAACCTCACACAAATGATGAAGCAAAATGAATGGGGCGGCACAGTTGCACAGCGGTAGAGTTGCTGCCTTACATCACCAGAGACCCGTGTTCGATCCAGCTCTCTGTATGGAGTTTGTACGTTCTCCCTGTAACGGCCTGGGTTTTCTCCGGGTGCTCCGGTTTTCTTCCACACTACAAAGACGTGCAAGTACATAGGTTGATTGGCTTTGGTAAGATTGTAAATTGTCCTACTGGGTAGGATAGTGATAGTTTAGTTTCGTTTGGAGATACAGCGCAGAAACAGGCCCTTCGGCCCCACTGTGCCGACCAGCGACCACCCATACACTAGCATTATCACACAAGAGACAATTTACAATCTTTCCAGGTACAGTGCACAGGGAGCGCTGGTTGGCACGGACGCGGTGGGCCGATAAACCTGTTTCCACGCTGTATCTCTCAAATCTAAAGAATGCATCATCAAATGCAAAATTCTACAAAATACGCCACGAGCCTCTGGCAAAGCTTGGTTCACCGCACCCTGTTACTCATCTGCCAACAATCTTTAACAGGGCCAATACCTCATGTGTCACTATACCCAAACATTACTGCACAACTCAAACCCACCTCATGCATGCCGCAAGCTAGTCAACCCTGTCAGCCACATCACGCAAACCGATGAACAGGGATGAGTGGGTTAACATATGAAGAGCGTTTGACGGCACCGGGCCTGTACTTGCTGGAGTTTATAAGGAAGAGGGGGGATCTCATTGAAACGTACCAAATATGGAAAGGCCTGGATAGAGGGGATGTGGAGAAGATGTTTCCACTAGTGGGAGAGTCTAGGACCAGTGGGCACAGCCTCTGAATAAAATAACATACCTTTAGAAAGAAGTTGAGAGGGAATTTCTTTAGTCAGAGGGTGGTGAATCTGTGGAATTATTTGCCACAGACAGCTGTGGAGGCCAAGTTGATGGATAATTTTAAGGCAGAGATTGACAGATTCTTGATTAGTACGGGTGTCAGGGGTTTTGCGGAGAAGGCAGTACAATGGGGTTAAGAAGGAAAGATAGGTCAGCCATGATTGAATGGCAGAGTAGACTTGATGGGCTGAATGGCCTAAGTCTGCTCCTTGAACTTATGAGGTTGTGCTGTGGAATGGAGGATTCGCATTCATTGTGTTACTGTGTGAGATTCTACTGGGTGCTCTGGTTTCCTCTGGCATCCCAAAGATATGCACATTGGTGGGTTAATTGGCCTCTGTTAGTTGCGCCAGTGTGGGTGAATGAACATAGAACATAGAACATAGCTCAGGAACAGGCCCTTCGGCCCACAATGCCCATGCCCAACATGATGCCAAGCTGAGCTAATCTCCTCCGCCTGCAAGTGATCCATATCCCTCCATTCCCTGCACATCCTGGTGCCTATCTTAAACGCCACTATTATATCTGCCTCCACCACCGCCCCTGGCAGCCTGTTCCGCAGGCACTCACCACCCTCTATGTAAAATACTTCTTTCATATATCACCTATAAACGTTGCCCTTCTCACTTTAAAGGTTTATTTTGTTGTTGGGGAATAAAACCTTTAAATTATGGGTGGGCCTTCAAATTCCTAATCTTGCACACTTGTTAATATGCAGAAATCTCCTCAGAGATTCCACTTCCAGACAAAGGTATGCAAGGTGCCTGTTTGCACACATTTCTGATCTGTTGAAAGACCTGGTTTGCAAGTTGCATTGATCTCCACTCCCTGTATATTCAGGCTGAGGTTAATTGACTTCAAATACGAGCACTTTCTAAAGTGCTGGATTTACCGCTCACATGCAAGACAAAGCAGCACTATAAACCTTTGAAGAGTGTTTCTTGACACCTGGCTGGAGAGAGATCAGACACAAAAGCCAGCCACTGGTGTGGCCTTGCACAAAGTCTAAACTGGAGTGTAAACACTAGTGAAAGTGATACGGAGAATTAGAAGGAAACCAGAATGGGACGGGTGAGTGTTTCAGAGGGCGTTAAATCCTCATATGTTTCAGAATGCAAGGAAGGTGAGATAGTCTCTGGAGGGGTAACGAATCAGAGGCTGTTAATGATAGATTGCAATATAGTCCACCACCACTATTTAAGGGCCTGTCCCACCAGCATGCAACTCCATGCGATGAGCGCGACCTAACGTGGTCGCTTAAGCCGTCCGGCGTCGCGGGGCCAGTCCCACTTCGATCGCCGGAATTGTGCGGAGTTCGTCCCGACATCGTGCGGGGCTCCGAAAAACTGACTATGTTCAAAAATTACGCGCGCCAACGGCTTGTCGGCTCGCAGTCGTCTCGACGCATTACACATCGCCCCGACATCGTGCCTCCGTGAACCTATCTGTAGGTGCCTCCGTGACCCTCTATGTGTATGGCTCCGTGGCCCTCTGTGTGTGTGCCTCTGTGCCCCTCTCTGTGTGCCCCTCTCTGTCCTGGCGAACTTACCTTAAGACTTCGCTCCAAGTTCGCCTCCCTTTGCGCCGCGTTGCGCCACTCACCCGACTTCCGCGCGGCCCTCGCCGCCGGTTTGGTCGTGCTTGCCGCATGCAGGCGCATGCTGGTGGGAACGGGCCCTGTACAGGGGATCACCCGACCTCCGCGCGGCCCCCGCTTCTAGTTTGATCGCGCTCATCGCATGGAGTCGGATGCTGGTAGGACAGGCCCTTTAGTTTAGTTGTAGCTTCCAGGCACAACATGGAAAGAGGCTCTTCGGCCCACCGGGTCTAGGCCGACCAGCGATCCCTGCACACTAACGCATCCTACACACACTAGGGACAATTTACAATTTTACCAAGCCAATTAGCCTACAAACCTGTACGTCTTTGGAGTGTGGGAGGAAACCAGAGCTCCCAGGGAAAACCCATGCATGTCACAGGGAGAATGTACAAACTCCACACGTAGTCAGGATTGAACATGGGTGCCTGGCACTGAAAACCATCATCTATTCTGGTGGACTCTGTTATTAATGACGTGTGATTTTCAAACCGTACAATTATGCTTATTGTTCATTAGTCACGGCGTAGCTGTCCTTTCTCCAGTTTTTTTTCCAATCAGGAAAGACGCCCACAGTTTTACTACTATGCCTGAAAGGCATTTGGTTCAGGTCTATACATGATGCCCCTATCCCTGTGCTGTAACTCACTGCACATTGGGATGTTAGTGGGATAATATAGTCAATATCTACAGCCAAGACCCGAAACGTCACCTGTCCTTATTCTCCAGAAATGCCGCCTGACCCGCTGAGCTACTCCAGCATTCTATGCAAATATCCTCTATCTCCCACCCACTGCTAAACAGATGAGATATTTTATAATCGGCATCTTGATAAAAACAGTCCGCATTTTACTGACACTTCTAGGAGATGCTTCACATCTTACAAGCGGTAAGAGTACAAAGTGAGAGAGATAAAAGCAAACAGCAAGTCAAAGATCCTACCTGTTTTACATTATGCCTGCTTGAGAAGCCAGGCATATATTTTTTGCTCAACTCTCTGTATTCTTTTGAAATGTAATATTCCTCACCTTAATCTCATCTGTATTTTCAGTGAAAAGCCTATTATTACATTCAGATAACTTTTGTTGAAGGAAATGTCAAAGTCAACTCTTTGCCTTTTCACATCCTTATTCAATTGCCAATATTGATAACGAAACAACCAAGTAAAGGGCCTGTCCCACTTTCCCGAGTTACTCACGAACTCTCCCGAGTTATCCCCTTGATTCGAACTCGGAGAATTACGGTAATAGCCGTTCGTAGGTACTCGGGGCTATTTGTTTAACTCGTGGACATTTTTCAACGTGTAGGATAGCGCTAGTGTACAGGGTTTGCTGGTCAGCACAGTCTCGATGGGCCGAAGGGCCTGTTTCCGTGTTGTATCTCTAAAACGAAAACTAAAAGCAAACAATAGATTTAGCTTTTTTAGTTTAGAGACACAGTGTGGAAACAGGCTGTTCGGCCCACACCAACCATCAGTCAGATTCAGATTCAGATTCAGATTCAATTTTAATTGTCATTGTCAGTGTACAGTACAGAGACAACGAAAAGCATTTAGCATCTCCCTGGAAGAGCGACACAGCAAATGATTTGAATAAATAACAATAAGTGTCCGGGGGGGGGTGATTGGCAGTCACCGAGGTACGTTGTTGAGTAGCGTGACAGCCGCCGGAAAGAAGCTGTTCCTGGACCTGCTGGTTCAGCAACGGAGAGACCTGTAGCGCCTCCCGGATGGTAGGAGGGTAAACAGTCCATGGTTGGGGTGAGAGAGGTCCTTGGCGATGCTGAGCGCCCTCCGCAGACAACGCAGTCACCAATTCACACTGGTTTTATGTTATCCCACTTTCCCATCCACATTAGGGGCAATTTTAAAGGGACCAATTGACCTACAAACCCGCTCGTCTTAGGGCTGCGGGAGGAAACCGGAGCACCGGGAAGAAACCCACTCGATCACAGAGAGAACGTGCAAACTCCAAACAGACAGCATCTAAGGTCAGGATTAAACCCGGGTCTCTGGCGCTGTAGGACAGCAGTGCCATTGTGCTGCCCTTATTGGTCTTCTCCACAGAATCGTTTAACTAAAAGGCAGGGAGCATGTTTTCGATTCATTGGTTATTATTGAGTATCAGTATTAAGAATGATTGGTTTACGCGGCCTATAAACACAGCCAGTTAGAAACATCCAACAAATGTTTATTCATGTTGGTCCTCTGGGGACTATTTGGTCGGCAGATAGATTGTGGCCTTTCCCTACCCCCAGTTTCCCCCCCCCCCCGTCTACTTTCAGTCTGAAGAAGGAGGGTTCCAACCCGAATCGTCACCCATCTATGTTCTTAAGAGATGCTGCATGACCCGTTGTGTTACTCCAGCACTTTGTGGCTATCTTTGGTATAAACCAGCATCTGCAGTTAGTTCCTTGGTCCTTCCCGCACAGCAGTTCTTTTTCTTTCGTGTGGCGTGCACAGCCTAAAGTTGTAGGACAACTTGTTCTATTTGATCTTCTATTTGTGCACGTCGAGTTGATTGCATTAGTCCAAATAGGGCGGACCACGTGAAGGTTGCAATCTTCCACCCCACACAGCAGTTTATTAACGTGCATGCAATGCTGGGGTCCCATGCTCATTTAAATTCACATAAAGCTAAAAATATACTTCTATACTCATTGATCACTTGGAAATTGTACCATCCCTTTGACAATCAGTACCTTCTCGTTTCAAACTCAGGCCATGGTGTGCAGATGAGGAGCAAGAAAACCTGCCTCCAAGCCAAATTAATGCAGCATTTTGGTTGGGAATGAATACCGATGTGCTCTTTTAATTGGCCTTTATGTTGCCATTCATGTTTTTACAAGTTTCCTGTAACTTGGATGGCTTTTCCTTTTATACAGTGCCGGGCTCGTGATTTACAGACACAGTCAATAAAACTGAGGAGGAACACAGATACGTTCAACTTTAAGACATCTCGGCATTTAAATGAGACAGGCAAAGTAAAATTAATAAAAAAAAGAAAGTTAGGAACAGTTTCTTTGTTGTTGTTGCATGGTTTAGGAATTCTATTAGACAGCTATAGTTTCTATATTAATGCATCTGAAAACAGTTGGTGCTTTAAGGGGGGGAGGAAAAAGCCTCAGTAAGCAGAAAATTGCAATGAAAGGGATGTCTGACAATTCACGGAACCCCTGTCGCACTACACCACTTCACAGTGTTTTCAGAAGTTATTTATTTTCTTTACAGGTGGCCGATTTGCCTTCATGTGATGGATTGAAAACTCACATCAAACTCACCACGGAGTAGCTCACACTCGGAGTACATGGAAATGGAAACAAACATCAAAGGAGCTGCCTGTAGTCAACGACACTTTAAGAGGCATGTCGGAACCGAGCCGCTCCTCTCATTCCCCTGTGAAGGGCTTCTGCAAGTCTCAGCCAGCTTACTACCACAGCCCACGTGGCCCGGGAGAAATATGACCTGTCTCCCTCCTTGTCATTCACATACAGCAAATGCCTGTGCACAGCGGTCGGTCGGTGTTGGCAGTGAGAGATACCAGGACATCTACAGTCTGCCCAGCAAGCCAAGGTATCAGGCAACTGCACCATCCTATCAACAACTAGAGAGCAGTCCTGATTCTCCATCTACCTCATTCGAGACCCTCGGACTATCTTTAATCGGACTTTACTGGACTTTACCTTGCACTAAAGGTTATACCCTTTACCATGTATCTGTACTCTGTGGACGGCTCGATTGTAATCATGTATCGTCTTTCCACTGACTGGAGAGCACGCAACAGAAGCTTTTCACTGTACCACGACACACATGACAATAAACTAAACTAAACTAAGGGGACGGGGAATATTAAATGAAAACAGATGTGGCAAGAAAGATAGATTTGTCATTACAAAATGTCAGCATTATTAATAGAGTAATTGCTCATCATTATTAATTGCTTATCATTATTAATAGAGTAATTGTAGGAAGGAACTGTAGATGCTGGTTTGTACCAAAAATAGACACAAAACGCGGGAGTAACTCAGCGGGACAGGCAGCATCTCTGGAGAGAAGGAATGGGCGACGTTTCGTGTCGAGACCCTTCTATCTCATTTCTAGCCTTAATATATAGGTTTGATTCTCATCTTAACTGGTTTGGTGATCTTGACTCTTTCACTAAAATAAATCAACTGGCTTTCTTCGTATTTTAGAGGTGGGAACAGCTTCTTCCCCTGTGTTATCAGGCTTCTGAACGGTCCTTCCATAACCTAGGGTCCTATCCGATTCACCTCTACCACATTACGGACATTGGACTTTGGTGTCTATGGTTCTGAAGCGCTACAATGCTGAGAACTATATTCTGTACCCTGTATCTTCCCCTTTGCTCCACCTATTGACCATGAGTTTGACTTGATTGTATTTAAGTATGGTATATCTGATCTGTTTGGATGGCATGCAAAACAACCATTGTCTCTGTAGCTCGGTGCATGCTACAATAATAATGAACCTAAACCTGAAGGTGACCTGGGGAACACTGTGGCACAATCATGTGGAAAACTGGGCTGTTGCAATAGATCTTAGTGCAAAGAAAGAAATGTCCCTGTTGTTAATATGCATTAGGGAAGGTCCTTTTATACTTCATAATAAAACCAAAATCAAATTTAAACTGAAGGTTGCCCCACCTGCTTACTTTGTGATCTTGTTATTTTAAGCTCAGTCTGAAAAGAACCAAAGATATTGACTATCTTGGCTGATGTAGATGTGCACATCACTTCGTGGTATTTGAAACATATTTACAATTAAACTACTTGGCGATAGAATAGTGAGAACCTTCTCTCCAGTCGCACCCGCACACACGCAGACACGCACGCACACACATACATGTACACACACACACACACGTGCATAAATACACACACAAACACATGTACTAACACACATTCATACATGCACACACACACGCACGCACACATAAATGAACACCCACACATGCACATACACACACACACATGCATGAATACATACGCACACACACATGCGCGTGCACACACACATGCATGAATACACACACACGCACACACATGTGCATACACACGCACATGCATGAATACACACACACGTGCACACACATGTGTATACACACGCACATGCATGAATACACACACATGTACACACACATGCACAGACATACACACACACATGCATGAATACACACACACATGCATGAATACACACACACGTGCACACACACATGTACACATACGCATGCGCGTACACACACATGCATGAATACACACACACGTACACACACAGACACACGCATACGCACACACACACACATGCACGTATAAATAGACACACACATACAAGCATGCGCGTACACACAAATGCAAAAAATACACGCACATGCATACACTCACACTCACACACATGCACAAATGCACACGCACGCACAATCATGGAAAAAAGGTTCTGACTGTCTACTCTATCAATGCCTCACATAGTGTTATATAGTTCTATCGGGTCTCCCATCAAGCTATGGCATTCCAGAGAAAACAATCCAAGTCTGTCCAACTCTCCTTATTGCTAATACTCGTATTTGATGCCGCAATCCGGTATAAACCTCCTCTGACATTGTGGGCTGAAGGGCCTGTTCGTGTGCGGGACTGTTCTATGCTTTTTATTCAAGGACCAATAACCATCACTTTAGATGGTCCCACACCAGAGAAAAGCTGAGACATTGACCTGGTTACAAGTGGCTTCAATTGCACCCGAGTTCTTTCATCACGAGTGAAGGGTATTCAATAGTCATTTGTACTGACAACGGAACAATTAAAATCTTACTTTCTTCAGCACAGCAGGACTGCAAACACAGCGAATGTATATACATTAAACAAATGTTCAATAAATCAGTAACCACAAATCTAGTGCAGAAAAACCACCAAAAGCAAAAAACCAAAGACAGTCCATGGAAGTTCATACTGAGGTTAGTATTGTGCAGTGTGCAAGAGCTCCCTCGTTGTTGGGAAGAAGCTATTCTTGAAGCTGGCGGTCTCCATAGTTTTTGTGAAGAAGCGCCATTTAGGTGGAAGTAGGACAATATTGCTGAATGCGTACGAAGGAACTGCAGATGCTGGTTTACACTGAATGCTGGAGTAGCCCAGCGGGACAGGCAGCATCTCTGGATAGAAGGAATGGGTGACGTTTCGGGTCGAGACCGAAGATGGATCTGAAGAAGACGTCTCGACCTGAAACGTCACCCATCTTTTTTCTCCAGAGATGCTGCCTGACCTGGTGAGTTACTCCAGCAATTTGTGTCTATCTTTAATAAAAATGTTTGTCTTATGTACAATAGATCTTACTCTTTGATAAACAGAAACCATTGCTAGATGTGGCCACCAAATGCTACATATTTCCACTTTGTACTTTGGACTACACTGGGGTCATTGTTTAGCAAACAGCATTATATCACCTTATAGAACCAGCCTCAAAATACAGTCATACTTCATGTCTGCAGGCACACTAGATTTGCATTCGAATTATTCAGATCTAGAGTCAAAACCAGCATCGTGCCTAACGGAAGCTGTGCTCACACCATGGACTTTTCATCTCTTTTAAGTTTACTTCTCAGATTACTGCAAGCACAGTGTGAGAGCTTCTGCTAATACAGTCACAAAGCACTAGTGTGGCAGAGAGCTGCCTCTGCCCGTTATGGGCAAGTTACTGAATTATCAGTCAATTAAATTATCCTCAAACTCAGCAAAGTGTATACAATTCCCACTTGTGAAGGGTTGAAAGACAAAGCTCCCTGCTTCCAAGTAACGTATTTTAGTGAAATCAGCTCTAATTGCACTCTCTAGATTTTAAACTAAAGATGCTGCTGGTGAAATCTTTTCAACTTTTAAGTTATGCAAATTGCCATATTTACAGCACTTGTCCATTGTGCAAAGCAGTAATGGAGTGATGATTTCAGAACTGCCTGCTGACAGAATGCCATTGTTTAGTGGAATATGAGTCACTTCTTTCATGCAAGTATATTAAAATCATTTATTTGAACGCATAAGTTCCTGCCATTCAAATGAAAACAGCCTCTCAATAAACTTGTAACAATGACACTGCAATGAGTGACCTTGCTGTACAGACATCTTCAATTCTATTAAGATTGGATTTACAGCTGCCGTAACAAACCAAAGTTGAATATTAACCTCTGCTCCGCCAATAGTGAACTGATTAGATAGATAATGAGGGTACAACATGGAGAAAATTCAAAGCACTCTAAAATGGTGGTTTGAAACTAGTTAAGGCTCGCAGTCACAATAAGGTAAAACTCCCAGAAATGATCACTGCTTTAAAATAATTTCCTTATCTACATTGTTTAACTCATACAAAAGACAATGCTTCCATATATACACTGTATATACTTATGCCGAAGATAGACACAAAATGCTGGAGTAACTCAGTGGGTCTGGCAGCATCTCTGGAGTAAAGAAATAGGTGATGTTTCGGGTTGAGACTGAAGTCCCGAAAGTCCCGTCACCTATTCCTTTTCTCCAGAAATGCTGCCTGACTCGTTGAGTTACTCCAGCATTATGTGTCTATCTTTGGTGTAAACCAGCATCTGCAGTTCCTTCCTACACACCCTATATATTTATCCTGTCTGACCTGCTGTGTTACTCCAGCACTTTGTGTTTTACTTCCTTATAGTGTAGTTTAGTTTAGCTTAGTTTAGAGATACAGAGATAGAGTGAGGCCCACCGAGTCCGATTTGATGTACACTATGCGATCATATGTACACTAGTTCTACCCTACACACTAGAGGCAATTTACAGAAGCCAATTAACCTACAAACCTGCACGTCTTTGGGTTGTGGGAAGAAACCGGAGCATCCGGAGGAAACCCATGTGGTCACAGAGAATGTACTAACTCCGTACAGACAGCACCCATAGTCAGGATCGAACCTGTGTCCCTGGTGTTGTGAGGTGGCAACTCAACCGCTGCGCCGCTCTGCTGTCCTTCCATTTTATCCATTGGGAAATTATTTCCCCTTTTTTTTATTCCAACTCGAGTATTTATTTTCTGTGAAAAACTCATAGCACAGAAGACGCAGGTCCCAAAACACGATGACCAAACACTTCATAGAAGGTTCTTCCACGCCAACTGGACAAATAAAACATCATATTCTGCTTGGATAGCTTACAACTTAACGGTACCAACATCGACTTCCCCAATTTTAGGTACCTCACCAACAAACAATTCCCCTCTCCTCACCCCCTTTCTTCCCCCCTCTCTTCCTTGTGCCCCACCTAGATTTGTACCCCCACCCCTGTCCCGTCTCCTTCCACCTATATTCCATCCTCTGGCTTCACAATTTACACCCATTCTCTCCTTATTTCACTCTTTTTGTCCTTTCATCAGTGGCCCTTGTCCAACCGTCTGTATATCACAACCTCCCCTCACCTGTATCCCACCTATCTCATAGTTTGTTTGGGCAGCTTACAGCCCAGTGGTATGAATATTGATGTCTCTAACTTCAAGTAACCCCGGAATTCCCTCTCTCTCCATCCCTCCCCCACCCAAGTCACACCAGTTTCTCATTTTCACACAACAAACAGCTAACAATGCAGTTGTAGATTATGGGGGGGGGGCCAGGTGAATTGGGTTGAGAGGAAATGATAGATCAGCCATGATTGAATGGCGGAGTAGACTTGATGGGCCGAATGGCCTAATTCTGCTCCTATGACTTATGAACATGAGAACTTGTTTTTTGCTGCAGTTTTATAATGTTATTAATCTGAAGACGGTACCTGACCCGAAGCATCGTCTGTCCATTTCCTCCACAGATGCGACCTAACCCGCTGAGTTACTCCAGCACTTTGTGTTTTGCTCAAGATTCCAGCATCTGCAGTTCCTGGTGCCGCTCTTAATAAAGTTGACCTTGCCTTCCCCCTGCTGGTCAGTGGCCATACTGCAGCTCTGAGGCCTTTTCAAATTTTGCAGTAAAAACGAGTGCAGAATCATTGGAGAATTCATATGGCTTGTAGGCAGTCTGAGAGAAAGTACTAAAAACCAAATGATACCCGCAGAATATCTTACTGTTCTGTTGCAGCATTTCAGTCTTATCCTTATTCACAAGGACTAATATACTGTAGGAATGTCCATGAGTTTGTTGAGAGTAAATTTAGTTCAGTTTAGAGACAGCGTGGAACAGGCCCTTTGGCCCACCGAGTCGATGCCAACCAGCCATCATCCGTTCACTAGTTCTATCCTACACACTAGGAACAATTCACAGAAGCCAATAAGCCTACAAACATGCACGTCTTTGGAGTGTGGGAGGAGGCCAGAGCACCCGGAGAAAACCCTCGTGGTCACAGGGAGAATGTACAAACTCCGTACAGACTGCACCCATGGTCAGGGTCGAACCCAGGTCCCTGGCGCTGTAAGGCAGCAACTCTACCGCTGCGCCACTGTGATTTAAAAGCATCTTTAAAAGCAAGGGTCTGAAGAAGGGTCTCGACCCGAAACGTCGCCTATCTCCTTCGCCCCTTAGATGCTGCTGCACCCGCTGAGTTTCTCCAGCTTTTTGTGTAACCCCCGATTCTCCAGCATCTGCAGTTCTTTCTTTAACATCTTTAAAAGCATCTGTGGAGGAAATGAATGTGCGATGTTTCGGGTTGGGAACCATTCTTCAGCCTGATTGTTACTCTCATAAACACACAGTGATAACAGTATAATGGTAACGTTGACATTTTCAAGTGTTTGTCCTACAGCGCCATCATGTGGGGAGAATGCCTTTATTCCATCAACCGTCGAGGACCTGGATGTTGTATTGTGGCCAGGAACTGAGTCAAGAATCAAGAGTGTTTAATTGTCATATGAACAGAAAACAGAATAATGAAATTCTTACTTGCAGCAACATAACAGACCAGAAACAGTACTCAAAGATAACAGTCTGAAGAAGGGTCTGGACTCGAAATGTCACCCATTCCTTCTCTCCAGAGATGCTGCCTGTCTTGCTGAGTTACTCCAGCATGTTGTCTCTCTCTTTGGTGTAAACCAGCATCTGCAGTTCCTTCCTACATAATAAACAAATGTATTGTTATCTATGGGCGGCACAGTGGCGTAACGGCAGAGTTATGCCTCACAGCGCCAGAGACCCAGGTTCAATCCTGACTACAGGTACTATCTGTGCGCAGTTTGGATGTTCTCCCTGTGACCGCGTGGCTTTTCCCCGGGTGCTCCAGCTTCCTTCCAAATACAAGAATTGATAAATCATACTGTAATTATAATACAATGTTGGTGAGAGTGACTATTCAGTAGGGGTCTAAGATCGCTTCTGAAGGAAGGAGATATTGGTGATGTGGTAGGAATGGGCTTAGAGATCAATGACGAGGTCAATACACACTAACATTCCATTTGCCTTCCTAATTACTCTACTTTCAACTTTCTTTCTCCCTCCTTCCCTTGCTTTCTCCCGCCTTCCCCTCCCCTTCCCAGCTCTCCCGCAGCCCACTGTCTCCGCCTCTTCCTTTTTTTTTCCCGCCCTCCCACCCCCACATCAGTCTGAAGAAGGGTCTCGACCCGAAACGTCACCTATTCCTTCGCTCCATAGATGCTGCCTCACCTGCTGAGTTTCTCCAGCATTTGTGTCTACCTCTACTTTAGACTTCATACTTTAGATATATCCTTCAGTCCGCACCAACCACCATTCACCCCATACACTAGCACTATCCAACACACACTAGGGACAATTTTACCATAGCCAATTAATCTACAAACCTGTATGTCTTTGGAGTGTGGGAGGAAACTGGAGCACCTGGAAAAAATCCACTTGGTCACAGGGAGAACATGCAA
>OY740808.1:26018329-26363329 GCA_963514005.1 Raja brachyura
AGGATCAGGTTGTTCGTATTGCGCCAGTCCACCAGTTGTTTCACCTCCTCCCTGTAAGCCAGCTCATTGTCGTCCTGGATGAGGCCCACCACTGCTGTGTCATCTGTGTAATTCACAATATGGTTTGTACTGAACCTGGCACAACAGTCATGGGTCATCAGGGTGAATAGCAGTGGACTCAGGCCACAGCCCTGAGGGGAGCCGGTGGTCAGAGAGATGATGTTAGAGGTGTTGTTTCCAACCCGCACTGACTGGGGTCTGTCAGTGAGGAAGTCCAGTAGCCAGTAACACAAGGGGGTGCTGAGGCCCAATGAACCCAGTTTGCTTACCAAGTGCTGAGGAATGATTGTATTGAATGCTGAACTAAAGTCCACGAACAGCATTAGCACATGTGTGTTCTTCTCCTCTAGATGTGCCAGGCTCAGGTGGAGTACGAAGGATATAGCATCCTCTGTGGAGCAGTTTGGCCGGTAAGCAAACTGGGACGGGTCAAGTGTGGAGGGGAGTCTGGAGGTAATATGGTCCCTGACCAGCCTCTCAAAGCACTTCATCATTATGGGAGCGAGTGCTACAGGGCGGTAATCGTTGAGACATGTTATTGCGGATTTTTTTGGCTCTGGTATGATGGTGCCAGTCTTGAAACATGATGGGACAACAGCCTGGTTCAGCGAGGTGTTGAAGATGTCCGTAAGGACATGTGCCAGCTGATCAGCACATTCCCTGAGCACCCGCTCTGGTATGTTATCAGAGCCTGCCGCCTTCCGTGCGTTCACTCCTTTTAGGGTCCACCGGACATCCACTGTATCCAGACTGAATGCCTGTTCATCATAGTGAGGAATACCTTTCCTCGCAGGTGTGTTGTTGAATGCCTCGAACTGTCCAAAAAATGTTTGAGTTCATTGAGGAAGTTTATGTTGTCTTCACAGGGTGGTGGAGTAGTCTTATAGTCCATGATGGTTTGGATTCCCTGCCACGTGCACCTGGTGTTCATGGGGTCATGAAAGAAGCTCCGGATTTTCTGACCATGGGCACGCTTTGCCAATCTGATGACTCGGTTCAGGTTGGCTCTTGCGGATCTGAGTGCCACCAAGTTACCGGATTTTAATGCGGCATTTCGTGCTCTCAGCATTCCACGTACCTCGGGGTCATCCAGGGTGACACAGACATCCTCTATGCACTTTTCCATGTAAGCAGACACAGACGCAGCATACTCCTCCAGGTTGGTGTGTTGATTGTCAAATGCGATGTTAGCATTGATATTGTGAGGACTAGAGTATAAAAACAGGGATGTAATGCTAAGGCTTAGAAGGCAGTGGTCAGACCTCATTTGGAATATTGTGAGCAGTTTTGGGCCCCATAGCTAAGGACGTATGTGCTGCCAGTTTATATATATATACTAAACCAAGTGCAGACCCCCAATGCACCCGTTCACTACCTGTAGCCCCCATGGGAGGCATGGTCCTCCAACTCAAGCCGTTCCTGATGTAAGATTCCAGCACTCCCCTTGCCTTGCTCAGCAATGATCTTTTTTAAAAAAATCCAATTGCACTTGTCCTGCGTGTTGCAATAGCAATTTGCCCTCCCCATGCTAGTCGAGCCATTGTGACATCATAAGTTGAAGCTGTTCGGCTTGAAATTAAAGGTATTTTGATTTTTTTAAACTTTACTCAGTAATGTCGAGAAAAAAAGCATAAAATGTTCAGTGAAAGTGATCTCTGCCTCGAGGGGAAAAATGTGAATCAGAATATGTAAAAATCTTGTGAAAGTTGGCATTTTTAACAGCTTTAATCGCAAATAATGTGTCAAATATAGGATGAAATCTTTATTGAGGCTGGTCTCTGCCAGCGGAGTCATTGCGATAAGTTGAAGCTGGTTTGAAGTTTTAATTTCAAAGTCTTTTGACTTTATAGACTTTTAATCAGTAATGAGTCGAGATTAAGCCGAGAAATAAAGCATGAAATGTTCAGATAAGGTGGTCCCGGCCTCGACGGGAAATATGTCAATCGGAATATGTAAAAATATTATTGTAACAGCGTAGTATTTTTGCGAAGATGTAAAGACAACCACATATACACACACATATATACATACATATACACATGTACAAGATCAGACTTTTACTAAGTATATGATGATATATATATATATATGTGTTATATACATATGTGTGTATATATTAGTTTATTGAATTGTTTGAATTGTTTGTATACACACATGAATATAACACACATATATATACATATATATAATTGACAATATATATGTGTATATGTGTGTGTTTGTGTGTACTCACATATAGGTAGAGAGGATATTGACCGGTTGCATCGTGGCCTTGTTCAGAAACTCAAAAAGCCATGGAAGGAAGGAGCTTGCAAATAGTGGTGAACATTGCCAAGTCCATGGCAGGTACTGACCCCCCCCCCAACCATGAACAAGGTCTACGGGAGGCCCTACCTCAAGGTCTCATCAAAGACCTACACCATCGTGGCCACGCTCTCATTTCACTCCTGCCATCGGGAAGAATGTATAGGAGTCTGAAAAGCAAGACCTTCATGTTCAAGAATCACTTCATCCCAACACTATCAGGCTCTTGAACACGGCACAAATACTAACTTATCAGTTATGGACTGTTTTTGAAAAAAGGACTGGGATTTTTTTAATTTTCACTAGTGTGGGTGTTATTAGCTTATCGAATTGTCTGTTTATTATATATTATCTATATTTATTGTGCTTACAGGTCTGTTATGCTGCTGCAAGTAAGACTAATTGTTCCATTGTCAGTATATGTAACAATGAAACATTCTTGACTCTTGCCTTGGTTCTCTTGTAGTATGAGCCACAGTATCAGTGCAAATGATGCAAGCAACAAGTGCCGGAGTTGACATCTAAAATTGGCACTGAACTCTTGTCAATTCTCACTTGACTATTAATCCTATTTCATTTATTCCATTCCTCATCTATAGTCAATGCCTGGATTTGTTACTGCTTCTGCTTGCGACTTGATGGATGTGGTCATTATTTGCAGGAGCCTTGAAAGCTGCATTTGTCGTTACCGATCTTGGTGCGAGTGACGTTCGTTTTTTATATCCTTTTCGTCTATAGGGACGTTAGTTCAGAGGAAAATTTCTTACACCAGTTTAAAACCAAAGCAAGAAATAGCAATATGATTTGCAACTAAAACAGAAGAAACCCTCGGTGGGCCAAGGCAGCGGAGATCGAGTGAGAAGGTGGTCACATCTTCCCCATTTTAGTTTAGTTTAGTTTAGAGATACAGCGTGGAAGCAGGGACTTCAGCTCACCAAGTCCGCGTTGGCCTGCAATTCCCGACACACTGGAGACAATTTACTATTCTTACTGAAGACAATTAAGCTACTAACCTGCATGTCTTTGGAATGTGGGAGGAAACCAGAGCTCCTGGAGAAAACCCTCGTAGGTCACGGGGAGTACGTACAAACTCTGTACAGACAGCACCCATAGTCAGGATCGAGCCCAGGTCTCAGGTGCTGTAAGGCAGTAACTCTACCGCTGCACCACTATGCTGCCCTTTCCTTGCCACCTTATTCATTGCATTTTATACCTAATATTCTTGAAAACAATGAAAATGTGCATTTAAAGAAGTTTGGGGATAAAGGCTAATGGTTCTCTAACAGCATCATTACTAGTTTGACAGGCACTGAGAGTGTATCACATTGCAGAAATAATCTCACACCACACTGCCAATGGATTCATCAACTAATGGTCAGGGGTCAAAAAATCCCATTGTAGAAATAAGATTGAAGTTTCACAGACCTGCTCAAGTATTACTTTCCTGAACCGTGTAACAATCTCAGAAGATGCTACCCAGCCACTTTTACAAAGGAGACAGGAGACATTTTCAGCTCAGTTAGAAATGAAGTGGATTAAAGCATTGTGAATTCTAGATATAGCTATAAATAAATGTGAAACGTTTGGCAAAGATCATTTTGACAGTTAATTTATCTTTTGTCTTTGGAGGGCGGGACATTGGCGCAGCTGGAAGAGCTGCTACCTCGCAGTGCCAGAGACCCGGGCTCGATCCTGACCTCGGATGCTGTCTGTGTGGAGTTTGCACGTTTGCCTGTGAGGTTGAGCTTGCACATTCCCCCTCTGACCACGTGGGTTTCCGGTTTCCTCTCACTTCCTAAAGACGTGCGGGTTTGTAAGTTGATTGGCGTCTGTAAATTCCCCTTAGTGTGTAAGGTGTGAATGTGAAAGTGGTCTTAGTTAGTGTGAACAGGTGATCGATGCATGGCATGGACTCAGTGGGCCAAAGGGCCTGTTTCCATGCTGTATTTTTCAATCGAAAAGCAAAACTACTATGCACTTGTACTGTATGTGAGACGCTTATCTAAGATGTATCTTAGTTCAAGGTTCAAGGTTAGTTTATTGGTCACATACACCAATTGGTGTAGTGAAATGTTTCTTGCCAAGGCAGCACATAAATTGTTTTTTTATTAAATTTAAAAAAATGTATATGTATAAGTTCTTATGTATAGTGATATTTGTACTGAACTGTACCCAAAAATGAAATGAATTTCACCGTACCTCGGTACATGTGACTATAAAGTATTGAACCATTGAACCATTAACAAATGGGGAAAACCATCAGTGTTACCAGTCCAATGAACCACTTTCAGGGCTTGAAATTGGTTCCATTTGCCATTTTTGTAAAACTATACGTCCTGTTTCCAAGTGCCCAGTTGGCGGATTGGTCCCAGCAGATGCGACTGGGATTCGATTAAAGTCCAAGCGCTGAGATTTCTCCCCTACCTTTGGGCAGGGTAGGGGTGTTGGCAGGCTAGTTACTTGTTTTACAGCCTGCCAACCTGACCTTCGATTTACGGGCTTGACCTGAAATAAAATTCAGCAGTAAACCAATCCCAGCTTGTTAAATGTGGCCCTTTCAAATGACAAGATAGATATTGCTTACCTTTAATATGTTGTTAAAGATGCTGTCTTTACAACTTCAAAATACAAGCTTAGTTGCTGCACACATTCAAATATACATCCTTGGCCTGTACAAGCTGGACTTTTGCAAATTCTTCTATTAATTTATTTAGGAGGGGCTCTGGGCTGGCATCAGTTGATTTATTTATATATGTATCGGCATGGTAGCATGGCCTTGTGATCTGTGACAATCCAGGAATAAGCATGATTGTGATAAAGAGAAGCAGAAGCTAATATTGCGGGGACCAGTACAATGACCTGTTTCATTGCATGCATCACTAGACAGCACATAATTGGGTTGGGTCTCTCTAAAATACTTTATGTGGTTGGAGCAGCTTCACAAGGTCAGGTAGCAGTTTGACTGACATTCCATTCACATCTTGCCTGATTCCGATAAAATTCTGAAAGTTGCTGTTTAACGTATGGGTTTTGTGAACGGCAGATTTTAGTTTAGTTTAGTTTATTGCCACATATACCGAGATTCAGTGAAAAGCTTTTGTTGCATGCTAACCAGTCAGTGGAAAGACAATACATGATTACCATCGAGATAGTAGCTCAGAACTGCTCTCTAGTTGTTGATAGGATGGTTCAGTTGCCTGATAATAGCTGGGAAAAAACTGCCCCTGGAAACTCTGGAAGGTAGACAAAAACGCTGGAGAAACTCAGCGGGTGAGGCTACATCTATGGAGCGAAGGAACAAGTGATGTTTCGGGCCGTGACCCTTCGTCAGAAGTCTAATCAGTTGTATGCTCGCTGAGTAAAACCATCCTTAAGTTGTACATCATTTGTAAATTTTGCTTAAACACGTTTAATTTTGTGAAATACTTAATTTAGATAACCCCACCATTACAGACAGATCTCATTCCACTCTCTGGCTTTTGGGAAGACCAGACCACCAACTGACTCCCACAGCTACCTGGACTACTCTTCCTCCCACCCTGCTTCCTGTAAGGACTCCATCCCCTATTCCCAATTCCTCCGACTACGCCGCATCTGCTCCCAGGATGACGTGTTCCACACCAGGTCATCGCAAATGTCCTCGTTCTTCAGAGAACGGGGTTTCCCCTCCCCCACTATCGATGAGGCTCGCACCAGGGTCTCCTCCATACCCCGCAACACTGCCCTCTCTCCCCATTCCCCCACTCACAACAAGGGCCGAGTCCCCCTGATCCTCACCTTTCACCCCACCAGCCAGCGCATACAACAGATAGTCCTCCGCCAGTTTTGCCACCTCCAACGTGACCCCTCCACTCGCCACATCTTCCCATCTCCCCCCCTATCTGCCTTCCGCAAAGACCGCTTCCTCCGCAACTCCCTTGTCAATTCTTCCCTTCCCTCCCGCTCCACTCCTTCCCCGGGCACTTTCCCTTGCAACCGCAAGAGATGCTACACTTGTTCCTTCACCTCCCCCATCCACTCCTTTCAGGGACCCAAGCAGTCATTCCAAGTCCGACAGAGGTTCACCTGCACCTCCTCCAACCTCGTCTACTGCATCCGTTGCTCCAGATGCCAGCTAATCTACATCGGTGAGACCAAGCGGAGGCTAGGCGATCATTTCGCCGAACACCTCCGCTCGGTCCGCAATAACCAACCCGACCTCCCGGTGGCTCAGCACTTCAACTCCCCCTCCCACTCCGTATCCGACCTCTCGGTCCTGGGCCTCCTCCATGGCCAGAGTGAACAACACCGCAAGTTTGAGGAACAACATCTCATATTCCGCTTGGGGAGTCTGCATCCTCTGGGCTTAAACATTGAATTTTCTCAATTCTGTTAACCCAGACTGCTCCTTTCCCCCCACCCCCCCACCTCTCCCTCAGCCCTCGGGCCCTGACATTCCTTCTCCATCTCCCCCCCCCCCCCCCCCCCCAAGTCGCACTAGCTTCTCATTTTCACACCAGAAACAGCTTACAATGGCCTGCTTTCCTTATCACCAATACTTTTTTGCATATCTTTCACTCATTGTTCTTGCTTTATCTCTCCATATCACTGTTTATATCTCTCGTTTCCCTGATCCCTGACCAGTCTGAAGAAGGGTCTCGACCCGAAACGTCGCCTATCTCCTTCACTCCTTAGATGCTGCTGCACCCGCTGAGTTTCTCCAGCTTTTTGTGTAACCCTCGATTCTCCAGCATCTGCAGTTCCTTCTTTAACCCATTTTATTGTTGAGAAACAACTCCATAGACACAAAAACATTAAGTAACATTCCAGGGCTAGAGCAACTGGAATCTTCATATTGCTATTATTTTCCCAAATACTGCAGTTGTGAACAGTGTGATTAGATGAATGAATTACAGAGTGCAAGTGTCAACTCAACAAAATCAACTCAAACACAGCATACGAGCCATTTAAAAAGAAATGATTTAAAAAACATTAAAAAAGAAAATTACCAGAATCAAAATGTATAAACATTTTATTCTTTAACAAGAATTAACAGAATTATGAATCTAACCCTGTATTACACACACAAACTGTTCCCCCGCAACGTTGATTGCACTGCGAGTCGGGTCGGGTCGGGTAGGTTACTATAAAATCAACTCAAACACAGCTTATGAGCCATTAAAAAGAAATTATTTAAAAAAGAAAATTACCAGAGTCAAATTTTATTCCTTAACAAAAATTAACAGAATTATGAACTAACAAAATTATGAATCTAGCCCCATATCACACACACAAACTGTTCCCCCCCCCCCCGCAATGTTGATTACACTGCGAGTCGGGTCGGGTCGGGTCGGGTCGGGTCGGGTCGAGTCGGGTAGGTTCCGGTTACTGAAATGGACGTTCCTCTTCGTTGCATACTACACGTCAGCCCATTGCATTTCGCAGGAGTGGCCTACCTTGCTCCGCTATAGGATCTTTGGTTTACATTGAGTACATGGAAGGGAGGGACAGTTTCTTCCCAGCTGTTATCAGGCAACTGAACCAACCTACCAACAACTAGAGAGCAGTGCTGAGCTGCTATCCACCTCATTTGAGCACCTCGGAATATCTTTGATCGGACTTTACTGGACTTTATCTTGCACTAAACATTATTCAGGTTATTCCCTTTATCATGCATCTGTGCACTGTGGATTGTAATCATGTATTGTCCTTCCACTGGCTGGTTAGCATACAACAAAAGCCTTTCACTGTACTTCGGTACATGTGACAAAAAACAAAACAAAATCTAAACGCGCATTCACCTCCGACTCACTGCAGAAAAACACCTCATGTTTCACAGGCAAGTCGAAAGGATATGAATCCTAAAGGGCCTGTCCCACTTGAACGCCATTTGCGTGACAGGCCGGTAGTGACTGTCGCACGAAAATCGTCTAGCAGTACGACAGTCACGCGCCAAGTGCTCTTGAGGGCCCTGCTTCTTTTAGGAGCCATTTGCGATGTCGTTCGTACTTAGTCCAATCTCCGTGGCAAGGATTTTCCCTGCGAAAATCAAAGATACTATGGTGATCATTTTTCAAAACTACGCTGCTTTATACCCGGGTGGTCATGTGGTGCGGCGTACGGGCGGCGCATGGTTATGGACGTTGACGCACGGTGACGCATAATAAATGAGCATATACAATGTTTGTGTGTCACTGTGCGTAACCATGCATCACCACGCGCTACACGTACGCCATCAGTACGTCAGCGTGCGCAAGGGAAACGTCATGCAGGTGGTGCGCGAGGATTTTGAGCACTGCAAAATCCTGGGGCGCCGGGCGTTACCGTACGTCACCACGGCTCACCACGATCCATGCGCTTGTTACGACGCGCCAACCAATGTTTAGGATGTCGTGTGAATGACGCACAAATTACGCTCAAGTGGGACAGGCCCTTTAGCTGCCTCTGGTGTCACTGCCTTAAGACTGGATAACAGGAACTGTGTGACCCCAGCAAATGTATGAATGGCCTGAGGAGGAGTCTGTGGTAAATTGGATGCAGCTTTTAGTCCTGGCTAAGCTTAAACTGAATCTCAAATCCCCTCTGAGAGTCAAAGGTTGCCATCAAGTGATACATTTTCCCACTGATCCCATCACATCCATTTCACCAGTTTCCGAAATCCAGCAAAAAAAAAGATTATCTCGGTGCGTTTCCTTCATGGCGACTTATTTTATTTGGCTTAAATCTTTTTATTCTGGGCCAAGACAGGGTGCATTTGTGAGGGGTTGGCGTTGCCTGGGTCACAGGGTAAGGCACTCAAGCATCTACAGTGGCTTGCAAAAGTATTCATACCCCTTGAACTTCTCCAGATTTTGTCACGTTACAACCACAAACGTAAATATATTTTATTGGGATTTTATGTGATAGACCAACACAAAGTGGTGCATAATTGTGAAGTGGAAGGAAACACATGGTTTCCAAATTTGATTACAAATAAAAAACGGAAAAGTGTGGCGTGCAAAAGTATTCTGCCCCCCCGAGTCAATACTTTGTAGAACCACCTTTCGCTGCAATTCCAGCTGCAAGTCTTTTGGGGTATGTCTCTACCAGCTTTGCACATCTAGAGACTGCAATTTTTGCCCATTCTTCTTTGCAAAATAGCTCAAGCTCAGTCTGATTGGATGGAGAGCATCTGTGAACAGCAATTTTTAAGTCTTGCCAGAGATTCGCATTTGGATTTAGGTCTGGACTTTGACTGGCCCATTCTAACACATGCATATGCTTTGATCTAAACCATTCCATTGTAGCTCTGGCTGTATGTTTAGGGTCGTTGTCCTGCTGGAAGGCGAATCTCTGCCCCAGTCTCAAGTCTTTTGCAGACTCTAACAGGTTTTCTTCCAAGATTGCCCTGTATTTAGCTCCACCCATCTTCCCATCAACTCTGACCAGCTTCCCTGTCCCTGCTGATGAAAAGCATCCCCACAGCATGATGCTGCCACCACCATGTTTCACAGTGGGGATGGTGTGTTTAGGGTGATGTGCAGTGTTAGTTTTCCGCCACACATAGCGTTTTGCATTTAGGCCAAAAACTTCAATTTTGGCTCATCAGACCAAAGCACCTTCCTCCACATGTTTGCTGTATCCCCAACATGGCTTGTGGCAAACTGCAAATGGGACTTCTTATGGCTTTATTTCAACAATGGCTTTCTTCTTGCCACCCTTCCATAAAGGACCGATTTGTGGAGTACACGACGAATAGTTGTCCTGTGGACAGGTTCTCCCACCTGAGCTGTGGATCTCTGCAGCTCCTCCAGAGTTACCATGGGCCTCTTGGCTGGTGCTCTGATCAATGCGCTCCTTGCCCGGCCTGTCAGTTTAGGTGGACGGCCATGTCTTGGTAGGTTTGCAGTTGTGCCATACTCTTTCCATTTTCGGATGATGGATTGAACAGTGCTCTGTGAGATGTTTAGAGCTTGAGATTTTTTTTATAACCTAACCCTGATTTAAACTTCTCCACAACTTTATCCCTGACCTGTCTGGTGTGTTCCTTGGGCATCATGATGCTGTTTATTCACTAATGTTCTCTAACAAACCTCTGAAGCCTTCACAGTACAGCTGTATTTATACTGAGATTAGATTACACACAAGTGGACTCTATTTACTAATTAGGTGATGTCTGAAGGCAATTGGTTACACTTGATTTTATTAAGGGGTATCAGAGTAAAGGGGGCTGAATACTTGTGCACGCCACAATTTTCAGTTTTTTATTTGTAAAAAAATTTGAAAACCATGTATCATTTTCCTTCCACTTCACAATTATGCGCCACTTTGTGTTGGTCTATCACATAAAATCCCAATAAAATACATTTACGTTTGTGGTTGTAACGTGACAAAATGTGGAAAAGTTCAAGGGATATGAATATTTTTGCAAGCCACTGTATGTATCTAAATAGTTGCTATAGATGCAGCATAACAGATCTGTAAACACAATACACATAGATAATATGCAGGGATATATTGGTATATATATACATATATATAAACTTATATATCTATAATACAACATATATTTTAACCTGAATATCTATAATGTGTACAGGTGTGAACCTATATATCCCGGTTTGTGTGTATATAAATATACATACAAATATACAAACTCCCACATGCACACACACGCACACATGCACACATGCACACATGCACACACACACACACACACACACACAAATATGTGTGTGTGTGTGTGTGTGTGTGTGTGTGTGTGTGTGTGTGTGTGTGTGTGTGTGTGTGTGTGTGTGTTTGTGTGTGAGTTTGTGTCAGAAAGCTGAAGGCTCTATATTTCACAAGGATTACAAGTCAGCCCCAAGTACCTCACGATAAAATATTTTAACCATCTCACGTTCATGGGCTTCTGACCCTGACTGTGTGAATGCCAACGACTCAAAAGTCCCCTCGAAAATGTGGTGCCTAAGCCGGGCGAGGCGGCTGATCTCGACCTCATCAGGACATCCGTGGCCGACGGCACGTCGAATTTGGACCCTGCGGCCAGCGCCCTGGAACTCCGGCCCGGTCGCAGCCGGCAAATCCGTTCCCATAGCAGATGTCCGCAGCTCCGCAGCCCACTTTGCGGAACATGTCTCGCCCCCACCCCCCCCCCCCCCCAGGCCGTGACCTCTGTTGGTCCGGCAAAACAGATAATGTGGCAAGGTTCTGGAACCAAGGGTGCCGGGAAATCATTGGCGGGCCTATATATAACATTATGATAGGCATAGATACAGTTAACAGTCAGAACCGTTTCCCCAAGTTGGAATTATCAATAACTAGAGGACATTACTTTAAGGTGAGAAGGGTACAGAGGAGACTAGACCAAGTGCAGACCCATTGGGTCTGTTCCCCCAAAGTGGGGGAGGTGGGCTGGGGGGGGCAGCATGCGGTGTCACACACACTAACTCCCCCCCACCCCCGCACACACGCTAACTACCCTCTTGATATTATATCAATATTATTCATTTGCTCCTTTTACCCCATAACCACCCTATCCACTGACGCATAGTCCCCAACTCGCAGGCGCGTCAAGAGAGGGGGGCAGGGGGGGTAGAGGGCAGAGAGAGAATGGGAAGAGACAGAGAGAAAGGGGCAGCGACAGAAGGGCAAGAGACAGAGGGAGAGGGGGGTGGAGGGGAGGACGAGAGGGAGGGTGGGTGAGGGGTGGAGGGAGGACAGAGAGAGGGGAGGAGAGAGAGGGAGAGAGGGGGGTTGAGAGGGGGGAGGGAAAGGGGATAGGGAGGGGAAGGGAGGGAGGGAGAGAAGTGGGGGGGAAGGGAAGGATAGAGGGGAGGGAGGGTGGGGAGGAGATGGGGTGGAGGGAAGGGGTAGGGGAGGGATGGAGGGAAGCGGGTTTAGGGGAGGGAATGTGGGGTAGGGCAGGGGGGTGGGGGAGAGGAAGGGGGGAGAGAGAGAGCGGGGAGAGAGAGAGAGGAGGGGGAGAGAGAGAGGGGGAGAGGCAGAGAGAGCGAAATGCAACCGTGTGTCATGCGTTCAGAATGTTCTGGAAATGAAGTGTGCGCGTCTCATGTACGAAAGCTGTCGGCAGCTCTATGGAATTCAGGGGAGCAGCCCTCCGTGTCACACACACACTAACCACCCCCCCTCTATTCACCTCCCCTCCCCCCCTCTAACCTCCCCCCCCTTCCTCTCCTCTCCTCCCCTCCCCTCCTCCCCTCTTCCCCCCCACCCCCTACACACACACACACACACACACACACACACACACACACACAGCGGGTCTGATCTAAGATGTCAATGAATACAGCAAAAAAAATTTTTAACTGTCTTTGAAATTAAAAGTTAATGTTAAGAATTAGTGATGATAAGTGACAAGTAATTAAATTAAATTCAATGAAAACTAATGGAATCTACAACCTGGCAGCTAGGGGGCCGGGCCGGGCAGGGCCAGTTGGGCCTGGTGCAAAGGCATTGTGAAAGGGAGGGAGGGAGGGGGAGAGATCTCCCACACCGGTCCCATTGTGATTAGACATCTGTGAGATGGCGCTGTGACTCATGCGGCTGTTTGATTTTAAATTTTTTTTGATGTTTTGTGAACAATTTTATTCAAAATCTGGGGAAGTAATTGACCAAATCTAGAGAGGAGTGCATTTATGAAATCGTGTTAAATCCCTACCGAAAATGTAAAATTCTCTGCGTTTTTGCGTCAGGTTTGCGTGGAAATATGTTTCAAAGGCAAAATGCTGTACACCCCCACACACACACACACACACACACACAGAGTTTAAAAAGTATATAGATATGTGCGGTAAGTTTTTTTTTACACAGAGTGGTGGGTGCCGAGAACATGGTGCCGTGGGTAATGGTGGAGGCAGATACGATAATACTGTTTAAAAGGCTTTTTGATAGGGATTGGATTATGGATCAGATGCAGGGAGAGGAAATTATTTTGAGTTTGAGTTTGAATTTAGTTTATCATCACGCGGACCGAGGGACAGTGAAAAGCTTTTGTCACATGTAAACCAGGCAGCAGAAAGACTATATATGATTACAATCAATCCATCCATATTGTACAGATGCATGATAAAGGGAATAACGTGAATAATATTTAGTGCAAGATAAGGTTCAGTAAAGATAGTCCAGGGGTCTCCAATGAGGTAGATAGTAGCTCAGGACTGCCCTCTAGCTGTTGGTGGGATGGTGCCAAGTTTAACTGGGCATCATGCTCAGTATGACATTGTGGGCTGAAAGGCCTGTGTGTGTGCTGCACTGCTCTATATGTTCAACGTTCTAATTCTGAGCTACTATCTATCTCATTGGTGACTCTCATTGGACTATCTTTGTTCAGACTTTACTGGACTTTATCTTGCACTAAACATTATTCCCTTACCACCTTTCTGTCCACTGTGAATGGCTCGATTGTCATCATGTATTGCCTTTCCGCTGACTGGTTAGCACGCAACAAAAGCTTTTCACTGTACCTCGGTAAACGTGACAGTAACCTAAACTGAACTGAAGTGTTCTATGTTAAATCAGGGTCTGTAAAGACAGACACAGCTCACTGTTTGCTCCAGCAGTTAAATAATACATTTTACACTAATAGACAATAGACTATAGACAATAGGTGCAGGAGTAGGCCATTCGGCCCTTCGAGCCAGCACCTCCATTCAATGTGATCATGGCTGATCATCCCCAATCAGTACCCCGTTCCTGCCTTCTCCCCATATTCCCTGACTCCGCTATTTTTAAAGAGCCCTATCTAACTCTCTCTTGAAAGCATCCAGAGAACCAGCCTCCACCGCTTTCTGAGGCAGAGAATTCCACAGACTCACCACTCTCTGTGGGAAAAAGTGTTTCCTCGTCTCCGTTCTAAATGGCTTACTCCTTATTCTTAAACTGTGGCCCCTGGTTCTGGACTCCCCCAACATCGGGAACATGTTTCCTACCTCTAGCGTGCCCAAACCCTTGACAATCATATGTTTCAATGAGATCCCCTCTCATCCTTCTAAACTCCAGAGTGTACAAGCCCAGCAGCTCCATTCTCTCAGCATATGACAGTCCCGCCATCCCGGGAATTAACCTTGTAAACCTACGCTGCACTCCCTCTATAGCAAGAATGTCCTTCCTCAAATTAGGGGACCAAAACTGCACACAATACTCCAGGTGTGGTCTCACTAGGGCTCTGTACAACTGCAGAAGGAAGTGAGATGAAAGGAAGTGAGATCAAAACTTCCCACGAATTAGATGGTGTGAAGCAATCCTGTTTTCTCAGCGTACTTGGCTTTGTGAGGTCAGATATATCTGACAGTTGGGAATATATTACCTGATACAACACCATGAGAAAATGATTGATCCTTTAAGACTGATACTTGAAGCCTTTGTAGACATGAGTGGCGGAATGCAATCTGCCCATAAAACGTTACTTCCCCGCACACCTCTCGAAGTGAACATGCGCAAATCCTTGGCCTCACATTTTCATCGCAATTTATTGAGCAGCGCGTGACGTTTTACCAGATATTTTTGGCATGTAATGAATGGGAGCTAAGCGCCTCACACTAAAAGTCAGGCCACAGGAGTGAGAGTAAAAGACATTACCTTAAATTGGCAGAATCTTTCATTAACTTTCAGCTTAGTTTTGGCCATTCATAACTCATCGGCATCCATTTGTCATGACTTGACATTCCCCGTTGAAAAATATAGCCTTCATTAAATAACGTGGCCGTAAAATAAATGGGTGCCAAGTAATTTAGTGAGATTAAATGGGCTGGTCTTTGGAACTTATCCTGTGTGCTGTAATGTATCATCCTAGAATACAGCAAAATTGCAAAGTTGAGAAAAGTTAAGGCCATTTATCAGTCCTCAGATGTAACTGTAGTATAGAATAATGCCAAAGGGTGATGAAATATAGAATATTATTTTGCCTGTCCCATACTTTAAGAGAATATGCTTTTTCCTGATAACAAAGAAAGAGATATACTGTATTTCTCTAAAAATAACATTTCTTACATGGGCATATTTCTACTCTCAAACTGTAACGTTCTCTCTGCTTTCTCTGCTTTACGGTGGCACGGTGGCGCAGCGGTAGAGCTGCTGCCTTCCAGAAGCAGAGACCCAGGTTCAATCCCGACTACGGGAGCTTGTCTGTGTCTTAGTTCCCTAGTTGATTTTCACACGCAATCACAAGATAGTGTGAGAAAGATGTTCAACTTTGGGCGGCCATGGTGATTCAATGGTAGAGTTGCTGCCTCACAGCGCGAGAGGCCCGGGTTCAATCCCGACTAAGGGTGCTGCCTGTACAGAGTTTGTACCTTCTTCCCGTGGCCTGCGTGGGTTTTTCTCCAAGATCATCAGTGTCCTGTATGGGTATGGCTGCCCAGCCTGCAGCTGTCCGTTTTCTCATCTCTTTTTTTTATTTTTAGTTTGTTGAGTTTTTTTCGGAGTTCTAGTCTTTTTTATGTGGGGGTGGGGGGGAGAGGGGGAAACTGCTTTTCAGGGTCCTGACCTGGTCGGAGAGGCAGCTTTTCTCCAGGCAGCACCTTCGACCCGTCCTCGCGGACTACCAGCGGGCCTGGAGCGGCGTTTCCTGAGGGGACCGACCAGAACCTCGGCTTCGGTGGCGGCACAGCGCTGGAGCCCCATCGCGGAACGGGCGATGCCTTGCCCGGGTCGCCGCGCTGGAACTCCGGTATGTTGGGACCGCCGAGGAAACATCGCGGAGCTGCGGGTCTGTGGAGCGGCCGGCTACAGGCGGCGGTGCTGACTTTAACATTGGGAGCCTGGGAACTCTCGTCAAGATCGTCAGTGGGGGAGCTCCATCCAGCACGGCCTGTCGGCTTCGGAAGCCGTGGTCTCCGGTAAGGAAGTGGCCGTTCCAGGTGTCCTAAGCCGCTGAGAGGTGTCACCGGAGCACCATCACCCGGCGAGAACGGCCTGGAACATCGGGCCTCCGTGAGGCGACTGCGGAGGCCTCAATAGGCCCGACTATGGGTGGACATGGGGATGGGGACTGGACTTTGTGCCTTCCCTCACAGTGGGAACCATTGTGGGGGGATGTTTTTTATGTTTAAATTTCTTTATCATTGTTATGTCTGTACTTTTTTTTATATGTGCTGCAATGGCAATACGCATTTCACTACACCAATTGGTGTATGTGACTAATAAAGAACCTTTGAATCTTTGAACCTTTCCTCTCAAACTCCAAATACGTACAGGTTTGTAGGTTAATTGGCGTGGTGTAAGTGTGAATTGTCCCAAGTGCGTGTAGGATAGTGGTAGTGTGTGGGGATCGCTGGTCGGTGCAGACTCGGTGAGCCATAGGGCCTGTTTCCGCACTGTATCTAAGCTACAGTAAACTAAACTTGCACCAGAGGATGGTGCGTGATTTTTCACTGGATTATTATTTGATTGTTTCCAAGGTGAGAACTGTGATTCCTTATCATCGGATGCAAACCTTGGGTGGGAATTTGATGTGGATCCAAAAGGGTGGCTTTATGTGTGCTACTCACAGAAGTGGATCTGCAATCACGTTTTACCATCGCTCCCCTCTTGTAAACCTCTACAGCAACATATCTTACTGTATCTGTACACTGTGTCTGTATCTGTATACAGATTGTAATCTTGTATACACAAAAGGCTGGAGAAACTCAGCGGGTGCAGCAGCATCTAAAGAGCGAAGGAGATAGGCAACGTTTCGGGTCGAGACCCTTCTCCAGACTGGTTAGGGAAATCTTGTACTGACTGGTTAGCACGCAACAAACGCTTTTCACTGCACCTCGGTACACGTGACAATAAGCTCAACTCAAACTCAGTGTGTGTATGGCCAGAACTTCCTCGGTGACCAGCGGGACAGAGAGTGAAAAGGGGCAGAATGAAAGAGTGTACGGCAGACACCAAGTTGTTAACATAAACCGCGCTAATTGCAAGAAGTTCCGAGGGGAAGTTTAAAAAAGGCAAGAGGGAAATGGGAGAGGCAAATGAGGAAGAATGGAAAATATGAAGGGGAATCCAAACATATTGTATCAGGAGACCCACAGAACTGCAGTTGCTGGAATCGTGAGGCAAAAAACCCAACATGCTGGAGAACCCAATGGGTCAGGCAGCATTTGTTGAGGAAGAATGAACAGGCGACGTTTTGGGCCAGAACTCTTCATTAATTTTGTAGGAAAGAACTGCAGATGTTGGTTTAAATCGAAGATAGACACAAAATGCTGGAGTAAATCAGCGGGACAGGCAGCATCTCTGGAGAGAAGGAATGGGTGACGTTTCGGGTCAAGTCCCAATCTTCTTTCGATTGATGGAGTGGGAGGGGGCAGGGGGAGAGAGTTGTAAGTGAGGTGAGGACTGGGAAAGGTTGCCGAGTGAGAGGTGGATTTAGGTTCAATCGAGATGTGAACAGGAAGAGGGTTGTAAAAGGAGCGGTGGGGCCAGTTGGGTTTATCGGAGGCCAGCAATAGGCATTGGTCCAACTAGGCCTCTGGTTGCCAACCTTTTCAACTCCCCTTCCCATTCCCACGCTGACCTTCCTGTCCTGGGCCTCCTCCATTGCCAGAGTGAGGCCACACACAAATTGGAGGAACAGCACCTCATATTTTGCTTGGAAAGCTTACACTCCAGCGGTATGAACACGGAGTTCTCTCATTTTAAGTAACTTCATCTTACAGTCCCCTCCCCTCCCCCTACCTCCCCTACCTCCTTGCCCCCTTCCTCCTCCCTAGTTATTTTACACAGTTCTCCACATTGTTTTTTGTGAGATCACACCATCCCATGCTAACAATCGACCTACTAGTCACCGCCCTGCCTGGTGTCATTTGTGGCCGGCCCTGTTTGGACCTAGTCTTTCTTCACCTCCAGTTCTTCACCCCCTCCCATCCCCCACTATCCTTTACTTTCAGTTTGAAGAAAGTTCCCGACCAGAAACGTCACCCATCACCTTCCTCCAGAGATGCTGCATGACCCGCTGAGTTACCCCAGCACTTTGTGTCTTTCGCCAGTGATAAGATGTACTTCTGGAGGAAGAGGGCATGCCTGAGATACTAAATGAGTGCTCTACATCAATCTTTACCGCAGAGGAAGCTGCCAGTGCGTCCACAAAGAAGGACATGTTTGAGATTCAGGATGGGCCAACGATTGATAAGGGTGAGAGCGGCATGTTGGCGCTGCGCCAGAGCAACGAGTTAAATCCTGAGCACGGCTGCTGTCTGTATGGAGTTTGTACGTTCTCCCCGTGACCTGCATGTGTGGTGATCGCTGGTCGGCGCGGACTCGGTGGGCTGAAGAGACTGTTTCCGCGCTGTATCTCAAAAATAAATGTGCTGTTAGTAGGATTAGCTGCACTTAAAGTCAAACAGAGTGGCTGTTGGGGAAGATAAGGAAATTGCAGAAGCCTTGACTATAATTGTCCAAATATTTGGAGATTCAGGATGGAGCGTGAGGAAACTGCAAATGTTATACCCAGAAGGATGTCGGACAAAGCCACCAAACACACACCAGTCCATTTGACCTCAGTGATGAGCAAAATTCTAGAATGAATCATTAGGCACAGGTGTGGCACAGTGTTAGAGTCGCTGCCTTACAGCGGCAGAGACTCGGGTTTGATCCTGACCACGGAATGGAGTTTGCACGTTCTCCCCGTGACTGCGTGGGTTTTCCCCGGGTGCTCCGGTTTCCTCCCACACTCCAAGGATGAGCAGGTTTGCAGGTTAATTTGATTTGATAAAATTGTAAATTGTCCTATGTGTGCATGATAGTGTTAATATACTGGAATGATCGCTGTTCAGCGCTTGTTTTCAAGCGTCTCTGAAGTCTAACGTAACAGTCATGTGGACAAGCAGATAGGCACAAAAAGCTGGAGTAACTCAGCGGGACAGGCAGCATCTCTGGAGGGAAGGGATGGGTGACGCTTCAGGTCGAGACGCTTCTTCAGACCCTCATTAGGACAAGTTCAGAATGATTAGAGAAAGCCACAACCGGTTTGTTAAATCTTCTCTAACATTTTTTTTTAGTTTGGTTTAACGATACAGTGTGGAACCCGGGTCTCTGGCGCTGCAAGGCAGCACCTTTACTCGATGCGCCACTGTGCTGCCCTCACTGGATACAGTTTTTTTCATGAAGTAGCTGAAAGTTTCAATGGCCAAACTTGGTTATTGTGGCTTTTATGGGCTTTTGAAACGGCATCTTATAAAATGGCACGTGATACATTTGTCATGAAGATTGAAGGCCGTGGAATAAAAGGGAAAGGAGCAACATAGGGAAGAGTTGCGTAAATAACAGGTCACCTAGAGTAGGTGGGTGGTATTTGGGATGGGAGAACAGTGGACAGTGGAGATCTCCAGAGTTACTTACAAGGGCCACTGATGTTCTTAACATATACTACAACTCACACTTGCGTGTATTGGGTAGAATTTCCAAATCAGGAAAGCTTACTTAGCACATGCTAAACTGTGAGGAAGACATTGTGTCTGGTCTGTATATAGTATAGTCTAGTTTAGTTTATTGTCATGTGTACCAAGGTACAATGAAAGGCTTTTTTGTTGTGTGCTATCCAGCCTGCGGAAAGACTATACATGATTACAATCAGGCCGTCCGCAGTGTACAGATACAGGATAATGGGTATAACGCTTAGTGCAAGATAAATTCCAGTAAAGTGCGATTAGAGATAGTTTGAAGTTCTCCAGTGAGGTAGATGGTCGGGCAGGACCCCTCTCTAGTTGTTGGTAGGATGGTTCAGTTGCCTGATAACAGCTGGGAAGAAACGGTCTCTGAATCTGGAGGTGTGCATTTTCACACTGCTGTACCTCTTGCTTGGGAGAAGGGAGAAGAGGGATGAGACTGGTTCTTGATTAGGCTGGTGGCCTTGCCGAGGCCGCGTGGGGTGCAGATGGAGATGATGGAAGGGAGGTTGGTTTGTGTGACGTTCTGGGCTGCGACGGCAACTCCCTGCAAATACTTGCTGATTTTGGATGGAGCCGTTCCCAGAACAACGCTGTGATGCATCCTGATAAAATGCTTTCCACAGCGCAGTATGTGATGGAATCTGGGACAAGATAATGGGAACCTGCAGAGAAAAAATGGGATTGATGTAGGATTAGTGTGAGAGGGTGCTGACAGCAACAAATAACTCTGCGACTCAAATTATCCAGAGCCGATTTCTGTCCTCAGTCACCAGAAAAATAGTTAACTGTGATAATTGGACATACCTTGGTGTTTATTTGACAAGTATTGATTTGAGGTTAGGGTTCTTTGTTACTCAGCGCTACAGTTTCTTTGTTAGTAGCAATTTTAACTGCCAAATGCATGAACACAAACATCAATCAATCTGTATGATTGAGACATTGATTTGAAAATAACATAACTGCTAGGTTTCGTTGAAAGCTCCTATAACAGGTTGTGAGCCATGTAAATCAACCACGGTTTCTCTACATTGTCAAGTGCATTTAGTGCGCAGGAAGGAACTGCAGATGCTGGTTTACACCAACGATAGACACAAACATTTGGAGTAACTCAGCGGCTCAGGCAGCATCTCTGAAGAAAAAGAAAAGGCGATGTTTTGGATTGGGACACTTCTGTTGTAAGTAGTTTAGTTCAGTTCAGTTTAGTTTATTGATCCATATCCCTCCATTCCCTGCATATCCATGTACTTATCTAAAGTTTCTTGAACACCACCAACATATCTACCCCTACCACCATCCCGGGCAGCATGTTCAAGGCACCCAGCATTCTTTTTGTTAAAAAAAACTCCCCCGGTCCATCAGTGTGGAGTTTGCACGTTCTCCCTGTGACCTTTTGGATTTCCTTTGGGTGCTCCAGTATTTAGACTTTAGACTTATACAGGTCAGAAACAGGCCCTTCGGCCCACCGAGTCTGCACCAAGACCAGTGATCACCCCACACACTAGCACTATCCTATACACTATGGACAATTTACAATTCTTTAACAGCAGCGAATTAACTTACATAACCTGTACATATTTGGAGTGTGGGAGGAAACTGGAGCACTCGGAGAAACCTCACGCAGTCACAGGGAGAACGTACAAAATTCTAACAGACTAGCAATGTTACAAAATTTTGAGGTTTTAAAAATCAAGTCTGCAATTTATCCCGTCAGATAAAGCATAAAAAGAAGTTTAATTTGACACCTAATCCACTTTCATATATTCAGTATTAAAAAGCTTTTGGCCATTTTAATACTCGGAAATTAGCATCTTGTTCCCTATTGCTTTTCCATTGACTTAACACAAAAGTTATGATCGAGGACAGTCAAAAGCCCATAACTTTCTTCAAAATTAAGAGAACTGAAAGACATTTTCAGTTATTATAGATTGAAGCATTCTGAAACAAATATGAAACAATCTTACTTGGATGACCTGAAATTAAAGCATATAATTAGTTAGTTACCCAATTGTAGCTAATTACAAAATTCAATTACTAGATCTAAACATCTATCCATTTCTTAAGAAAATATTAACATTTTTTTTAAAGCCTAAGTGTCCAAGTAACATTCACACAAGAATTCACAATATAACATGATTTTTAAATCTAATTGTCATTAATTTATAGGCCAAATTGAAGGAATTTAGTGTTTAATGCCCGTAAACTAATGGCCATTTAAATCAGCTTGCGAGTGGGATTTTCTGGAACGCGTTGGATTGGAATGTTGCGGTTGGGGTGAATTTAAACCAAATATCGGCAGGAAAAGTTCTGCCGGTTCGTATGGGGAATAAATCACCGTTTCGCAACATGAAATGTTAATTAAGGTCATCTTAACAAGCAAGTTTATATGTAAAATAAATAGCTTTTCTTTACCTGTCCCCTACGTAAAATCCGTCCCCGTTGTCGGCGTTCACGGCATTAGGAGCTAATTTTTATTTTACTGCAGCGCTGAAATAGTCGGGTGATTTAAAAAAAAATTTCACTTACCGGCAGTTGGAACGAATCTCCAGAAAAAGCTCGCACCCCGAGAAAATATAATTCCAGATGGCAAGGGAAAACCGCATTTTAACCCCGCACCCCCCCTCAAAGGCACCAAAGTCGCGCGCACGGCCAGTGACAGAACTGCAGCGCTGCTGAAGGTAAGTTTTGTAACATACCTAAACACACAGCACCCATAGTCAGGATCGAACTGGGTCTCTGACGCTGTGAGGCAGCACCACTACCGCTGCACCACTGTGACGCCTTTATGGACATCTCCCACATCACAAGACGTACAGGTTTGTAGGTTGAATGGCCGCTGTAAAATTTCCCCTAATGTGTAGGGAGTGGATGCGAATGTGGGATAACTTAGAACTAGTGGTCAGAGTGGACTAGATGGGCTGAAGGGCCTGTTTCCATAAAAAAAATCTCCTTTAAATTCTCCTTTCATGCCTTGATTGGGAGAGCATGGTTGCACAGCCAAGGCTATGACATCCTGATTAAATACAGTGGAGATGGTCAATTTATGCTGATGTATACACTGACCTTGATAAACACTTAAAGCTTTATTTGACTTTATTTTCTAGCTTTGTCTGCTCATTAGGATGTGAAAGGTCCAACATCTAAGCATGTTTGGCCTCTATTAACAGCCTAATTGGGGAAAATGGCTGGCACGCTGAGACAGGTTTGTGATGAATTTACAATTAACCTTGTTTTGCCAACAGTGTACTCAATAGGTCTCTCTTTCTGGCACCTCAGAACCCAGCGGTATGAATATAAATTTCTCTAATTTGAAGTAACCCTTGCAATCCCTCTCCCTCCGCCCCTCCCCCACCCTAGACGTCCTACTAGTTTCACTATTGTCCTGTTTAGTTCCGCTGTTCATGTCCCCTCATTATCATCTTATCCACAGCCAACAATGGACCATTGTGGGCTCCACCTTTCCTTGATTTTCTTTGCTGGCTTTGATTTGCCTTTTCATACATTTAGTTCATTTGTCCTTTGTATTTTTTCATGCCTCTAGTTTCCCTCTCTCCTGACACTCAGTCGGAAGAATGGTTTTGACCCGATGAGTTACTCGAGCTGAAGAATGGTCTTGACCTATTCCTTTTCTCCAAAGATGCTACCTGACCCATTGAGTTACTCGAGCCTTTTGTGTCTATCTTAAGCACTTCATGGATTTTCACCACTATTATGCTTGGTGCTATTGAACTAAAGAATATGAGACCATTGCAAACCAAAGTGATGCTCGCCTCTACCTTCAAACACCTCCTGCAGTGGGCGATGAGCGTTGGGATATGCTGGTGGGAACTCATGGCCTGTGTATCAGTAATGCAACGTGTTTAAGGCCAAATACGCTCCACCAGTGGGGGTTCCTTCGGAGTTTTGTGTCTAGAAACCGTCTCAAGTTCTATTCAATCTTCTCTGTAAAGAATGGATCTTATTTTGTGAAAATTGGCCCCTCTTTGTCTTAGTCACAAACGGATTCTCAGTGTTTGCAGAATTTGACTCTGAATACCGTCCCGTCCTGTGCTGAGATGTCATGCACCCAGCTTGGCAATTAGATCTCCAGACACTTTAATGCATGGCCATGCTCTGAATAAGATGTGGTGCACTCCACTCCACAACACTCAAAGTGGCTGTGTTACCAATGACAGATTTTCCCCTTATATGTGTAGAACTGTTTATTTCCACTATCTGTAACTCTCAAAATGTCCAGGCCGAAATAAACGTAATACTAAACTGTCAAGGGGTCTGTGTAAAAGGTTCATTGATCAGGGGAGGTCAATTCTTTGCAGGGTAAGTAATGATTTTGGATGCTATTGAGTGTTTCTTCGGTCCGTGCAGTCTGAAAATTGATAAGTAAGTGTTACTAGATGTAAAGGCCCTGTCCCACGATGCGAGTTTGCCCAAGAGCTCTCCCGAGTTTAAAAAAAAATCAAACTCGTGGTAAGTACGTAGAATGTATCTGGCGGGTACGTCGGAGCTCGTGCGTGTCTCGTAGCGGCTCGTAATGCTAACCGCAGGTACTCGGGAAACGCGGAAACTCATGACGTTTTTTCAACAGTGTGAAAAATTTCCAAGAGTAAAAAAATACTCGTGATGAAGTACGGAGAGTTTGATTATTTTTTTTTAACTTGGGAGAGCTCTTGGGTAAACTTGTATCGTGAGACAGGGGCTTAAGAGTGTGATGCTGACTACAGGTGCTCTCCGTCCTGGGGGTAGGAGAGACAAGGAAGAGAGGGGGATGTTGCAGAAGGTGGGGAGAACTGGAGGAACTCAGCGGGTCAGTTAGCATCTGTGGAGGGAATAGACAGATGATATTTCTGGTCATAACCTGTCTATTGTCTATTGTCTATTGTCTAACCCATCTTCAGATGTAAGGTTAGGCTGTGGCTGTGGGCTGGACCACCTCAGCATCTGTGCAATGAAAAGGAATCATGAAAAAGTCCATGTCCATAAGCCATAGGAGTAGAATTAGGCCATTTGGCCCATCTACTCTATTCCACCATTCAATCATGGCTGATCTATCTCTCCCTCTCAACCCCATTCTCATGCCTTCTCCCCACAACATTTGACATCCGTACCAATCAAGAATCTGTTTGTCTGGTTTAACGAAAGAAGAATCGTACTCATGGTCCCGTTTCTTGTAATATAACATAAACAAGTCGGGCAATTCTGTGTCAGTTACATTATCAACATTATGCATTTAATGACTTTTATAATTACACTGGAATTGGTTTCATAGCACTGAAGAATCAGTCTTGATAATTGTAGTTGGTCTGGAATGTAACAACAGCCAACACTAATCCTGAACCTAAATCTATCCACCAGCTAAATATAAAGAAACATATTCACAAAGACCAACACTGACAGCTGATCTACCAGAGATTTCACTCCGTAGCCCGTTATTCTAGAGAAGGCGGGATCCATTTTGTCCCAAATTCTAATTGGCTTTGGGGGCAGAACAATGGCTCAACTGGTAGAGCTGATAAAGTCCCAGGTTCGATCCTGACCTTCGGTGCTGCCTTTGGGGAGTTTGACCGTGCAGGTTTCCTCCGGGTGCTCCGGTTTCTACACTCATTCCCAAGACGTGTGGACTAACAGATGAATTTGCCCCTGGAAATTACCCCGAGTGTGTAGGGAATTGATGGGAAAGTGGGACAACTAGAGTGAATGGGTGATCGATCTGTTTAGTATTTTCGGCATTTCTGATTTCTTTCCAAATTTCTTTTTTTTTAATTATTGTTTTTCTGTTAATGGAATGAAAGTGTCTATGGCCTTTATTAATCAAACCAAAATGGCTCATACACTTCCTATAGGAAAGTGGCAAAAGTTACTAATAATCTATAAACACAAATCTTGTAGAAAATGAAATAAATGTAACACCTGTACTCATGTTTCAGATTTTTTTTTTAAATGCATGTTTTTTTTTACACAAGCCATTACTGGGCAAGAACATAACCAATAAGAAGCAGAAACGGCCATTTGGGTCCACCATTGTACAGAATCGTGGCTGCTCTGATCTGGGCCTCAGCCGGGCCTCATGACTCTATGACCCTAACACTCTCAGATGAAAGGTCATCAGGCTGAAATGTTAACCCTTTTCTCTCTCTCTGCAGATGCTGCCTGACCTGCCTTAGAATTCCCAGCGCCTTTTGTTTTTATTGTGTGATGGTTACTGCTTATTGAGATGAGCTGAGCTGACCGTAGAGTGCTTCTGGTGCCAAGCTCATGGTGCCCAATGTAACAAGGACCAAGTTGGCAAAGGCAATTCAGTCCTGGAGTCACAGTCATTGAGTCTTGTAGCATGGAAACGGGCCATTCAGCCCAACTTGCCCACACCGACCAACATGTCCCAGCTACACTAGTCCCACCTGCCTGCATTTGCTGATTACCCTCTAAACCTGTCCTATCCATGTACCTGCCTAAACGTTTCTTAAATATTGCGATAGTACCTGCCTCTGCCACCTCCTCTGCCAGCTCGTTCCATACATCTACAGCCCTTTGTGTGAAAAAAATACCCCTCAGTTTCCTATTAAATCTTTTCCTCCTCAACTGAAACCTATGTCCTCTGGTTCACAATGCCCCTACTCTGGGCAAGAGACTCTGTGCATCTAACCGATCTATTCCTCTCATGATTTTATTCACCACTATAAGATGTCCATTCATCCTCCTGTACTCTAAGGAATAGAGTCCTAGCCTATTCAACCTCTCCCTTTAGCTCAGGCCCCTGAGTCCTTGGTAAATCTTCTCTGCACCTTTCCAGCTTGGCATCTTCTTTCCTATGACATGATGCACAAAGCTGGACTCGAAATACTCCAAATGCAGCCTCACCAACACTCGTACAACTGTAATATGACCTCCCAACTTCTATACTCAATACTCTGATGGCCACTTTTTGACCACTCTATCTACCTGCGATGCCACTTTCAAAGAACTATGTACCTGTACTCTGCTTTATAACACTCTCCAGAGCCCTACCATTCACTGTGTAGTTTCTGCCCACGTTAGTGCTTCCGAAATGCAAGACCTCACATTTCTCTTGTCTAATCTGCTAACAATCGACTGGCCATTGACACAGCGAGGCGTGGGGGCTGGTACAAGGCAGTAGAGGCTTGCACCTAATATTGAAACAAAAAATACTCAACAAAGTTCACTAAATCACCACAAATTGTATAAGCACTTGATTCCTCACTTGAGGCAAGGTGCTTTTTGGTTCTGATAATTTACAATAACATTAAGGTATAAGAGCCTGAAAACTGTAATGTCTAGGTTCAGGAACAATGTCTTCCCAGCAACCATCAGGCTATTGAACACTATGACTTCCAACTAAACTCTGAACTATGAACTTAGTTTTAATTGTAGTTTAGTTTAGTGTGGGTGGAGGGACAGAGAGAGAGGGATGCGAAGATCTGTGCGAGATGGGGTCCTTTTCAGTGAAGTTAGGCAGGATGATCAATGTTGCAATGACTATCGCACAGGGATTATTTCTGTATTGTTTCTTGCCTGTCTGCAAGAATGAGATTACATGAATCCTAAATGCCCACAGTGCTTTACTGCATCTGTTCAATGTCTGACCTGCTTGTATCCATCAATGTAAAATTGTCACCATGTGTGATTTTAATTGTTCCTCCAGCTAACGTCAACGCTGGCCCCGATGGCCTTCAAAGTGATCAGAGTTGTTCTGAAATTGAAAAGCATTCATCCATACCACTCCTTTCTCACACAATTGACGAGGTCAATGAGCGAGCGAGCAGTTCCTAAACCGTCCACCAGATGGCACATTCACATCATTTTTCTTGTGTTATGTGCTTCTTGAGATAGTGGTTGTAAATTGCATGGTTGTACAATGCATTCGCTAGCCAGGTCCTGAAAATAAAATTATGATTGAAACTTATCGACTGTAAAATTAGCTGGCTGTTGATGGGACTAATTAACATGACAGTTTTGTAATATTGAGATTTACAAGTTTAAAACGTTACAATCACTGAAATTATGTTACACCCCTCAAGAGTGAATCAGTTCCCGCCAGGGTACAAAAGCAAAGCTCATAGTAACTAGTTGGTGGCAGGCAATGTCCCCAAATTCCCCCTCAAAATGACAGAGATATTGAATGAGATTAAATTGAGTGCAAAACTTGCTGAAACCTCATTATTTTATCAAGTATGTTTTTATAATCCTAAAATTCTACAATTCTATTTGTGATTTTGGGAACCAATGTTTTGAATTATAATGAAAACACCTGTTTTGCAGCGTTAGTAAGTCCGATTGAAGGAGACAGAAGGGATGGAAGGGATGGAAGCATCGGTTCTTTATTAAGCGAGAATATTTCTGAGCTCCGGACCTGCAGTTACATTGTCCAACGTCTGAAGAAGGGTCTCGACCCGAAACGTCGCCTATCTCCTTCACTCCTTAGATGCTGCTGCACCCGCTGAGTTTCTCCAGCTTTTTGTGTAACCTTCACTGAATCACCATTGACTGATTGAAATATGCAGCATGGAAACTGGCCCTTCAGCCACTGAGTCCATGCTGACCATCGATCACACCCGTTCACTCTAGGTAGGGAGGATGTCATTCCACCTTCACATCCACTCCCTACGCGCCATGGACAATTTTACATTCAACCTTCAAACCCGCACGTCTTTGGGATGTGGGTAAGAGACTGGAGCGCCCGGAGGAAATGCACACGGTCACGGGGAAAAGGGATTAAACTCCACGCCCACAGGTCGGGATTGAACCTGGGTTTCCGGCGCTGTGAGGCAGCAGCTCTACCAGCTGTGCCACTGTGGCGCCCAAATGCTGTTGTGTAGCAAACAAATAGCACTACTTTGCATTTTAAGCATTGCACCTGATTCTTTGTTTCACCTGAAGCCATATCACCTGTATTCAGTACGGAGAGAGGCCACTCCGCTGTCATTTGCAGTAACTATACTCTCCTTAATACAAAGACATTAAATATCCCACAATGTGACATTATTAACCACAATGTGTATTATAAATGCTGCTATTTCTGTGACCTTACTTATATTACTTTATTTTTTTCATCTTTTAAGTTTATTGTCACATGTACCGAGGTACAGTGAAAAGCTTTTTTTGTTGCGTGCTAGCCAGTCAGCGGAAAGACTATACATGATTACAATCAAGCCGTCCACAGTGTACAGATACATGATAAAGGGAATATCGTTAACTCCAAAATAAAGCCTAGTAAAGTTCGAATACATTTAGTCCAAGGATCTCCAATGAGGTAGATGGGAGGTGAGCATCAGTCTCGAGTTGGTGATAGGATAGTGCAGTTGCCTTATAACTGCTGGTGAGAAACTGGCCCTGAATCTGGGGGTGCACGTTTTCACGCTTCTGTGCCTTATAAGGGAGGGGAGAGTGACTGGGATGAAGCTTGTCCTTGATTATGCTGGTGGCCTTGCCGAGAACGCGTGAACTGTTGTTGAATTAGGATTGAATGACTGAACATAATGGTGGATACATGGTAGTTGTGAATGGACATGTGGGAGAAGTGGTCTCCTCACCACCTGAACACACCAACACGTTTGCCTGGACTGGGCGCACAGGTCTGTCTGAGCTCTCTTTGTACACATGACACCAGAACACATAAGGCAATAATAGCGGAGAAGATGGCCGTGTTTGTGTAGGGGATACATGGGCCTGTCTGCTAGTGCTGGTGAGTTCTGTCTGGATTAATCTTTGAGAGAAAACAGGTGATTCAGAATAGGATGTGCATTCTTTTGCAGAAAATTAACATAGAAGCAAAGAACTGCAGATGCAGGTTTACACAAAAAGATAGAAAGTGCTGGAGTAACTCAGTGGGTCAGGCAGCATCTCTGGAAACATAGATAAGTGATGTTTCAGGTCGGGACCCTTCTTCGGACTGCTTGGGGGGGGGGGGGGGCGGCGGGGGGAGGGGTAGAAAGCTGGGAGGGAGGAGAGGCAGAACATAGCGGGGCAGATAATAGCGGAACACAGGCGAGGGGGGCTTTTGATAGGCAGATGGTTTTGAACAAAGGTTGGAGATAAAAACAGAAGGTATGAGACAGACGGTTTGAAGAGTTACAAATTGTGAAGCCAGAGGGAGGAATGTAGGAGGTGGGGAGGAACAGGTGGGGCGTAGGGGAGGGGTGGGAGAAGGGAGGATGTGGGGAGGGATTGTTAGAGCTTACCTAAAATTGGAGAATTCAATATTCATTAACTAACAATTAACATAGGTACACTGCACCTTTGATGATATCATTACTTCCTCTGCACACATGATTCATTTGCATACAGTACTAACCTGCCACACCTCTCACCCTCTTTTATAAAAGTGTTACATTCACAGCATCACGGGTTTTCCCCCCAGGTGCTCCAGTTTCCTCCCACACTCCAAAGATGTACACGTTTGTAGGTTAATTGGCTTTGGTAAAAATTGCAAATTTTCTCTAGTGTTTAGGATAGTGCTAGTGTACGGGGTGATCGCTGGTTGGCACGGACTCAGTGGGCCGAAGGGCCTGTTTCCACGCTGTATCTCTGAAGTCGAACGTCTAAAGTTCCTTGTGTCTGCGGTGATTTTGGGTGAATAGTTTGAATGTCGGGGTTAGCCCAGCGGAGTTGCAGGATTGCCAGGTCGAAGCTGCAGCATCAAGATCGCGTTTAATTTGAGTAATGACTGCAGTGTCTCCAAGGTGACTCCTTGGGTGAAGTCTGACTTGTGCTGATGCACAGTTGGGGTGGGGGAAATATATGAATGTAGCTTGTTGTGCTGGATTAAAGAGGATGCACCTACGTCCCCACCTGGGATGAAAAGCCCATTATCAGCACCAAGGGGGAATATTTATTCTACTGAGAACCAGTGGTCTATGTTCAGACTGTCTCATCATGATGTAATGCAACGTTGTGTCATCGTCTTCATTGAGATGTGCGTGATCATAGAGCATGGAACAGACCAAAGCACAGGACCAGCCCCTTTGGCCCACGCCAAACACGGTGCCAACATTAACTGATCTCATCTGCCCGCACATGATCCATATACATGTGGCAATCTAAAAGGTTTTCAAATGCCACGATGGTATCTGCCTCCATCACCACCACTAGCAGTGCGTTCCAGGCACCCACCTCCCACATGTGCACAACTTGTCCCACCCACCTGTTTTAAATTTTGCCCCCTCTCATCTCAAAGCTGTGCCCTCTACTCTTTGGCATTTCCGTGAGATGGAAATGTCTTTGTGTGTGAGTGCGTGTGAGTGTGTGTGTATGCGTGTGAGTGTGTGTGTATGCATGTGTGTGTGTGTGTGTGTGTGTATGCATGTGTGTGTGTGCGTGTGCGTGTGTGTGTGTGTGTGCGTGTGCGTGTGTGTGTGTGTGAGTGCGTGTGCGTGTGTGCGTGTGTGTGTGTGTGCGCGTGTGTATTCATGTGTGTGTGTGTGTGTATGTTTGTGTGTGCATGTGTGCATGCGTGCGTGAGTATGCATGACTGCGTGAGAGTGTGTGCATGTGTGTCTGTGCATGCCGGTGTGTGCGTGCGGGTGTCCATGCGAGTGTGTGCGTACGCACTTGTGTGTGCGCGCGTGTATGTGTGTGAGGGTGCGTGTATGTGTGCGTGCGAGCATGTGTGTGCGCACGTGGGTGTGTATGTGTGTGTGTTACTGTGTGTCTGTTTGTCTATGTAGCGTGCATGTGAGTGTGCGTGTGCGTGCGTGCATGTGTGTGTGTGAGAGATTGTGTGCATGTGCGTGTGTGGGTGTGAGAGTGTGTGCATGTATGCACGTGTGCATGCATTTGCATACAGCGCATGTGCATACCTGTGTGTGGGTGTGCAGGACATACCAGCATACATGTTCATATGTGTGTGTGGGTCCATGTGTATACAGGGAATACACGTGCCTGTGTGTATGTGGTAGGATTGAGAGATGGGAGTGTTTGGGCTGCAGGAGGTGATTGCTATGAGAAGGCTCAGATCACTGACGTGTCAATTGCAAACATATTTTCTGAGCCGGCACGTGATTTAGCAGCAACAGATTTGCAGCTGACATCGGTCACAGTCTTATGTGCATATCAATTATTATCTTATTTCAAGTTAATGTGAGCATGATGGCCCCTTTTCTGCCAACGTCAGCCCACTCTGTATAATTGCAAATGTAACTGAGTTTAATTAAACATATGGTTCTCAGTTAAACTGTTCTGATGAGCATGCAAATGTGTTTAAGGTAAATAAAGCTACTGCCCTAATTTATTCAGTAATGCAAAGTGAGAAAAGTGTCTTTTTATTGCTCTGTTTTGTTTTAGAGATACAGCACGGAAACAGGCCCTTCGGCCCATCGAGTCCATGCGGGCCAGTGATCACCCAGTACACCAGCACTATCCTACACACTACGGACAATTTACTTTTTTGTTAACCTAAGCCAATTAACCAACAATTCTGCATGTCTTTGGTGTGTGGGAGGAAACTGGAGCATCCGAGGAAAACCCATGCGGTCACAGGGAGCGTGCACAAACTCGGTACACACAGCAGCCGTGGCCAGGATCAAACCCGGTTCCCTGGCGCTGTAAGGCAGCACCTTCACCGCTGCGCCACTGTGCTGCCACTGTTACTGTGCAAAATGAGGGAGACTGATATTCAGTAGTGATTGAAAACCAAAAGACTGCAGACACCAACAGATAGGAGGGTGGCACAGTGGCGCAGCAGGTAGAGCTGCTGCCTCATAGCGCCAGAAGCCCAGTTTGATCCTAACCTCAGGAACTTCATTAATGGTTTGGCATTAAGGTACAAAAATCTGCCATGCTTTGTAAATCACAAATGTTCATTAGTATAGTACATATAGTCCCATCAAAGTGATCACCCCCTTATTTCTCAATTCCACCCATATAACCTCACTGGATGACTAGTCCCGCAGGACTATCCTCTCTAAGAACCCGTGATGCTCTCCCCCTCCCTCCTACCTCCATCCCTAGCCCTCTTGTCACGTTCCTATCCTGCAACATGTTGTCTCTCTGTCAGCCACGTTTCTGCCATAGTTACAAAATCCCACTTCCAAGTATCTATCCATGTCCTGAGGTCATCACATTACTCATCCGGCTTCTCACATTTAAATAAATGAGCAAGTATTGTTTAAAACTACTTATTTTTCAATGCCTTGCGAAAGATGATTAGTTTACCAGAGTTGGACGTCTCCATAATGTACATAATATTCTTCTATACACAAACGTACATGCACACGCACATAGACTGACGCACACACACAATGACACACACACACACACACGCAATGACACACTGCACAAATAAACACACAATAACGCACACACAACACACACACACACACACACACACACACACACACACACACACATGCATGCATGCACACACAAACATACAGACACACAGAGTCAATGACACACACACAAACACACAGACACATACATGGGCACACACAATGACACACACACACAATGACACACTGCACAAATAAACACACAATGACGCACACACAACACACACACACACATGCATGCACACACAAACATACAGACACATAGTCAATGACACACACACAAACACACAGACACATACATAGGCACACACAATGACACACACACAGACCATGACACACACGCACACTTTCTTGCAATCTGTTTAATTATGGTATCTTCCTTCATTTACATTCAATAACATCACAAGGGCTACAAATAATTCAACAGATGTGGTTAGGTTGCCAAGGTAGAGGAGATGCAAAGATTTCCAACAATGGTTAACAAATCTATCTAGTCACTGATAACTAGTTCTGATTACAATACGGCAGTGGATTCACGCCACAGGAATGCTATCTACATTGCATTCACTTCACATCTCTTCTTAACAAGGTTTTTATTTTGATATGGTGTTCCATGATGCTGAAACTAAGTGACACATAACCACTGTACGAAAGCCTTTCATTCTCAGCATCAGAAAACCTCAACTTGCTTTTTGATGTTCTTTGCTTTATTTGATTCAACTGAATGGATGCAAAGATTGGGACAATCTGTTGTTGACATACATCAGTAGCTGGACAGCAAACAGTGCAGGCTATCAAACTCAATGTGGAATAGAAATCTTTGGTGAAGATATCACTCTGGACAACTTAATAGAGAGAAAAAAAAAGCATTTTCTTTTTATGGCATTAAACTACCAGTTTCTACAAGGAAGCTTTTGTTGTATGTGATGAGCCACAGATAAAACAGTTCCTTGCATTGAACATCTGATGGTATTAGCATAGGCGAGCATGCCTTGACTCTGATCACTGACATTAGAGTAAATAGAAAGATCAATGGTTGATTCAACAGCTTCTTTCTTGTCACGTGTGTAGAGATCCAGTGAAATGCTGTAGGGAGGAACTGCAGATGCTGGTTTACACCGAAGATCAACACAAAATGTTGGAGTAATTCAACGGGACATGCAGCATCTCTGGGGAGAAGGGATCGGTGATGTTTTGGATCACAACCCTTCTTCAGACTGAGAGTCGGGGAAAGGGTAACGCAAGGCATGGAAGGTTAATAGAACAGATGAACGAAAGATATCCACTTGCTATCCATCAAGTACAATAGAATCTCTTCGGGAGCAGCACGCAGAGAGTCGCTACGTCCTGGCACCGTCTCGTTGCGTGTGAGTCTCTGAAACTACTGTTCTAAGCTTCAGGAAGAGTGCGATTCTTACACAGACCCCTCACATTTTACGCAGGGGTTACGTTCTTGAAAAGCCGTGCGTAATTCAAAAACGCGCAAATTAATCCTGCACAGGACTCCCCCGGTGTCAATTGGAGGGTGTTGTTCCAGAATTACTTTAGACTTTAGAGATCCAGCATGGAAACAGGCCCTTCTGCCCACCAACTCTGCGCCGACCAGCGATCACCCCGAACACTAACGCTATCCCACACGCCTAGGGAGAATTTACAATTTTACCAAAGCCAATTAACCTACACACCTGCACGTCTTTGGAGTGTGGGAGGAAACCAGGGCACCCGGCGAAAACCCACGCAGACACAGGGTGAATGTACAAAATCTGTACACACAGCACCCGTAGTCAGGATCGAACACGGGTCTCTGGCGCTGTGAGGCAGCGGATGTACCGGTGTGCCACTGTGCCGCCATTATGAGTGAGTAAATCAGGCTTCGGTATTAAATGAATAGGCTCGTTATTTCAAAAATCAAATCAAAGATGCGTAAAATGTGAGGTGCCTGTATATCTCACTTTAAGTCCCCGTGCCCTGGGTTTAATTGCACAATTACTGTGAATAGGCTAAGTAGTACCTTGGCTAATATAGAAATAGGAAACTGCAGGAAGAAGGAACTGCAGATGCTGGTTTAAACCGAAGATAGACACAGAAAGCTGGAGTAATTTAACGGGACAGGCAGCATCTCTGGAGAGAAGGAATGGGTGATGTTTCGGGTGGAGGTCCTTCTTCCAGTCTGAAGAAGGTTCTCATGTTGAAATGTCACCCATTCCTTCTCTCCAGAGATGCTGCCTGTCCTGCTAAATTACTCCAGCTTTCTGTGTCTATCTAGGAAACTGCAGATACTGGTTAATACACACAAGGACACAAAGTGCTGGAGTTAATAAGTTCATAAGTTCATGTCATAGCAGCGCAAGTAGGACATTCGGCCCATCAAGTCTATTCCGCCATTCAATCAAGGCTGATCTATCTTTCCCTCTCAACCCTATTTTCCTGCCTTCTCCCCATAATCCCTGACACCCGTACTAATCAAAAACCTGTCAATCACTGCCTTAAAAATATCCAAAGAGTTGCATCCACAGCCTTCTGTGGCAATGACTTCCACGAATTCACCACCCTCTGACTAAAGAAATCCTTTCTCACCTCCGTTCTAAATGTATGTCCTTTTATACTGAAATGTCCTCTGGTCCTAGACTCTCCTACTAATGGAAACATTCTTCCACATCTACTACATTGAGGCATTTCACTATTTGGTGAGTTTCAATGAGGTATTTCCTTATCCATCTAAACTCCAGCGAGCACAGGCCCAGTGCCTTCAAACGCTCATCATATGTTAACCCAATCATTCCTGGGCTCATTCTTGTAAACCTCCTCTGGACCCTCTCCAACACCAGCACATCCTTCCTCAGATAAGAGGCCCAAAACTGCTCACGATACTCCAAATGCAGTCTTGTTAATCCTGGCTAAATTGGACCAGCCAGGACTTCCAAAATGGGCAAGAAGGAACTGCAGATGCTGGAAAATCGAAGGTAGACCAAAATGCTGGAGAAACTCAGCGGGTGCAGCAGCAGCATCGATGGAGCGAAGGAAATAGGCAACGTTTTGGGCCAAAACCCTTCTTCAGACTGATGCAGGGTGGGGGGGTGGGGGGGGGGGGGGGGGGGGGTAGAAGAAAGGAAGAGAAGGAGCCAGAGGGCTGAGGGAGAGCTGAGAAGAGGAAGAGACAGCAACGGCTATCAGAAATTGGAGAAGTCAATGTTCAAGCCGCTGGGGTGCAGACTGCCCATATGAGGCGCTGCTCCTCCAATTTCTGGTGGTGCTCACTCTGGCCATGCAGGAGTCCGTAAACCTCCTCTGCACATTTTTTAAAGACCAGCATTCAATTTGGTGTGCCAATTACTTGCTGTACCTGCATGATGATTTAGTTGTTTATTTCTAACAATTATGCTCCTTGCAAAATATAGATTCAAAATCTAATTTGTCCTTAAGCAAAATTATTATTACTTGGAATTTTTGTTATAGCCATTTACTAGAGCTAGATCTTATTGTCAAACATTAGTATGTTTCTAGTTCCTTGTGATATCTGAGACTTTACTTTGGAGATACAGTGTGGAAACGTGCCCTTCGGCCAACCAGGGATCACCCCGCACACTCGCACTATCCTACACACTAGGACCAATTTACAATTTTTACCAAGGTCATTTGAATTACAAACCTGTGCGTCTTTGGAGTGCGGGAGGAAACCAGAGCACCCGGGGAAAGGAAGAACAGGCAAACTCCGTACAGACAGCACCCGAGTTCAGGATTGAACCCGAGACTCTGGCCCTTCAAGGCAGCAACTCTACTGTGCCAGCTGACAGTGTTCCTTTGGCCTGCCTGTCTACCACAGTGTTTGGTGAAGGAAGATCAGGGTCCAATAGGTTCAGAACATCAATAAAAATATGACTTCTGAAAGGGCAGAGTGTCAGATTAAGTAATTAGTTAATTGTCCCATTGTCAGTACAAATGACAATTGAACATGCTTGACTTTCCACCCTTCTTGCTATATGATGTTGTTATTGCATGTTACCCTCTGATGCAGTTTAACACCATCTGCTGCACTCAAACAAAATTATAATCTAGCGGAAATCAAAGAGATGTGCCCAAGACAGATTATCCACACTTATTTGTTTGGTTAATGACCTAAACGTCATCGCATCATAATAGTTTACTGGCCAGATGGTCAGAAATTAATCGGGAAGATTCTGATTCATTGTTGATAACTATTTACTTGTAGATGGACTGGGAATTGACCAATAACTTAACTCCCACAAACAACAAAGTGATAATGATCGGATTGTCCATCGAAAACAAGTCCACCAACAATTTTCCGGAAACTTGTGATCTGAAACCGCCTTTAATCCGGACCAAATCCCACCCCCAGAAGTCAACCCTAGACCGGGTGAGGCAGCTGTTGTTGGCCTCATCTGGACTTCGGCGACCGATCGTGGGGCCGAATTTGTCGCCCGCATTCGGGGCTCTGGACCTCCGGCCCGGCCGTAACCGGCAGACACGTTCCCATGGTCGACTTCTGCGGGCCGGTATCTTGTCCCCCCAAAGCCGTGACCTCTGCTGGTCCAACAAAACGGATAATACAGCAAGACTCTGGAACCAAGGGTGTGCGGAGAATGTGTAACGGACTCGTACAGTGTTGAATATAGTGACAGATAGCTATTGGTCAGGATAGGAGATATACCTCTACAGATTTTTTTCAATGCAGTGTGAAGACATCTTTTACATCTGACAACAGCAAGAGACACAATCTAACTTCTAAGAGCCACAATCTAACTTTTATTTCCTCAGTGTTAAATCCAGAAGTGCAAAGTTTTACATGTAAGCCTCCAAAGTGGGACTTAAATGCATATGCTTCAAACTCCTTATTTTAGACTTTAGAGATACAGCGAGGAAACAAGCCCTTCGGTCCATCAAGTCTGCCCTGACCGGCAATCACCCTGTACTAACACTATTCCACTCATTAGGGACACTTTACAATTTTATCGAAGCCAATTAACCTACAAACCTGTACGTTTTTGGAGTGTGTGAGGAAATTGGAGCACCCAGAGAAAAAGGGAGAAGATACAAATTCTGAACAGACTGCACCGGTGGTGAGGATTGAACCCAGCCGGGTCTGTGGCGCTGTAAGGCAGCAACTCTACCGCTGCGCCACTGTGCCACTCTCATTAGGCAAAATCTCAACAATCTTAATCACCTTAAATATGACAGTCCTCCAAATTGATTCCAGTAAATATCTGAGAGGTCATAAGTGATAGGAGTAGAATTAGGCCATTCGGCCCATCAAGTCTGGGCACAGCCATTCAATCCTGGCTGATCTATCTGTCCCGCCCAACCCCATTTTCCTGCCTTCTCCCCATAACCTCTGACACCCGTACTAATAAAGAGAGTCGCCTGCCTGTTATTCAGCAAAGTTACTAAGTTGAATCAAGTGTAATAGCCCTGTCCCACTGTACGAGTTCATTCCAAGAGCTCTCCCAAGTTTAAAAAAAATCAAACTCGTGGTAAGCACGGAGAATGAACGTAGCGGGTACGTCGGAGCTCGAGAATGTCTCTCAGCGGCTCGTAACGCTAACGGCAGGTACTCGGGAAGACTCGCTAACGGCAGGTAAGCCCGGGAAGACTCGTGAAGATTTTTCAACACGTTGAAAAATGTCCACGAGAGCCCCGAGTACTGACGGGTGGCCATTACCGTAAATCTCTGAGTTCGAATCAGGCCAAGCTCGGGAGAACTCTTGGGATGAACGCGTACCGTGGGACAGGGCTATCATACAGTGAGCATGGAAGAGGGTTAAACTCCAGTTGCCGGGATCGGAGAGGAAATGATAAAGGTTAATGATAGGCGTTGGGTCACATTATGGTATTAGGTGTGCAGAATACATTTTTATTTTATATCCTTTTGTTCCATTTCAACATTATCTGCGCTTTCCCGTTCTGCCTTATTCATATCCCCCTTCCTTAATTTGTCCTTTAAAGTACTCGATTCATTCTGTCTTTTATTTCTTTATTATTCCCCAGGTCTGCTTCTTAATGAAAGAAAGTTATTTCACTGCCCGCATCTTCGTTTGTGTTTATACTTAGGAAAAGAAAATCAATAAATCTGAGCTTAATTAATTAGTTTTGGAGATATCAGAGAAGCCCAAATGATTCTATCAGCTAGAAACAGACTTTATGCACAGCTACTGAATATTTTACATGTGTTTTATTGCAGGCAGGTCTGTAGAGGAAGAGCAATCAAACTTTAAATGAGCAAATGCTTCACTAACTTCAGGCAATGGATATTCTTTTCGCCCAGTAAATAATATATTTGTAAAGCATAGATCAGAAAAAGATAACATCCTATGATCGCAAGGCAAAAATGCAAGGCTAATACACAGCTTATAACAATCTATTTTCTTTGTTTTCCTTCCCCCCACCTCTCACCGCGAATAAATTCAGCAATGACGTTAAGAAATGCAGACGGAGAGTTTTTAGAATTATAGGAGTTAAAGCACTTTACTTATAAATTTGTAACTTTCCGCATACTTAGCACCGGTCGATTGGCTCCATCTTTCATTTAGTTTAGAGTTTTCCTTTGAGATACAATGCGGAAACAAGCCCTTTGGCCCACCGAGTCTGCGCCGACCAGCGATCCCCGCACATTAACACTATCCTACACTCCCTAGGGACAATTTAAAGATTTCACGAGTTAACACGTTTCCCGAGTACCTGTCGTTAGCGTTACGAGTCACTAAGTTACGTCCACGAGCTCCGACGTTCCCGCTACTTTCATTCAACGTGATTACCACGAGTTTGATGTGTTTTTAACTCGGGATAACTCGTGGGTGGACTCGCACCGTGGGACAGGGGTTTTAGTTTTCAAAAAGAGCACTGGCGACAAATGAAAGCTGATTAACAATTGTCCCAGGTAAAAAGCACGAGCAAAATGTTATGATTCTGTCGCTTACCAAGAACAGAAATAGAAATAAGCACTTTGAAACTCTCACTGTTAGAGGGTAAACCTAGACTTTAAATTGCATTGGTATTCACGCTAAATGCAAACAAATTCTTAAAATTGCATACACTCTCTCGAAATGTTGTTGGATAATAATAATTGATTAAATTCCTGAATATTTCAGAGAGACTAAGTCTGTGAAGTGGAAGTGTTAATAGGAGTTTTAAAATAAATAAATTATAATTAAAAAATAAAGCTTTAATCAGATTAATAATGAGTGGGGAAATGTCTAAAGGAGCTGTGCGGGACAAGTTTCTTTACACAGAGAGTGGTGAGTATTACTAGTTTCTCCCTCATCTATCCACTACCAAATTGTAACATTTCTCATCCAGCTTTCATTTAGTGTTACAGATACAATGTGGAAACAGGCTGTTCCACCTACTGAATCTGTGCCGACCAATGATCACCCGTGCACTAGTTCAATCCTACACACTAGGGACAATTTTCAGAAGCCAGTTAACCAACAAAGCTGCACGTCTTTGGAGTGTGGGACAAAACTGGAGCACCCGGAGGCAACACATGCAGTCGCAAAAGTGGAAGAACATGGCAATATAGTGTGAATGGTCGGCGTTAATGCTGTTTAAAGGACAAAACTCTTAGAATGAAGCACAGAGTTCTGAGCAAATGGCATCAGGACAAGCATTTTAGTGCACATCTCCACATGTAATGACAGGTTTACCTTAATAACCAAAGATCCTATAGCAGAGCAAGATAGACCACTCCTGCTAAATGCAATGGGCAGACGTGTAGCACCCTACAGAGCGGATCGTGGGCCTTTTTTTCATCCATTTCAGTAACCCCACCCGACTCGCAGTGTAATCAACGTTGTGGGGGAACAGTCTGTGTTAATAAATTATAATTCTGAAAATGAGGAGAAGATTTTTACCAAATAACTTTTATTTTTACGAGAATGTTTCTGTAACGGCTTCCGTCTCTGCATTAGTATCTTTGCTCCGCTACGGGATCTTTGGTGCGGAGACGGAAGCCGGTTACGGAAATGGGGCCGAAAATTACCCATGAATCTGCCCATGACCGTACTATGTCTTTTTCGTCGAGTGGGGTATCTTGCTTGCGATAGGATCTTTGCTAATAACCTCTGCATCTGGATCACGTGAAGTGAAATCCTTTTTATCGGCGCCTGTCTTTTGCTATCTGAAAACTGATCTTTGCCCTATATCATGTTGCCTCCTTTTACAATTGAGAATCCACTTTCCAGAGATGGCTCTTCCACTGATTTCAATGGAACCGAAAATGGAACGGTTTCTACAATGAGCATCTCAGGGGCTGGTATTGGGATGCCGACTGTTTGTAATTTACCTTTGTAACCTGTATTCAGATACTCAGTACTTACTCATCCAGTTTGCAAACAATAGTAAATAAAAGGGGAAACTGGCAAGTGTGAAAATGCAGCAAAGAACACAAAAGATGAGCCAGATAAATCACGATGTAGGCAGCGCAGTGGTGTGAAAAGCAATTAATTACGGATAGGTAGAGGAAATAAAGTCTTGTGCAATTGGAAGATAGGAGGTTGAAGAAATGTAACTGCAGGAGACTCGGGGGGGGGGTTTACTCGAGCTGCCTGAGTGTAAAATCACTGCCGTGCTTCCCACTCTTCACTGTTAAGGAGCAGTTTGTTTGATTTGAAACTCTCAGCAGCACGCTGGGGACATGTGGAGTATCCCGATGACCCGAGATGTCATCTGTCCATTTCACTCCACAGAAGATGAATTCGTCCAGGTGATCGCTGGTCGGCACGGACTCAGAGGCCGAAGGGCCTGTTTCCACACTATCTCTAAACTAAAGATGGACACAGAAAGCTGGAGTAACTCCTGAAGAAGGGTCTCAATCCGAAGCATTATCTATTCATTTTCTCCAGCAATACTGCCTGTCTCGCTGAGTTACTCCAGCACTTTGTGTCTATCTTCGGTGTAAACCAGCGTCTGCAGTTCCATACTACCTGTTCCACTGAGTTTTGTGTCATCCATCCTACACTTTCTCTAAACTAAACTAGATACTTGAGATTTACCACCTCACCAACCGTGAAAAATTCCAATTTCCTTCAGTTCCTCAACCTCACTAGACCCATGTTTTTCCAATATTTCTAGCAAGTATGGACCACATGCCCCATTGTGTTTATGCACCTTATTTTATTTTGCAAATCATGTATTATTTCTATCCTTCATATGTTTTAGATTAGATTAGTTTAGTTGATTGTCACGTGTACCGAGGTGCAGTGAAAAGCTTTTTTGATGCGCACTATCCAGTGAGCTGAAAGGCTACACATGATTCCAATCGAGCCGTCCACAGGGTACAGATGCAGGATAAAGGGAATAACATTCAGTGCAAGATGAGGTTCAGAAAGGTTTGATTAATGATAGTCCAAGGATCTCCAGTGGGGTAGATGTTAGCTCAGGGCCGCTCTCTAACTGATGAGATAGTTCAGCTGGGAAGAAACTGCCCCTGAATCTGGAGGTGTGCGTTTTCATACTTCTGTACATCTTGCCTGATGGGAGAGAGGAGAAGAGGGAGTGGTTGAAGAGGTTGAGACTCATCCTTGATTTTTGCTGCTGGCCTTGCCGAGGCAGCGTGAATTGTAGATGGGGGTCAATAGAAGGGAGGTTGGTTTGTGTGATGGTCTGGGATGGTCCACGATTCAATGCAATTTCTTGCGGTCTTGGATGGAGTTGTTCCCAGACTATGCTATGATGCATGTTGATATAATGCGTTCTACGGCGCATTTGTAGACGTTGGTGAGAGTTGTTGGGGCCATGCTGAACGTTCAAGGAAGTAGTGAACTTCTTCCTTCCTAAGGAAGTAGTGTGCTTTCTCAGCTAGTCTAGGACACGTTTCTGGTGATATTTTCTACATTAGATTCCCAATCAAGCCCCACACTCATGCCTTCCTTCGTTTAGATTTAATTTTTGAACTTTGAATTGAACATCACTCAAAATCAAATGAAAAATCCTATCACATTATGGTCCTCATCCATAAAGGACCCTTTGCAACAAGATTATTATCTAACATTATCTGTACAATACAAGATCTAAATTAATCTTTTCCCTCAATATATAGATCCTGAAACAATTTTGTACACATTCCATTAATTTATCCTGTAACTTGATACCACTAATTTGACTGGTCCAATTTACATATAGAATACATTACTATTTACTATATTAAACTTGATACATGTATCTCAAAGTTTTCAGCCTAATATAAGTGAGTGGCATGGTAGTGCTGCTGCCTTATAGTGCCAGAGTCCCAGGTTCAATCCTGACTATGGGTGCTGTTTGTACATTCTCCCCATGACCACGTGGGTTTTCTTCAGGTGCTCCGGTTTCCTCCCCAGATCCCAAAGACGTAGAGGCTTGTAGGTTAACTGGCTTCGATAAGAATTGTAAATTGTTCCTAGTAGGATAGTGCTAGTATACGGGGTGATCGCAGGTCAGTGCGGGCTCGGTGGGCCGAAGAGCCTGTTTCCTCGCTGTATCTCTAAATTAAACTAAACTAAAGTTGAACCATTGCAGATGACACAAAGCTGGGTGGCAGTGCGAACTGTGAGGAGGATGCTATGAGGATGCAGGGTGATTTGGACAGGTTGGGTGAGTGGACAGATGCAGTTTAATGTGGATAAATGTGAGGTTATCCACTTTGGTGGCAAAAACAGGAAGGCAGATTATTATGTAAATGGTGTCTAGTTGGGAAAAGGGGAAGTACAATGGGATCTGGGGGTCCTGGTTCAGTCACTGAAAGCAGGCATGCAGGTACAGCAGGCAGTGAAGAAAGCGAATGGCATGTTGGCATTCATAACACAAGGAGTTGCGTATAGGAGCAAAGAGGTCCTCCTGCAGTTGTACAGGGCTCTAGTGAGACCACACCTAGAGTATTGTGTGCAGTTTGGGTCTCCAAACTTGAGTAAGGACATTCTTGCTATTGAGGGAATGCAGCATAGGTTCACAAGGTTAATTCCTGGGATGGCGGGACTGTCATATGTTGATAAATTGGAGCGGCTGGGCTTGTATACTCTAGAAACATATAAGGTTGTTAAGGGTTTGGACACACTAGATGCAGGAAATATGTTCCCAATGTTGGGAGAGTCCAGAACCAGGGGCCATAGTTTAAGAATAAGGGGTAAGCCATTTAGAATGGAGATAAGAAAAAAACCTTTTCACACAGAGAGTTGTGAGTGTGTGGAATTCTCTGCCTCAGAGGGCAGTGGAGGCTGGTTCTCTGGATGCTTTCAAGAGAGAGTTAGAGCTCTTAGGGATAGCGGAGTTAAGGGAGTTATGGAGAGAAGGCAGGAACGGGGTACTGATAGTGGATGATCAGCCATGATCACATTGAATGGCGGTGCTGGCTCGAAGGACCGAATGGCTTACTCCTGCGCCTATTGGCTATTATTTGGCTGCCTATATATAACTCCCACTAATATTTTATTCTACTTGTCGTTTTTGAGCGCTTCACAAATTTATTCTAATTCTACATCATGATCTGCTGAGTCAAAATCATTTTTCAATATTGCACATGTCTAATCCTTTATTTATAGCGTTATCTCGCTCAAATGCCTCGAAGGTCCATCACTTGACACTGATTTGTGGTTCACATACAAGTCTTGATGCATGGTGACTGAACACCTTGGGCTTCTCAGTTTAAAATTGTAAATTTGTGCAGATTGGTCCAGTGTGAACTGAGAGCAAGCGTGAGAATGGTTTAATCATTGACACACTACGCCTCTAGAAGATTGCATTAATTCGGTATGTCAGAGATGATCCTGTTGAACTTCTACAAGTGTGCAGCAGAGAGCATATTGACTGGTTCGGCATCACGGCCTGGTTCAGCAACTTGAACACCCAGGAACGAAAAAGACTGCAAAAAGTTGTGAACACTGCCCGGTCCATCACAGGTTCTGACCTCTCCACCATCGAAGGGATCTACAGGAGTCGCTGCCTCAAATAGGCAGCCAGCATCATCAGAGACCCACACCACCCTGTCCACACACTCATTTCACTCCTGCCATCTGGAAGAAGATATAGGGGCTTGAAAACTGTATCGTCCCAGATTCAGGAGCAGTTTCTTCCTTACAGCCAGCATCCTATTAAACACTACAACCTCCAAATGAGCTCTGAACCTCATAGACCTCATGAAAGGTAGAAGTGGGAAAATCCAACTTGGTTTGTAACAGTAGAAACAAGGAACTGTAGTTGCTGGTTAATGCACAATAGGACACAGAGTGTTGGAGGGTCAGTTAGCACCTCTAGAAAACATAGATAAGTGATGTTTCAGGTTGAGACCCTTAAAAGTCACATATCCATGTTCTCCAGAGATGCTGCCTGGTCTGCTGAGTTACTCCAGAACTTTGTGTCCTTTTGGTTTATAACAAGAAGCTAACTATTGTTAGATGGTGCCATGGCACAGAGGTAGAGTTGCTGCCTGAAGGGCCTGTCCCACATGGGCGTCACGCAAGGATTTGGAGAATCCCAAATTCCGTGGGCGCTGCGTGCTATCGTGTATCACTGCTGACACCACCACATCTCACCATGCGCGCGTCGTGCTTGTTGACGCATAAATGATGTCACGTAAATGATGCGCAAATAACGCCCAAGTGGGACAGACTCTTTACAGCGCCAGAGACCCAGGTTCAATCTAACTCAGGGGCTATCTATACAGAGTTTGTACGTTCTCCATGTGGCATCCGTGGGGTTTGTCCTGTTTCTTCTCACATTCCAAAGACGTACAGGTTTGTAGGCTAATTGGGGGGGGGGGGGGGGGTGGTGGTGTGTGTGTGTGTGTGTGTGTGTGTGTGTGTGTGTGTGTGTGTGTGTGTGTGTGTGTGTGTGTGTGTGTGTGTGTGTGTGTGTGTGTGACAGTGGGCCAAAGATCCTGTTTCCGTGCTGTATCTCTAAACTAAACAAGATGCAATCCAAATAGACAAGTTTTGCTGTAATAATTTATTGCAGTAGAATGTAATACATTTAAATATGTCAAAATCAATAGCCCCATAATCAAAGCCTTTTTAAACAGTTACAATAACATTGTTAAATAAAAATAAATTTGCTTAAATAACATTCAAGTTACAGAAATTCATTGAAAACCTGCAGATTGATTGAAGTAAAGAAAATTGAGGCATTTACCCTTTTAATCCTGATTGGTGACCCTCCCAAATTCAAATGGATGGGGATTTCCAATGCTGAGAAGCTGGAATTGAAACTCATTGATCCCCTCAGTTCAACATGGCTCAATTCTGTCCTGGACTCTTGGCCTAGTCCAGCGGTGGACCGGAAGCTCAGATGCACCAGTGTTTGATCGTTAGCACGCTCGTGACTTGCGGTTTACAATACGCGGGTGTGGCAGTCAAGAATGCATCGACATGTACCAGATGGCAGCAATATTGAGGAAAGTTTAGTTCATTTTATTTTGGTTTAAATACAATGTGGGAACAGGCTCTTCGGCCCACTGAGTCCACGCTGACTAAAAATTGCCCACACACTAGTTCTATCCTGCACATTAGTGACAATTTACAATTTTACAGAAACTCCGCACAGAAGGTGCTGTCTGTTCTCCCCGTGACTGCGTGGCTTTTCTCCGGATGCTTCAGTTCCCTCCCACACTCCAAAGACGTGCAGGTTTGTAGGTTATTTGGCTTTGTTAAAATTGTAAATTGTCCCTAGGATAGTGTTAATGTACAGGGATCGCTGGTCGGCACGGACTCGGTGGGCTGAAGGACTTGTTTCCACACCATCTCTAAACCAAACAAAACTTTCCTCAATATTCCCCAGGGCCTTATCCTAGAGATGTTGAATGATAACTAAAACCACACGTAGTATGTGTACGGGGCGATCGCTGGTCAGGGTCTGTTTCTGTGATAAATCTAATGTAACGCTACAGTATAGGATTATTTAAATGGATCACTATGCATATGAAGTAAAAATAGACTTTGGCATTCCATCATCAAAGGTACGCTATAATTGCGTTTACTTGGAAGTAGAATTCGTGATTAAAGTAGAATTCTTGAGTAAAGTGCAAAATCATTAATCTATTTAAGTGATCAGTAAATGTGCCCAAATTCAAGTATTAAAATAAATGAATTATGTAAAATAAAGTCCCTGTACTCTCTTGATATATTTGAAAGCAATCCCATCAGAACCCTTTATTGTCATTCTGCGTTTGATTTAGTGCATATTGTCTGTTGTGTAAAACACCGATGACCCTGCATATGCCATTGATCAAAGTGACAGGATTGTTAATATGAGAGATTTTTTTGTAATAAAGCGTGATAAAGTACCGGCTTATCTTCTGAGAAGAAGTTTAAAATAAAATGATGTAATGAAGAACGTACCTGAAAACTAGACACAGTAGGTAATTATGTCTATGAATTGACCAATTTTCTGTTGGTGATCAAATGGAAAGGTTTAAAGGCATCATTTAACTAATTGGGATTTAAAGTTCAGAATGCTCTGACTTTCCTCATGGTGAAATTGATTCATTAATTAGTTAATTGGTCTGGTTTGCATGGTTGTGGAGCATTGAAAGACTTGTAATATTACAATCACTGCAGGGTATCCTGAGGAAAGAAATTTGAATGCATTTCAGTGCAAGTTTTGAATGGCAAAACAACTTGATATACGGTGTGCATCAATGAGTTGTTGCAGGAAATTTGGGGTCATTATCTGTTATTAAAATACTGCAAAGGGTGAATCATTTTGATGGAACTTTGGGAATAAAAAGCAATTTCTCCTCAGGAGACCATTCATTGTAATGCCTGGATCTGATCTGCATTTCATAATTCAATGGTCACAAAAAGACAAATGTGGCAAGGCATAGAAAACAGCTACTTTGTAACATTGCTCTTGCTCATTAAAAAAAAAGTCATTATCAAATCTCAACAGTGGCAATGTGTAGGAAGTAAGTGCAGATGCTGGTTTAAACCGAAGATAGACACAAAATGCTGGAGGGACAGGCAGCATCTCCGAAGAAAAGGAATGGGTGACCTTTTGGGTTGAGATCATTCTTCGGACTAGAGGGAAACAAGATATATATAACAGTTGCAAAACGGTTCTGGAATTACACACCTTGAATGCAAAAAACACTTTACTGAACACGATTTCAAACTATTTTTTTTTACAAAACCGAACGAGACACATATTTAAACCACAATCCCCAGTAGAAAAATAATGTATATTAGATTGTCCTTTTGAAAATCAAGTGCAAATATATGAAAGTGATCCAATTGACTGCACATTATTTTTACTTCTCTTTCAATCCCCTCATTATCATAAAATAGTATGCAATGATTGTTAATTTGCTGAATATGAACACCTATTACCAGAAATGGCGAGTAGGTGTTTATCAGAGGATCTAAACAAGGCACGTTTTTTAAAAGAATTCAAAAGTGCACTTCAAAAAGAGACAGAAAGTGTAACTATGCCCCACGTGCAATGATCGCCATCTTGTTTGATTGTATTTAAGTTCAGGTCAAATGTTTCAAACCAACATCAATCCCCTACGAATTATTATGTAACATAAACTGGGAGCGAACTTGATCATAAACAAACTCAAGACCTCCCATGTTTCTAGTTTTCAGATTTGCACCAACCAGCTAATAACGCTGGGCATCAGTGGTCAGATCTATGCTAAAAATTAAGTATGTAAAAAATAGAAGAAGTTTGATAATGGATTATCAATTTTCCGCAGTTCTGACGTATTTGTGAGTATACATAGCAAATCAGGCCATTGGGTTGAAGACATCAGGAGGGGCGTTAAATTTCAACTGGTAAACATTGATTTAAAAAGACATTTTAAGGCTTGCAGCTAATTTCAAACAGGCATCAGTCATTCTCAGGAAAATCATGAGATGAATAGATTGGGTAGACGCAGAGTCTGTTGCCTATAGTAGGGGAAGAGGACCAGAGGAAGTAGGTTTAAGGTGAAGCGGGAAAGATTTAATAGGAATCTGAGGGGTACTTTTTTCACATTAAGGTGTGCGGTACGAGCTGCCAGAGGAGGTAGTTGAGGCAGGCACCATTGCAGCATTTAAGAAACAATTAGACAGGTACATTGATAGGACAGGGTTGGAGGGATATGGGCTAAATGCAGGCAGGTGGGATTAGCGTAGATAGGACATGTGGTCGGTGTGGGCAATTTGGACCGAAGAGCCTGTTTCCATGCTGTATGACTCTGTGAATAACTATTGGATTTTAAAATTCTATTTTCTATTCCTCTATCTTTTTCCAAAGTGTATATCACAGTAAACTCCAACCACAGATTCCGCTTGATGTTGACTTAAAAACCATCCGAAAATTCAAGTTGTGATAACTATTAGCTGTAAACATGGTTGGTTGAATTAAAAACTGTACAAAACCCTGGACAATATGACTTATTCAAGGAAGTGTGAGATAGGGCTTTTTGATTGATTGCACACGATATTTCACGGCCAAATTTATACCCGGATACCTCAGAGATTAGGGAAGCACATAAAAAATGTGTTCATAAACTGGATGGATAAATTTAGCATCAAGAAGCTCACAAGCTATATTCCTGTCAAAAGTCTGGAGTATGCATTTTGCTTGATCAACTATTATGATGCAAAAATGATAAATATTTATTTTGAAAAACCTATCCTTATTCTCCCATAATATTCACTAAATTACAAACACCGCACCCTCTAGCCATTATATAATGAAACAGCATATCTAGAGAATTACATTTGAGTGTCAACCTGACCAAAGTCATTTAAAGCAGGTTTGCCGTCAGCTCGAGATAAGTCTCCTTCTCTGTGTTCCTGGAATGGTGTTTAGCCACATATTCTTTCGCTTTAGTCACAATGCTTTCCTTCAAACCAGTTTCACGGATCAGTCTCTTTGATAATTCAACAAATTCCTGTGAAGGCAAATAAAAATAATTTCATTTTGCACAGCCTCAACAAGTGAAATTGTGTTAAACGTATAAATTAACAAATTGTTTAGTTTAGAGGTACAGCGAGGAAACAGGATCTTCCCACCGAGTCCGCACCGACCATCGATCTGAAGGACCATCCTTCATACTAGGGATAATTTACAGAAGAAAATTAACCTACTAACCTTCACGTAGTTGGAGTGTGGAACCGGGGGATAGCCACAGGGAGAACGTATAAACTCCATACAGACAGCACCCGTAGTGAGGATCAAACCTGGGTCTCTGACGTTGTAAGGCAGCAACTCTACCGCTCTGCCACTGTGCCACCCCAATGGCAAATTATTGCACCATTCTAAAGTAGAACACCTTTCAAGCATTTAAATATTCCTCCGGTTTCTCTACATTTTATTGTTTATTGCTTTTAATGACTATCCGCCTACTATGAAAATTAGCTGATCTATATTTCAAGACCCTTAGCCACATGCATAAAAAAAATACACCTCTTTCTTTACAACACCCAGTAACCGTGCCATCAAAGATGCCCAGATTATACAAAATAAACTAACGATATATGACTCTTACAAATGATACAGAAAGAGATTGAGAAACTGGCATCATGGTGTCAAAACAACCACCTAGCCCTTAACATCTTCAATTGGTTGTTGACCAAAGGAAAGTGCGGTTCTCATCAATGGTGCTTCGGTAGCGATGATTTTGCCCTGTGCATAAGGATTCTCATGAATACCTACAGATGCGCTTTGGAATGTATTCTGACAGAATGCGTCTCTGCCTGGTATGACAACTGTTCTTGACTGCCTGAACCTGCAGAGAGTGGTGAACACAGCCCAGTCCATTATAAGCTCATCACTTCCTTCCATCCAGTCCATCTTCACAGTGTGTGACATCAGGAAGACTGCAAGTATCGCTAGGGATGCCTCTCACCCTGGTCTTTCTCCTTTCTCCCTTCAACCTTCTGGGAGAAGATAGACGAGCTTGAAAGCCCAGACGCCCAGAGTTAAGAACAGCTTCTTCCTCACAGCTATCAGACTCCTGAACCAATCACCTCATTCACATCCCATTTTTGAGATACTGCAACATATTCTTACTCCCAACTCTACCTTATTTTTGCAATATGACATAGGCAAGTGTTCCACAATACATTTGGAGACATTATAACTGCCATTTCTCTTTACAGGCATTGTTGGTCTACTGCATGTTCGCTATCATTTCTTCTTTGCAGTGTGCTTTTACTTAATACCAAATTCCTGTCATGGACAGATATTTTCCAGTAATAGAAATATACTTTCCTGTAATAGTTTTAATTTGAAAAAAAAACCCTACTTGAATTTGCAGTAACATTCGAATGAACACAAGAAAAAGAAACTCGTTATCTACAAAACACATGCGATATGTCTGGCCTAATCAAACATAATGGAATTTGAGAGTGTCGTTAAAGATAAGTGTTATTGAAAACAGACAGCTTTCATTAATTCAATTCCTTGCACTATTATCGAAGGAACAAATGTAATTACTAAGTACATTCTTATTTAACTTTCTTTCAATTGCCCAGGTTTTTTTTTCCATTTCATTGTCCAGAATTAGATTAAAAGTACATTTAATATTTCTGTAGTTTTATGACAGCAAAATGTCTGTAATATCAGCAACGTTATATTAATTTTCAACCCTAACAGGTAATCTTTTGAAAAAAAAAACATGTTCTTGAAAGTGGTCTTTAATATAATATGAATAAAACAGGTCAGCACAGTGGTGGAGCTGCTGTCTCACAGAGCTAGACACCTGGGCTCACTCCTGACTCCGGGTGCTGGCTGTGTGGTGTTTGCACGTTCTCTCCATAACTTCATGGGTTTCTCCCCATATCCTAAAGATGTGAGGGATTTGTAGGTTAATTGGCCTCAATAAAATTGTCCCTAGTGTTGTATGGAGTGGATGAGAAAGCGGGATAACGTGGAAACGGATGTACACGGGTGATCGATTATCGGCGTGTACTCGGTCGGCCTGCAGGCACCGCTTCCATGTTCTATCTTTAAACTAAAGATTTTGTGATAATAAAAATCTCAACGGAAGTGAGAATGATATGGAGATGCCAATGGAAAATTGGAAAGAAGATTGAATTGCAAACTCAACTTGGTAGTTGAATCGAAAACCATATGAACAATTTGGCTTAACCCTAGAAAGTGAACGGCATAAGAGATGGAATTAAAGATATATTCTTCGGGAATAGTAAAGTCAATTAAAAAAAATCATGAGTATTGTACATGGAAAATTGTAATACATTTTATCTTATTGCATTGTTGAGAGGACATTGTGGAATGTAAACAATATGAACAATTATTAAATAAAGGAGCAACTACATGCAACTTCTTGGAAAAAATATTGGCCCATATTTTGCAGATTACATTCAATATTTGCCATAGTTACTTTATGTAACTGACAACAATATTGAGATTTCTGCATTTATGAAAGGGGTTGACGTCAATGAAAGGAAGAAAGTGCCACAAGTGTAAGGCACAAGAGATTATAATTTAAAGATACATAATGCTAGAGTAACCCAGTGGGCTCAGGCAGCATCTCTGGAGAACATGGATGGGTTACATTTCAGGCCAAGTAAAATGGTGGCGCCTCGCGGCAGCGGCCTCTGCAGTCTATCCGTCTTTTAAAAAAGATTTGTCCTGTTGAGTGTATAGTTTGGTTGTAGTTTATATATTATTTTTAGCTGTATACGTGGGGGATGGAGGGGGAACTTTTAAATCTCTTCCCTGCACGGGAGACCCGACCTTTTCCCTGTCGGGTCTCCGTTGTCGTTGGGGCCTAGCACTGTGGAGCGTCCTCCAACCGGAAGGACCTGGGGGCTCCAGTCCCGGAGCCTGCGGACTCACCATCGTGGTGCTGGCCGACTTCGGAGCATGGGGAGCTGGGGTGGCGCGCGACTGCGACCCGACTTCGGAGCTTTGGAGGCTCCAGCCGCAGGCCCAGTGGACGGTAACATCGGGAGCTCGCGTGTCCCGGGTGGGAGACCGCTTTTCAGAGCTCCCGCGACGGCAACTTCTCCCGCCCGAATTGCGCGGTTGTAAACGACCCGGAGCGGAGTCTTACATCGCCCGGCGCGGCTTTAATGGCCGCGGGGCTTACCATCGCCCGCCAGGGGCTCCAACATCAAGACCCGGAGCAGGGCCTTACATCGTCCGGCGCGGCCTTAACGGCACGGGACTTGCCATCACCCGCCGGGGTCTTTAACATCGGGATAAGAATGGAAAACAGGGGAGAGACAATGACTTTGCCTTCCATCACAGTGAGGAGGAGATTCACTGTGATGAATGTTTGTGTAAATTGTGTCAATTGTGTGTCTTGTTAATTATTTCTTCTTGTTGTATGACTGCAGAAACCAAATTTCGTTTGAACTTCATTTGTGGTTCAAATGACAATAAACGGTATTGTATTCTTCAGACAGTCTGAAGATGCGTCTCAATCCGAAATGTCACCCATCCATTTTCTCCACAGATGCTGCCTGACCCGTTGAGTTACTCCAACATTTTGTGTCTATTTTCCGTCTAAACCAACATTTGCAGTTCCTTCCTATACGTAATATAAAGATACATTGATAATAAATTTTAAAAGTCATAGTAATCGTTCCAGATGTAAATTACAATGCCTTGTTAATTTGTTAAATGTTTAAAAGTGAAACGTATCTAGAGGAGAATGACAATGGGGAGGTGGACCCATTCATACTATGGGACTCATTGAAGGCTGTAATATGAGGTAGGTTAATAGCTAGGGCATCACATATTAAAAAGGTCTATTGATAACAGACCTGAAGGATTTAGAACAGAAATACAAAAATAATAAGGTCCAGAGAACTTATAAACAAATAGACGATTTGAGGGGACAAATGGATTGAATATTGGGTCAAGAGGTGGAGAAAAAAGCAAGATTTGTAAAACAGGCACATTATGAGCTTGGTCCTAAATCCACTAAAATACTTGCCCGAAGGCTACGCAAACAACAGGCTGACAACACCTTACACAAAATTAAGGAGCCCTGTACACAGAATTTGAAGAGTGATCCAAAAGAAATAGAATACACCTTCCAGGAATATTATAAAGAATTATATACACAAACCTCTACTGTAGATGGGGGAATCAATGAGGACTTTTTTAAGTACAATAGATCTGCCCTGTATTGGAGAGACACAAAATAAAATAATCACAGCAGCAATATCACTGGAGGAGATAGAGAAGACAATTTGTAGGATGAAATCAAACAAGGCCCCAGGCAGCGACGGTTTCCCTATAGAATGGTATAAAATATTTTGGAATGAGCTGAACCCACTTCTTCTGAGAACTTTTAACTGGATTATCAACGAAGGCAAGACACCCCCGTCATGGAAGGAGGCAATTATAACATTAATCCCCAAAGAGAACAAAGACAAGGAAAATTGTACCAACTACAGACCGATATCAATTCTGAATGTGGACTATAAATTATATTCTTCAATTATCTCCAAACGATTTGAAAAGTTCATGCCAGATTTAATTGATGAAGACCAGACTGGTTTTATAATAGGCAGACATACACAGGACAGTATTAGAAGAACCCTACATATAATACACAAGATTCAAAAGGAAAATACGCGTGCTGTCCTGATAAGCCTAAATGCAGAACAGGCTTTCGATAGGGTTAATTGGGAATTCTTATATCAAACACTAGTAAGATTTGGCTTTAACAAAGATTTCAATCCAAGTTATTAAAGCAATTTCCCAGCAACCTACTACAAGAGTAAAGGTGAATGGATCCTTAACTGAGAGATTTGTGTTAGGAAGAGGAACGAGACAGGGATGTTGTCTTAGCTCTACCCTGTTTGCTATATATATTGAACCATTGGCTCAAGCGATTCGTCAAGGCAGGGAACTGAGGGGAGTAACTATAAGAGACAGAGAACATAAAATTGGCCTTTTTGCAGATGACGTAATGATGTATCTCACGGAAGTAAACACCTCATTTCCAAGGATGATGGGGATCATAGAGAAATTTAATTTTTATGCAGGATATAAAGTGAATATTTCAAAAACTCAAACTCTCCTGTTTAATTGTCCTCCACCAGAAGAAATCAAACAAAAGTATAATATTAACTGTGATTCAAAATCAATCAAATACCTAGGGATACAAATAACCACAAATATATCAATGTTGTATAGGGCCAATTATAATCATATCAACCACAACATAAGAAAGGATATAGAAAGATGGTCCATCTACCCAATGGATTTTAGTAGTAAGATAAACGTGGTGAAAATGAATATTTTGCCAAGGCTATAGTACTTGTTTCAATCCCTGCCAATAGAGGTACCATTAAAACAATTCACGGAATGGGATAAATTAATATCTAGATTTATTTGGGGAGGAAAGAAGGCCAGAATTCGATACACTACACTCCAGTTGCCAAAGGACAAAGGTGGAATGGCACTTCCAAATCTTAGGATATATTTCTATGCAGCCCAACTTCGACCACTAATTAATTAGTATGAGGACAGCTATATAGCTAGGTGGAAAGAGATTGAGACATATATCCCTGACTTCCACATCCAAACACTCTTGGGAGAAAAGGCACTTCCTGGACATATCAGGAGTGTAATCGATCCAATAACGATACTTACTTCAGAAACCTGGTTCGCTCTTACCAGACAACTTAAACTGAATAAACGACAAAAAGTTTTAAGATGGATAGCTTGGGATAATGAATTTAAACCAGGGATGTATGACCCAACATTTAAAGAGTGGGTGAAGAAAGGAATGACTGCATTTTGTACTGTTATCGAAAATGGAGAACTAAGAGGTTTTCAAGATTTGAAGGATAGATTTGCACTTCGGAACCAAGACTTGTTTAGATACCTCCAACTGGGAGTTTATTACAATAAAAAAGTAAAAAGTGAGGCACTAGAAGAAAAGAGTCCAGTGATAGAAGTGATAGTTAATGTGTATCATCAAAAAACATTAAGGATTATTTCTAAACTTTATCATAGTTTAATGGAATGTCAAGCTAAAACTACATTTTATGTAAAATTTAAGTGGGAAAGGGAATTGAACATCACAATCTCAGAAGAAGAATGGCATCATATGTGTGTAACACTACAGACATCCACTAATTCACAAAAATGGAGAGAATTTAATTGGACAAACTTGATTTGTTTCTTTATTACGCCTAACATAAAAAGCAAGCAAATTCTAAGCCCACAAACATGCTGGAGGCAATGTGGCCAAATAGACGCAAATCATGCACATATCTTCTGGAGTTGCTCAAAAATAGAACCATTTTGGGACAGAGTGAATTCGGAATTGAAGGAGGTATTAGGATATATAGTCTCCAAGAAGTGTTCAATTTTATACCTGGGCAACATAAATACAGTGGTGCTGAAGGAAGACCATTACTTGGTTAAAATCCTACTCACAGCTGGCAGAAAGGCCATTACATGAAACTGGCTTGGAGTGGACACACCCAGACTTAGACAATGGTTAGACATACTACAGGAAATGTTTGTCATGGAGAAAATGACATCTTCTCTAAGAGTGAAAGAAGACAAGTTTAACAGAAAATGGGAAAAATGGATTAGGTATAGAAATAATGACATCAACACTCTAATTGTATTGACAATAATGTAAGTTATTGGAAAATGTTTTAATAAGAAAATAGTTCTGTATACTGCATCATTAATTGTAAACTGCACTGTTGTACGTTTCACTGCATTGTTGTATGTTTCGTTGTTATATTTGAGTTATTTGTGTATACATAAAACCAATAAAGAGTAAAGTGAAATAAAATGTTTAAAAGTGGTTTAAAGCACCTTAGATCTGAGTGTTTTTAACCTTACTTTTGTTCAATATTTTGAATGTTTATAAATATTTTTTGAGATAGCTCACGTCAATTCAAGGCATAACGGTTGTCATTTTGTTGTTGTTTGCAGCACGTTTTGTGTAGTTCTTAGTGATGTGGATGATTTTTACAATGAGGAAGCCGCTTATGAAATCCAGTGCCTCAACACGAACAACTCTTGTTGGGATGAATGTGTTTTAAGCCACGATCAGTAACAATGACTGTCAACAATAATAATTATAGCATATAGTATAGCACATATGATTTAGTGTGTTGGTATTTGGTTTAGTTTAGAGTTACAGCATGTAAACAGGTCCTTTGGCCCACGAGGACCATCGATCTCCCATTCATTCTAGTTCTGTGTTATCCCACTTTTGCCTGTCCTCCCTATACACTAGGGGCAATTCAAAGAGGCCAAATAATCTACCAACCCACACGTCATTGGGATGTGGGAAGAAACCTGAGCTCCCGGAGGAAGCCCACGTGATCACTGGATGAATGTGCAAACTCCACACAGGCAGTACCTGAGGTCAGGATCAAACCCGGGTCCCTGGTGCCATGAGGCAGTGGCTCTACCAGCTGCACCTTAGCGTTTAACAAGGTACTCAGTTTCATTGTTAAAACACTAGTTACTGAGATAAGTGCAGCACATTGCCTAACCAAGTAAAGGTTACTGCAACAAGCATGTGAAGGACAAACAATGGAGCCAGCAGAGCTGAACTGAACAGTGCTGCCGAGATAAGATAAAGATGTTTACTGACCATGTGTCAAGCATGATTACATTTTGTCAGGCAGTGGCCAGATAGTGTCTGACAATGAGTTAGATGGGTTGATATTGGGCCTGCCTACTTGCACCAGCCTGTTGTTTGATCGTGGAAGTGGTCGAGAGTCCAGAGGACAGGAGTTTCAATCAACATCAACCAATGCACTCCAGTAGGAAGCCTCTGTGAACTGGCCACTCAAGATCAAGCAATATTTATAATCTCCAAGTAAAGCAAGGATGTAACAATAAAATCTATTAGTTTGACACAACTCGGAGCTCTTAATTATTAAAACATTATTTTTGCAGAATTAGCCACCACAGCAAATTTGGGGTGGCACGGTTGCACAGCGGTAGAGTTGCTGTCCTACAGCGCCAGAGACCCAGGTTCGATCCTGACCATAGAGGTGCTGTCTATACAGAGTTTGTATGTTCTCCCCGTGACCTGGTGGGTTTTTTCCGGGTGCTCTGGTTTCCACCCACACTTAAGACGTACAGGTTTCTAGGTTAATTTGGCTTTGGTAAAAATTGTAAATTGTCCCTAGTGGGTAGGATAGTGTTAGTGCACGGGGATCGCTGGTCGGCACGGACTCGGTGGCCCGAAGGATCTGTTTCCGGGCTGAATGCCGAAAACTAAAGTTAACTGCTAACTTAAGACTGACCCAGAGAAAGAAAATTGTGTCTGCTCAATGAAACCAAGACTAGTTATTTAATCTGGGCCTGTGCAAAGTGATTGAGATACTGATTACTACAATAGGATTCCTCCACCTCTAAACCCAATAAACGGATGTCCTGGAAGTTTCCACAGAAAATGATTCAATGATTAATCGTACAAAGTCTCATAAATGAATGACCGGCCATCAAGCCTAATTTGATTCATCAATTTGGGATTGTGGAAAGGAACTGTTAAAACTATTCTTTGTAGTCACTAGATGGCATGGTTATATTATTTTTTTATTCTGTCCTTGATATTAGCACAAACACAAAATCTGTGATGTATCGTGGCTTAAACTGAGCTTAATTTTTTTTAAAGCGTCATCTTTCTCAGATATGTGAAGTTTGCAGAGGTTATCAGCAGAAATGAATGCAAACTGAAAGTATTGGTGAAATATTCAACCCAAGGGATTTCAATTACATAGAAAGTTATTAAAATATACAGCTACAAAAGAAAAGTACTATTTTCAACACTCGAGCTATCTTAGAAAGGGTTTACATTAGTCAAAATAAGTTGTGCTTTATAAGGAGCAATAACCTGTAAGCAATTGAAGAAAGTAGAGAAAATGCATCTTGGGAATAAGATCTTCACAAATCTGAATGTTTAATACTTTGCAAGCATGAAGGATGGGTTGTGAAAATTGCTATTGAAGTTTGCCACATTGAATGAGGCCACAGTGTTCATTATATCAACAGCAAATCCCTGCCAGAGTAAGCCCAGGTGGACCCTATTGCCCTGCTCTCATCTCAATCTTTACAGGGCTGCCAACTCTCACGCTCTGAGCGTGAATCGCGCATTTTAACAAATTCTCACGCCCTCACACTGATCAGAAATTTCTCACACTATGTGCACAAGCAGCAGCGGAAATAGATGCGGACGGGGATCTGGGGCTGGCGAGCGTTTGCGGGGCTGGCGAGCGTTTGCAGGGCTGGCGAGTGTTCACGGGGAAGGGGGGGGGAAGAAAAAGAGAGAGAGAGGGACAGAGCGAGAGAGAGAGAGCGAGAGAGAGAGCGAGAGAGAGAGAGAGAGAGAGGAGAGAGTGTGTGGAGTGGGATTGAGAGGGAAAGAGAGGGGGAGATAGTGAGGGAGGGAGAAAGAGAGAGAGAAGGGGAGAGAGGGAGAGAGAGGGGGGAAGCGAGGGGGAGAGCGAGGAGAGAGAGGGAGGGGGAGAGAGAGGAAGAGAAGAGAGGGGAAGAGAAGAGAGGGGGAGAGAGTGAGAGGGAGGGACAGGAGAAAGGGGGAATGGGAGGGGGAGAGAGAGGAGAAGGGATGAGAGGGGGGAGAGCAGTGGGAGGGAGAGGGAGAGGGGGAGAGAGGAAGAGGAGAAAAGAGGAGAGAGAAAAGGGAGGTGAGAAGAGAGAGGGAAGGGGAGAGAGAGAAGGGGAGACAGGAGAGAGAGAGAGGGGGTGAGAGGGAGAGAGAAGGGGAGAGAGGGGGATAGACAGGGCTGACAACTCCCATGTATTGAGCATGAGAATCACACATTTCGCCAAATTCTCACGCTGATCACAAATTTCTCACTCTGATCGCAAATTTCATACCTCCAAACCCGTCCTATCCATGTATCAGTCTAACTGTTTCTTAAATGTTGGGTTGGTCCCTGCCTCAACTACCTCCTCTGGCAGCTTGTTCCTTGTGGATAAAGTTACCCCTTAAAAAGTTACCTCTTAAAAATACTTGATACAAAAAAAATATTGAAATCATACTTCTACAATGCACTAAAACAAGATTTTAATATATCAAATGTCAAAACGTTCATACCCTAGGAGGGGACACACCCTTTTTCCACACCCTCTCCCCACTCAGTTGCTCCACTCCCTCACCGGGTACCCCTAAGGCCAGTGATCAGTGATCGTGATGTCTGGATCCCAATGCTCAGCACTTCATGTTTCGGAGTTGGCTAATGTTGTTGATTTGTAATTAGCCTCATTTGTGGGTCAACCGGAATAGTTTCAGAAGTCCAGGGCTTTCTCTGCCTGGCCTCTTGTTGGGTACCCATTCATCTGACAAAACTAGATTTACTCATCAGAGGACATAGAGAGGAGATGTTTTGGGTTGGGACCCTGCGCTGCCATCCTGTGCCCTGTGACTTTCAGCTTCGTGTCCCGACCTCCCACTTCAGGCACAACCAGGTTCTCAGATACTTACACTCAATCCACTGCTTTTCGCAACATGTCCACCATCCTGCGTTCTACACTTACCACCATCCGCCGGCACCAGAGGGTTCTGGCTCCGTCACTCCGCAGCCTCACTTCTCATTCACCCAGAGCTGCGATGGGCCTCTACTGTATTCCCCGCCTTATCCATGCCTTCAATCAAAAAGAAGCCCAGACCATCACACAAACTAACCTCCTCCCTTCCATTGACTCAATTTACACCTCACACTGTCTCAGCAAGGCCACCAGCATAATCAAGGATGAGTCTCAGCCTGGTCACTCCCTCTTCTCTCCTCACCTATCAGGCAAGAGATACAGAAGTGTGAAAATGCACATCTCCAGATTCAGGGCCAGTTTCTCGCCAGCTGTTATCAGGCAACTGAACCATCCTACCAATAACTGGAGAGTAGTCCTAATCTACTATCTACCTTATTGGAGACCCTCAGACTTTCTATGATCAGATTTTACTGAACTTTGTCTTGCACTAAATGTTATTTACGTTATTCTCTTTAACATATATTTGTACACTATGGATGGCTCGATTGTCATCATATATTATCTTTCTGCTGACTGGTTAGCACACAAAAGCTTTTCACTGTACTTCGGTGCACGTGATAATAAATTAAACTAAATGATAGGTCCTGACCCAAAACACTACCTATCCATTTTCCCCAGAGATGCTGCTTGACCAGCCGAGTTACTCCAGCACTTTGTGTCTTTTATTGTAAATCAGCATCTGCAGTTCCTTATGTCTGTGTTTACTTCTTTTCATGTAAAGTCTTGAGCCTCTAGTTTGCAAATACTTGGATTTCAACAATAGGAAAAGGAACAAAAAAAGATTGTGGACTAGAATAAAGGGCCTGTCCCACCAGCATGCAACTCCATGCGATGAGCGCGACCTAACGTGGTCGCTTGAGCCGTCCGGCGTCGGTCCCACTTCGATCGCCGGAGCCGTGCGTAATTGTGCGGAGTTCGTCCCGACATCGCGCGGGGCTCCGAAAAACTGACCATGTTCAAAAATTGCGCGCAGTCGCCTCGACGCATTACACACCGCCTCAACGTCGTGCCTCCGTGACCCTCTCTGTAGGTGCCTCCGTGACCCTCTATGTGTGTGGCTCCGTGGCCCTCTCTGTGTGTGCCTCTGTGCCGCTCTCTGTGTGCCCCTCTCTGTCCTGGCGAACTTACCTTAAGACTTCGCTCCAAGTTCGCCTCACTTTGCGCCGCGTTGCACCACTCACCCGATCTCCGCGCGGCCCTTGCTGCCGGTTTGGTCGCGCTTGCCGCATGCAGGCGCATCCTGGTGGGAACGGCCCTGTACAGGGATCACCCGACCTCCGCGCGGCCCCCGCTTCTAGTTTGATCGCGCTCATCGCATGGAGTCGGATGCTGGTAGGACAGGCCCTTAACCCTACTAATTTTTTTTGCTAAGGAACAATAAGTGTATTTGGTCGTTGGCAAAATTCCCTTCATCACTTCTACTGCCCAGTAACAGTTTGTGGGCAGAACATACAATTTCCTTTTTGCGAGCCTGATTTGCATAATTAAGATGAAAAGACAAGTGTATCCATTTAATCTTTGCGTTTCTCTGCACAGATACTATCGAAATGCCCCATCTGTCTGTGAGCATAATAACCCATCAATCAATTAGATTCTCTTAATTTTAATTCATTTAGTACATCAAGGCTCGTTATCTGATATATATTGGGTAAAATTAAACAGATGCTGCCATTAATTCTCACCACAACTGCAGATCAGTTCCTGACTGTTTCTTCCTGCAGCCACGCTGTTCAAAAGTTAACACTGAAAGCTGTAACGCCATTTTGAGTCTTTGCCCAAAAATGTACAACACAACAATTGTCAAAATGACGTTGCAAAGTGCCATCTAACTGCATGCACAATCGCTGCAATTGAATTTACCGAGTCTGAAGAAGGGTCCTGACCCGAAAAGTCACCTATCCATGTTCTTCAGAGATGCTGCCTCACCCGCTGAGATACTCCAGTACATTGTGTCCCTTTGTGTAAACCAGCATCTGCAGCTCCTTGTTACTACTAGTGCTGTTACTTCTTTAGTCCAATATTAAAAAAGAGAGGTAAACCAAATTGGAATATTTTCACAAACTTTAGTATTGCTCTGATGTAGATTAATAATGCTACAAGCATGGCAATTACAGGTTTTATGTTGTATTCAAGGCACGAGAATATTTTTCAAAAATGGTTTCACAGTATAATCTCAACTACGAGCGTCATATAACCATATAACAATATAACAATTACAGCATGGAAACAGGCCATCTCCACCCTTCTAGTCCGTGCTGAACACTTAAGGGCCTGTCCCACTAGCGCGCGATTAGACGCGACAAGCGCGACAAATTCGGACGCGGGGGTCGCGTGGGGGTCAGGCGATCCCGGTGCGAGTGAAGGGCCTGTCCCACTAGCGCGCGATTACACGCGTGACGTCCGAAGGAAGGACGTTATTTTTCATCACGTGACGATGCGCATGAGCATGCGCGTTGCACGACGTCGGGCAGTGACGTCATCACGCAACGCCACGCTGAAGACGTACAACGTCAAAACGTCATCACGTTAATCACGTTCTACACGTGATTCTGCGCGACAGGATTTTGCCGCGCGTAATTTTTTGAGCAGTGTCGGTTTTTGGACACTACGCGCGATGTCGACACCAGCTACACACAACTCGACGAGACTCCGGCGATCGCAGTGGGACAGGGTCACGCGAGGCCGGTCGACTAAAGCGAACACGGTAGGTCGCGCTTGTCGCGTCTAATCACGCGCTAGTGGGACAGGCCCTTTACTCTCACCTAGTCCCATCTAGCTGCACTCAGACCATAACCCTCCATTCCTTTCCCGTCCATATACCTATCCAATTTATTTTTAAATGATAAAATCGATCCTGCCTCCACCACTTCCACTGGAAGCTCATTCCACACAGCTACCACTCTAAGTATAAAGACGTTCCCCCTCATGTTACCCCTAAACTTTTGTCCCTTAATTCTCAAATCATGTCCTCTTGTTTGAATCTTCCCTACTCATAACATGGGCCCAACAACCATCAGGCTTTTAAACACTACAACCTCTAACTAAGCCCCATACTACATTTTTTTCGTCTTTGCACTATTAATGTTTAATTGATTTTTATATACTGAAGTTTTTTGTTGTTTATTCTGGTGTTTACCGAGTACTAAGTTTACATGCAGTACTCTTCTATCTTCTATATCTGTTGCGCTGCTACAACTAAGAATTTCATCGTTCCGTTTTGGGACATATGTCAATAAAGCACTTGACTTTTGATTAACATGAGCAATTCATCAGTGTTCCATTAGGTACATTTCAGCAGGGATGGAAACGAGATAACAAGTGTTCTTATGGGTAAACGTGTGGTGAAATTGATCCATTGGAGGTGGCGAGGATTATGTGCTGGGTGAAAATGTTGGAACATAATCCTCTGACATTTTCACCAACTCCAATGGGATCCCACCACCTGCCACATCTTCACATCTCCACCCCTTTCCGCCGAGATCGTTCCCTCTGCAACTCCCTGGTTAACGCGCCCCTTCCCACCCAAACCACCCCTACCCAGGTAGATCATAAAGTCATAGTCATAGAGTGATACAGTGTGGAAAAAGACCCTTCAGCCCAAATTGCCCACACTGGCCAACATGTCCCAGCTACACTAGTCCCAGATGCCTGCGTTTGGTCCATATTCCTCCAAACTTGTCCTATCCATGTACCTGTCTAACTGTTTCTTAAGCTTTGGGATAGTCCCAGCCTCAACTACCTCCTCTGGCATCTTGTTCCATACACCCACCGCCCTTTGTGAAAAAGTTACCCCTCAGATTCCTATTAAATCTTTTCCCGTTCACCTGAACCTATGTCCCTGCAGAGTATTATATTCATGTCATTAAATACATTTTGACAAATATGCCAAGCATCAGTTTGTTCCATTATATATTGGAAGAGAGCCAAACTATTTGAATATTTGAATTCAAGGATTATTAGCATTCTCCTTATTTTAAACGCCAAATTTGAAATTCATGGCTTATATATTATGTGAAGCAAAGAAACTGTCAGTACTTTCAATAAAAAAATGTCATGTACTTCAGAACAAATCATTTGCTGGCTATTAACATTCAATAAAGTTTCCAAAGTGTAGGAAGCTGCAAAAGAAGGTTATCTACTTTGAAGCAAAGATGAGGAAAATAATTTATAGACTAACTACTTCACTCTTCCAATTGTATAGACTATCTATTTGTAACACTTAATCTCCCATTTCAATAATTGTTTCTTTATGCCTAATGCATTTTTACTAAATCAATTCCAATCAAACTAGAATACAGGTGGAAACAGCAAGATACAACAAAAATGGGGCATAGGCTGTTTACCTGCAAAATATTTGGAATGAAAAACCACAATCGAATTTAGTTTAGTTTACTTTACAGATACAGCATGGAAACAGGCCCTTTGGCCAACAGTCCACACCCACAAGCGATTAACTCGTACACCAGCACTATCCGACACACTAGGGACAATTTACAATTTCTACAGAAGCCAATTAACCAACAAACCTGTATGTCTTTGGAGTGTGGGATGAAAGCGGAGTACCCAGTGAAAGCCCACGCGGTCACGAGGAGATCGCACAGCACCCCTAGTCAGGATCAAACCCGTGTCTCTGGCGCTGCAAGGATGCAACTCTACCGCTGAGGCCCTGTGTATTATCTATCAGAATTTAAGCATAAATCAGACACGCTGCTTCGAATATTCACACCAGTGTTTCTAATCCTTTGCTGTACATTCAATCACACCGGAGAAGTTTGCGACTCTCAAGCAGCACTGCAGCTACCTCACAGTACCAGTGACCCGAGTTCGATCCTGACCAGAAGTGCTGTCTGTTTGGAGTTTGTACGGTCTCCTTGGGATGTGTGGGTTTCCTCCAGGTGTTCTGGATTCCTCCCATATCCCATAGATGTGCAGGTTTGTAAATTAATTGGTATCCTCAAAATTGCTCCAAATGCATAGGGAACAGATGTGAAAGTGGGATAACATAGAACTAGCCGAACATAGACTAGTTTACTTGCCAAGGAAATGGATGAAGTATCCTTAAATAGGATTAGTATGGGATAGATACTTGATGGTCAGCATGGACTTAGTGGGCTGAAGGGCCTCTTTCTATGTACATCTTTGAGATACGAATTGGTTACAGCAAATTGGCAAACTACATTAAAATATCTGACAGTAAACAAACAAAGGCTAACATTTAAACAAACTAAAAGATTTTTTACAGCAAATACGTGTTCCTTTTGATGGCACGAAAATCAAACAGAAAATAAAGATGGTGCAATCCTGGCTAAAGAGAAAACTAAGGATAATGTTAGATGTGGTCAGGGCTAATTGGCAAGACTAAGGTTGTTTATTGGCAAAAGCATAGGGTGAGTGGAAAGGGGAGATTTGATACGTATATAAAATCCTGAAGTTTAGGCAGAGTGAGCTGAGAAGAAAGGACTATTTCAATTAGCAGAGTGATCAATAACAAGAGAGCATATGTACAAGATAGTTTGTAGCAGCATCAGAAGGAAGTCAAGGGTTTTGATTTCCCTGTTTTAAAGTGTGATTCAAAATTACATTGAATTTAAGGACTTAAAACACCGTTGAGAATGGGGTTAGGCAAAAGAGCTCTTTCACAGCTGGTATAGATAGTACAGGTTGAACATTTTGCTTCTTTGGTGTAAGTTCTAGGAATCTATAAAGACAGCTATAAAACCATGAGTGAGAAGACCACATCAGAACATCTCAAATTGTAAATTCAGTGCAATGGTCGGCAAAACTTCAATTTTATTGACCTGAGGATACATAAGAAGACAAGAAATGGAAGGTGGAGGGCTCTTGAGCCTGCACTGCAATTTAATAAGATCTTTTAACAATGTCACTTGTTCTACTAATCCCATATCTTGACCAGACATAAATGTGTATATACATTACATTTACTTCACTCTTTTAAATCTCCACTACACTGTGGATGGCTCCATTACAATCTTAGATTTTCTTTCCGCTGATTGGTTAGCACGCAACAAAAGCTTTTCACTGTACATGTGACAATAAACTTTTTTCCAGTGGGAGGCTTCACAGCCTTTTCAAAGATCTGTACCGTCTAAATCAAAAAAATACCACATCAGTATAGACATTAGACAGTGGAGAATATGTGCAGGAGTAGGCCATTCGGCCCTTCGAGGCAGCACCGCCATTCAATGTGATCATGGCTGATCATCCCCAATCAGAACCCCGCTCCCGCCTTCTCCCCATATCACCTGACTCCGCTATCTTTAAGAGCCCATCTAGCTCTCTCTTGAAAATATCCAGAGAACCGGCCTCCACTGCCCTCTGAGGCAGAGAATTCCACAGACTCACAACTCTGTGAGAAAAAGTGTTTCTCGTCACTGTTCTAAATGGCTTGCCTATTATTCTTACAATGTGGCCCCTGGTTCTGTACTCCCCCAACATCGGGAACATGTTTCCTACCTCTAGCGTGTCCAAACCCTTAATAATCTTATATGTGTCAATATGATCTCCCTTCACCCTTCTGAACTCCAGAGTGCACAAGCCCAGCCGCTCCATTCTTTCAGCATATGACAGTCCCGCCATCCCGAGAATTAACCTTGTAAACCTACGCTGCATTCCCTCAATAGCAAGAATGTTCTTCCTCAAATTAGGGGACCAAAACTGCACACAATACTCCAGGTGTAGTCTCACTAGTGCCCTATACAACTGCAGAAGGACCTCTTTGCTCCTATACTCAACTCCTCGTGTTATAAAGGCCAAAATGCCATTCACTTTCTTCACTGCCTGCTGTACCTGCATGCTGACTGATGAACAAGAACCCCCGGGTCCCATTGTACTTCCCCTTTTCCCAACTTGACACCATTTAGATAGTAATCTGCCTTCCTATTTTTGCTACCAAAGTGGATAACCTCACATTTATCCACATTAAACTGCATCTGCCATGCATCTGCCCACTCACCCAACCTGTCCAAGTCACTGTGCATTTTAATAGCATCCTCCTCACAGTTCACACTGCCACCTAGCTTTGTGTTATCTGCAAATTTGTCAATGTTACTTTGAATCCCTTCATCTAAATCATTGATGTATATTGTAAATAGCTGCGGTCCCAGCACCGAGCCTTGCGGTACCCCACTAGTCACTGCCTGCCATTCCGAAATGGACCCATTAATCCCCATTTTTTGTTTCCTGTCTGCCAAACAACTTTCTATCCATGTCTACCCCCAATACCATGTGCCCTAATTTTGCCCACTAATCTCCTATGTGGGACCTTATCAAATGCTTTCTGAAAGTCTACAGTTGATTTGTCAAATACATTTTCACCTTTTATAAATCCTTTTTGACCCAGCTCAATCCTATTATTTTTTAAGTGCCTGGTTTTCATTCCTTTAATAACATATTTAAGGAGCTTTATAGTTTCCTGTTTTTTTCTCCGTTATTTCTTATATGATGGGGTCACACTTATCACCTTCCACTTCCTTAAAAATCATTTACAGCAAAACCACAAAAGTAAGTTAAGATATACTCATCAATGTTGGGAGAAATTGCTGGTTTCAACTAAAGACAGACACAAAATAACTCAGTAACTCAGCGAGACAGGCAGCATCTCTGGAAAGAAGGAATGGGTGATGTTTCGGGTTGAGACCCTTTTCGATTAGTCTGAAGGGTCTCGATCCCAAACGTCACCCATTCCTTCTCTCCAGAGATGCTGCCTGTCCCGCTGAGTTACTCCAGCATTTTGTGTCTACCTACGATGCAACATTTAATATTGTTTTTCCAAACCAGAATCTGTCATTGACTAATAGTGTAGGAGTGTTTAGCTGAAATTATATTTTGTTCATAAACCGTACCATAAACCCCTGGTATGTGAATTACTAAATAGACAAAATAAAACTAATACTTAATGTGCATTAGTTAAACCATTAATATCACACCCAAATAGGCAGCATGTGCCATAATCTCAATCCTGATCTATTCCTCTCATGATTTTGTACACTTGAAAATAAGATTCCTCTTGCCCAACTTCAAACATTCATCACTCACCTGTGGATGGAAATAGAGAAGGCCTGTATGTTCATGTTTTACTACTGCTCTGTTTCCAGGTATATTCCTTGCCAGCACTGGAACTTTAAGATCCATCGCCTACACGATGGTAAGACAAAAAAAAAGCATAAAGTTGCAAGCAGAGGCAATGAAAAACAAAAGTAATCTCTAAATTAATATTTGTTGTCTTGTCAAATTAATCACTGAAAGACTACTATCATAACTTAATATCTTTTGCTGAGAACTTGGTGTGTGAATTTGCTATTATTATTGATGATTGACCACAGCTCAATAATTAAAGTTGCAATCTGATTCCCTTCGATACTGGAAAGGAACTTGCACTTAACATCAAGACACAGGTAATCCTTGAATATACTTCAGCTCACATTACAATGGAACAGTTATAAAAAACAAAACCATCCAAACTAGTAATCATAGAGTGATACAGCATGGAAACAGGCCCTTAGGCTTAACTTGTCCACACCACCAACATGTCCCATCTACACCAGTCCCACCTGCCTGCATTTGGCCCATATCCCTCTAAACCTGTGCTATCCATGTGCCAGTCTAAATGTTTCTTAAACGTTACGATAGTACCTGCCTACTACCTCCTTTGGCAGCTTGTTCCATACACCTACCACCCTTTGTGTGAAAAAGTTATCCCTCAGGTTCCTATTAAATCTTTCCCCCCCACAACTTAAACCTATGTCCCCTGGTTCTCGATTCCCCTACTCTGGGCAAGAGACTCTGTGCGTCTGCCCAATCTATTCCTCTCATGATTTTGCATACCCCTATAAGATCACCCCTCATCCTCCTGCGCTCCAAGGAATAGAGACCTAACCTGCTCAACCTCTCCCTATAACTCAGGCCCGCGAGTATTGGCAACATCCCCGTAGGAGAATTCCAACTCTAAAAATAAAAAAAAAATTGTACAGAAAAGAAATCTCAAGTGTTGCAAAGAACACAACCTCTAGAATTGTAGAAGACATCCCTTCGGAGATGGAGCTGTTTACTACAGCAAATGAAGCCCTCATGGCAGCATGCAGCTCTTCCTGGGGTTTTTCCGAAACTAGGTAGACCCCATGGGCACTATAAAAGACAAGAAAACTAGTCACCTGCCGTCTTTATAAAAGCAAATTCTGTGGACGATTGCAAATATTGCACTGTAACAAAACATTTTAACCAATCAAATTGAATTTCATACCTCCAATTCTTTGGATATTTATGATTAATTTTTATAACGATTGATCCATTAAGATGAGTAATGAAAAATTATTTCAATTTTCAACAGTAAAATATAAATAACATGAGGCATTGCGTATACCAACAAAGAATCACAACAAAATGTTATGAAACACATTTGTGTCATAACCAGAGTCATGTCAAAACATTTTTAGGAATGACTTAAAGTATTAAAGAAGATGCAGAAGAGATGCATTAAAATGGTTCAATGGCGAGGGGACTTTAGTCGTGTGGATAAACAGAGGTCTCGTGTTGTGCTTCTTGGAACAGAGGATAATGAGAAGGAATCCGAAGGAGGTTTTTAAGATCATGATAGGTCCAGATAGAACAAACAGAGGGAAACTGTTCTTGCTGAAACTTTGTCGAGACTCTGTCACTCAGACCTCAGGGGCATCATACGCAAGAACCGGAGCAATGCTCTTTTTTTCCTCCGCTCCTCTGGACTCCAATTTAAAGAAAGAAACTTAATGCATCAGTGTGAACTTCTTTATTTCTCCACTTAATATTCAGACATGTCAAATTCAACAGAATCCACAAATCCACAGGAAGGTTTTACTCCATACGACACAGTTGGAATCAAATCAGCTCCCAGAGGTAACAATCACGAAGGCTGTGAGGTGTAGAAACGCTCAAAACTTCTCATTCAACACAAATTATCATTCTATAGTCAACAGGGTTTATATAAAATGTGTAGGAAAGAACTGCAGAAGCTGGTTTAGACCGAAGATAGACACAAAATAGAAACATAGAAATTAGGTGCAGGAGTAGGCCATTCAGCCCTTTGAGCCTGCACCGCCATTCAATATGATCATGGCTGAACATGCTGGAGTAACTAAATAATGCTGAAGACTGGTTCCAACCTAAAACGTCACCTATTCCCTTTTCTCAAGAGATGCTGCCTGACCTGCTGAGTTACTCCAGCATTTTGTGTCTATCTAGGGTTTATATCAAAATGTTTTTTTAGAGAAAACAAATCATGGGGTCAAAAATAAATAACAAGTATTTCATGGAAGTGTAGGGTTATTGGATTATTTTGTCTATTTAGTAATTCATATACCAGGGATTTATGGTACAATTTATGAACAAAATATAATTTATATTAATAGAACTAGCTTACCCCTTGACTTTGGCTTTCACCTGCTGTGCAAACACTGGATCAACCTAAGATGAAAGATGAGTTAGCCAGCAGATAAGTTACATTTCTCTTTAAGAATATATCATGAATTATTTATCTCTTTCAAGCACTCAAGATCCTTACCAATTTTTTAAATAAACATTTGCAAATCCCTTTTTTCCGGCAGACAGCATTTTCTCCTCAACCAATAGCAGAACAAATCAGCTATTCATCTCATGAGCTATTTAGGATTCAGCTGCATTATAAATCTGTTGCAATATTTGTTTACAAAGCACTTCAACTTGAAAGCAATTTGCTGCTCGTTCAGTAAATTGGAATGGCTGACAAATGTACACGCCGGTACTTCTGCCTTCTACATCATTTACGCAATAAAAAACAAATTACATTGATTTCCATCTTTTCCTGAATGATATTGGTATTGGTTTATTATTGTCACATGCACCGAGATACAGTGAGAAGCTTTGCTCGCTATCCAGCCAAATCATTATATCCACAAGTATAATCAATCCATATGCAAGTGCAAAGAAAAAAAATACCAGAGCGCAAAATGTAGTATTATGTATTATAGCATTACAGCTGCAGAAAAAGTGTAGCTAAAAAAAGCGCAAGGGCTGCAGTGAGGTACGTTGGGAGATCAGGACTTCACCTTTAACTTTGGGGAGGTCCATTGCGTAGTTTCTGCCTGACAGGTGTTACCAAAATATTAATGACGTCGGGCTGAGTTAACAAGACAATAGGAGCAAAAGTAGGCTCTTCAGCCCTTTGGGTCTGCAATTTGATACAAGCTTGGTTTATCTCCATCTCAGTATCATAGTCCTGCGCTGGCCTTTAAATGACTACATTGCCCATTATGTCCCTGCATAAGAAAATGAGGGATGAAAATATTCACATACAAATTAATAGCAGCAGAGAAAGCAAAGATTTGCAATGCAGCTGCATGCTTCTCGTATGGCAGAGAGCCAGAGAGACTTATTGGCAATATCAAAGTCATTAACAAAGAAAACATATTAGATTGTTTCCCAATCGGCTGAGACAGGGCCATCTGCTGAAACTAAATGTAGTCCAACTTGCACACGTAAACCAAAATATAAGGATATTTATCTCTGCAAATTAGCGATTCAAAGCAAGATTTGCCTCAAAGTTAAAGCCTCATTGAAAAATATTTTGCCTGATATGTCAGGGCTGGTATTTCAACTGCCTTGACTGTTCTTTCTGAGGTTTATTCTGTATATCCTTGCACTCCTCATGTTTTAACATTTATTTATTCTATGCTTTTTATAAAGAGTGAAAACTAAAACATCTCATGCTGTTTTCATAAGCCAATTTAACAGTGATTGTGGCTTATACAGGTCGTTCTGGTGTGTTTTCAAAGGGCAAGTTGGATGTAATGTGATGGATGAATTAGGGAACATTCTTTATATCAGTCAGGCCGAATTGAGTCTGAAGAAAGCTCTCGACCTGAAATGTCACCTATTCCTTCGCTCCATAGATATTGCCTCACCCGCTGAGTTCCTCCAGCATTTTTGTCTACCTTTGATTATATCACGATTTCTATTGGGAAGACCAAAACCACGTAAAAAATACTTTGGAAATTTACAAGAAGGCCCGTCTTGGAAAAAGAGCAGTCTGGGCCAAAGAAAAGAAAATGTTTCCATGTATCATTCCTGCAGTGATCAGGCCCACCACCAATCTGGTAGTTTCATCGCGGTGGTCATGGAAATTGCCAAGAATTGCTTCTATAAAACAATGTAACATTCAGCCTTTAGTATTTTCAGCTTTCAATTTAAAAAAAAATTAAACTATTAAAATTAACTTTATTTTTGAAAATCCTGTGGGAGAAATAACTTTGTTATTGCAAGTCTTAAACTCTTTAGCCCCGAACATACATTCCCCACATTGGCTATTATTTTTATTATGCAATAACACAGGTTTCTTTGAACACAACTTTGCAATATAGCAGAACAACCTGTAATTTTAATGACATATACCGCATCACACTCAATAAAAGGGTGTTATTTTCCTGCCAACTACTTTCAATTATACAGCAGGCTCATCCGAAGACCACTGCAGCATCCTCTACAAGGAAGTACAAACTATTCTTGTCATTCAAGCTACTGTCTACCTCATTGGAGACCCTAGAACTATCTTTATTTGGACTTTATCTTGCCCTAAATGTTATTCCCTCAAACATGTATCACCACATTGTGGACGGCTCGATTGCAATCATGTATTGTCTTTCCGCTGCCTGGTTAGCACGCAACAAAACTTTTTTTACTGTACCTCAGTACACATGGCAATAAATAATCTGAACTAAACAAACTCAAGAATGATCCACAAAAGCAAAATATTACGTACTGGAAATTCAAAATACATCAGAAAATGCTGAAAATATTCAGTACATCAGGCAGCATCAGTGACATAAGTAACATTTCACTCTGATTATCTATCAATTAATCATCAATTTATAACATTAATCCAAACATGTTGGAGTTGATGCTAGTTAATCTAATGGAACTTCCATCATTCATCCATGTGTCTGTGGGACTTCTACAAAATGCTATCAAAAGCAGAAGCAGACTTACTGACAGATTCAATGCAGGTTTATCAACTTGCTGCTGTGAGAGAGGCAAGTCTTGCCGAGTTTCCCCAGCATTAATATGTTGCAGGATCTGACACTTTACTGACTTTAATGCTGGATTCTATGTAGGCAAAGAGGAAGGCAAATAAATGCAGATGTTGGAATCTGGAGCATAAAGCAAACTGCTGAAGGATCTCAGTGGCTCTAGCAGCATCTGCAAAGACAGAGATACAGTTGATGTTTGGGTCAAGGCTCTTCCTCAGGACTGACAGTATAGAGGGTGAAGGGGGATGAAGTAGGAGCTGGCAGGTGACAGGTGGAACCAGGTAAGGAGGGGCATTTTGAAAAGATGGAGCCATGTAGAGAGAGAGGGTGGTGGAGGTAGTGTCAGAGGCTGGAAGACACGGGGGTGAAGATGGGCAGATGGAACTAGGGGAAAGAGAGGAATGGGACAGTGTGTAGATGATAGGAAAAAATATACCAGGTGGTGGAAGGAATGGGAGGGACCATGAAAGAATCTGGGTGGATCAGAAATAGAGAAAAGAACAAAGGACTGAAGGATACCCCAAATTGGAAACTTCAACATTCATACTATTGGGTTGTAGACTACCTAGGTGAAATGCATGGTACTATTTATTTTCGTTGGTATTTGATCTCACCCTGGTGTTAGAAAAGGCAGAGGACAGACACGGCGGCATGGGAATGGGAGTTGAAATGAAAGGCAATCGCGATTCAGCTTTAGTTTAACGCTTATAGAGTCATATGGTGTAAAGGGCACAGACAAGGTATATAGCAAAACACTTTCGCTAATAACAGAGGTGACTTACACCAAAAGAGTTAGTCATAGAGTCATACAGCATGGAAATAAGCCTTTGGCCCAACTTGCCCACACCAACCAACACTCTACCTACACTAGTCCCACAAGCCGCGTTTGGCCCATATCCCTCTAAATCTATCCTATCCATGTACCTGTACAAATGTCTCTTAAATGTATGATTATAATTATATTTAAGTGTTGTTTGACATTTCTGGTTAATTTCCTCTTTTATTATTTTCTAAATAATTATTTAATATAATCTTAGTAGATTTTAAATGTCACAATGTCAAAAGGAATGTAAAAGCGCTTAAAAATGGATCATTATTTTTAAGTCAGTACAGTCGAGCCTGGACTTTCGTGGCAGGTTCAGGTGGTATCAAGCTGATGTATCTGTCCCCTCCGCCAACTGCTTGCATCTGTCCAAGTCCTGCCAATGCCCTGGCTGCTTCCCTATAGTGCTGGATGTTTTCTGGGCAAATTAATTTGGCTTTCCACATCTGGTCCAGATAAGTGCAGATCAGCAAGATCAGGTCCATTAACTTGCTTCTCTCCACCAAAGCTGCCTGACCAACTGAGTATTTCTAGGGTACACAAAAGGCTGGAGAAATTCAGCGGGTGCAGCATCTAAGGAGCGAAGGAGATAGGCAACGTTTCGGGCCGAAACCCTTCTTCAGAGTATTTCTAGCCTTTTCCATTTTTTAATATTGAAGAATAATCACTTACCTCAGGTCCAATAATAATCAAATTACTGCATGGTTCTTTTTTATGCCAAGCTAGAAAGCAAGATAACGATTTTTGTTAAATGACCCCTAAGAACATTTAAACAATTACGGTAATATATTTCAAATTCACAGGAGGCAGATTAACAATGGATTTTTCCAGTATTTCAGAGGCAGTGAATTAATGTTGATGGAAAGCAAATTCATTCAACATCAGCATCAGAACTGAACCACAGTGGTAACTCCAAACTTGTCATTAAATGTAGAACAAGTGGTCAGGAGTACAATCTCAAGTGGCTAAGTACAAATAATTTAAACAATAATTGCCCTATACAAAGTATAGTGAATGTGTAGATTAGAATGACAAAAATAAATAAGTAGTTTTAAAAATTTTGCGTGGAATTGGAATGGATATTTGAATGATTTCAAAGATGTTCGTTTTTGAGACTGCCCAGATCAATTGCTGAGCCATGTTTAGTTCCACATTGCGTAATGAATGCGTTTTGTTGAAGTTACAGTGATATCTGAACTAGTGATGCTCAATTAATTACAACAAAAGCTTAAGGCGGGATTGGCATAACTTTGTAACTTGAATTGTACTTGCTTTTTTCCCCGTTAATTGAATCAAAAATCCCCAGGCAGTGAATTAGAGATCCATATAAATGAATGAGAAGCCCTCCAAAATTTAAAATTACATAAATAAAAGCAAGTCGCTGTTAATTACAATGAGGAATTCAGGAGGAACAAGGTCTTGGCGGGCCCCCCTCTCTCCCCTGTGCCCGACCCTTCCACCTACACTCCTTCCTCTAGCTTCACATTTTGCAACTCTTCAATCCTTTTGCCTCACACATTCTGTCTTTTAATCCCCCCCCCACACACAACCCCACCCCTCACCACTACCCACCTATTAACTGTTCAGTGTTGTTATGGCTCTCCTCTCTTCCAGCTTCCTTTCTCCCCCCTTCCCCCCAACCCCAATCCAAAGAAGGGTCTCGAACTGAAGCGTCTCCTATCCATATTCTCCAGAGATGCTGCCTGATCTGCTGAGTTACTCCAGCACTCTGTGCCTTATTTTTGTAAACCTGCAAATGCAGTTCCCTGTTTCTACTCCAGGGAGTTCAGGCAAACTTCTTTATCCAGAAAAAATGGTTAAAGTGTGGAACTGATTACAAGAGAGAGTGTAACATGTACGTTGCATAATGGAAACGGGGATAAATGAATAAAGGAGAAAGATAAATCAATAGGATTAGATAAACATGGGTATAAGGAGCCTTCTAAGAAGCACAAACACCAGAAGAGCCTATTGGGTCAAATGGCTTTTTTGGTGTGGTCCGATTTACGTTCGATCAAGTGCTACAGCATCTGCTACCTGCTTGTACAAATCTAAATTGTTTGTAAATAGAATGCTTTGGAGCCATTAATTGCATACCTTATATGTTCCTTCACAGAAGGAATGTCTAGTTAGAAAAGACAAAAGATTTCATCACTCGTGTATTATTGATGGTATAGTTAATGTTTTGGCAAAAAAGTCTATATTATTCTACATTTTATTTATTTTTAAAAAAACACATGCTTTACATACTAACGGTTATTTAGCTGCACGAGACATCAATAAACTGCAAGAATAAAGTGCATCAATCTCTATTCTCAATGCTTGCTTCTTTTAAACTGTTAACAAAGGATGTGCAAACTGTTTCTTTGTACTTTAATTACACTTTTAGAAATTAATCATTCCAAAAGATGAACAATTCAGGACAGAATACACAGATTTGGAAGCTAAACAAAGAGTGGAGTTAAAATTACATCCATGATAAAGTTCATGGAATCATCAATATACTAGATTAATAAAATCTGAATTGATTACCTGAAAAAGCATCCACCAAATAGAGTGGATCTTTGACTCGTCGAAGTCCACATACCAAAAGGAAGATGTATGGCTCAATACTTTCAAAGTGAATCCCTGTAATCATTATACAGATAGCAATTATTCTTTGCGAATGGAGTGGAAAAATGATACCAAGCAACCCGTTCACTTTGAAATGCATCTAACCTCTCTTATGTTTTCATATTCACCTTTTACAGGTCAGCAAATTTCATAGTCATAGAGCTCGACAGCATGGAAACAGGCCCTTCAGCCCAACTTGTTCATGCCGACCAAATACTGTAGCTATTCTACACTAGTCCATTTGTCTACAATTAAACTCCAAACATTTGCTGTTCATTTATCTGTTCACATGTCTTATGAAACTCAATTATCAAAACAAAAGCAATCAGAGTTCAGTCTGAATGTCCTCTTTTCAAGGATTTACTTGAATATGAAAACAATTTTTCATGCTACTCACAGTACAAGTACATAGGGGTCAGAACCTGAAAATTATTTTGATCAGATTAAGCATTTAGTCAGGATTCATGCTGCTATTTTAGAGGAACAGAAAAGCAGGATAGGTATAGCATTGGTATTGTAAAGTGGTCAACGTTTTAATTATCATTGCTGGTTAAGTTATCGAAGACCATTACACCATTGTACTTTCAATATCAAAATTTTAAAAATATAGAAAAAAATAATCAGCATTTCAGCAGGCTCATTTTAAAATAATGGCAAATTAGTTTTAAAGCTGCATGCATTTCAGCTTTGTTCCTCTTAATCACAGATGCATTATGCACACTTTTGTTTCTTAAGAGTAGAACACAAAACACTTTAGACTAAAGCTGGGAAGCTGAAAAGTTGTAATCTAGTTTTATGGCTCTGGAAAGATTAAAGATTAAAGTTGGCGCTGCAAAACAGAATAATCAGCCATATACTATATGGAAGATTGCTACATTTGTACTCACCAACTATGATAACAGGATAGACTGATTATGATAACAAGATAACCCAATAACTTTCACTATCCCATTATCTACAAACTCTGCATAATTTTTAAGAAAGCAGGTTTAAAAAAATAAAAATAAAAATAAAATGAACCTGTTTTTAGTATAAAGTATATAGTTTCTTTATTGTCATTGTAACATGAACCATGTACAACAAAATTAAAAAATGTCAACCAATCAGTGCACCATTCAAACCATAAAAGCTAACAATACATACAAGGTAAAATATTAAAAAAGATAAACAACTAAAATAAATATGAAAAATGAAAATAGCACGCATAAACACCCAACCCTACATCCTTCTGTGGATTTCACAGTGTACCAACCACAGTCCCTTAGTCCCCGCGTTCCTTGGCGGCTACATTTAGTGCCTTTATAGCAGTGGGGTAAAAACTGCTTTCTTCTATGTCTAAGAAACAACTTTCTTCAATAACTCACTTGGGATGAAAAAGAACAGCAACCTATTTGCTCTCGGTGTCAGATGACGTGTGAATATCAAACAAATGACTGCTCTCTAATCTACTCCCGTTGTTCTACCCGTTGTTCGAGTATCTTTTTTCAAGTAGCCCTTACTTTCCTTCTCTCTCTCCATCCCCTCCCCCTTCCCTGTTCTCCCACCAGTCTTAAGGGCCTGTCCTACCAGCATCCGACTCCATGCGATGAGCGCGATCAAACTAGAAGCGGGGGCCGCGCGGAGGTCGGGTGAGTGGCGCAACGCGGCGCAAAGGGAGGCGAACTTGGAGCGAAGTCTTAAGGTAAGTTCGCCAGGACAGAGAGGGGCACACAGAGAGGGGCACAGAGGCACACACACACACACACACAGAGGGCCACGGAGCCACACACATAGAGGGTCACGTAGGCACCTACAGATAGGTTCACGGAGGCACGATGTCGAGGCGGTGTGTAATGCGTCGAGGCGACTGCGAGCCGACAAGCCGTTGCTGTGCGGAATTTTTGAACAGTTTTTCGGAGCCCCCCCCGAACTCCGCACAATTCTGCACGGCTCCGGCGATCGAAGTGGGACTGGCCCCGCGACGCCGGACGGCTCAAGCGACCACGTTAGGTCGCGCTCATCGCATGGAGTTGCATGCTTGTAAGACAGGCCCTTTAGCATTTTGTGTCTACCTTCGATTTAAACCAGCATCTGCAGCTCTTTCCTACACATTTCCTGCCTCTACCCAGCTGACCCAGAGAATATGGTGGTAAGCATTCTATAAGATGGTATCCGCAGTGACAACAAAATAGTGAAAGCTTTACTGAAGATTTTACAATCAGAATATTAACCCATGTTTCCTTTGTTTTAATATGAATGACCTGCATTTTCACATTTTCTGGTTCCATACAAGTCAACAAACTGGAACGTTAATGTGTCTGGATGGTTACAAATTCGTATATTTAGGTTATTACTTCATGCAAAATTATAAATAGAACTGTTAATCTCTTCCCAATTCATCTAGGGGATACTGCTAAATTACCCAGAGGTTGAAGTGTGTGATTTCCTTAAATGCACCAACTTCCAACTATACCTTGAATTTGATTGCATACTCGGCAATGGAACTTTGTTTCAGATAGCACAGAAGAATGTATTTGAATGAAAACAAAAATGTTACAAACTATTGATAGTAAACAAACACTCGAACAGAATTTGAAATATTAAATGAATAAACCACTCAAAATTTCTGTAAGGTGGAAAAGCTCACCTCTGCCAACCTCTGCAAAGCTACCAGAAATTTCATTTATTCTGGTGGAAGTTTGCTTCCTGGAGAATGGGGAAGCCATTCTTTTAAGTAATTTTATTTTATTAATATTACTTTTGATTTATGAATGTTTGAATGCATTTTAATAAACTTTGTTTTAAAACGTTCATATTTTTGACTGTTTAGAGCAAAGTTTTTAAATGCCTCTGCATTCAGGGTTGCTAGTTGCTACTGTGGTCTGGCTGGGGTTAGCTAGGCCAGTCCTCCCCATTCAGCATAGTTAGTGGGGGGAGGGGGGCACTGCAAGCAGAGAATTGGAGCTGGATCAAGTGTAACTTTGAATCCGATGACAACAAGATGCATTTTAACCACACCGTTATTTGATATCAATTGCCGATTTTACATTTTAGGAGGCCTATTATTCTACTCATAAGAAGCAACCAACATTTTCACCTTTAGATGAGACAATATAATTGACTTCCCATTGTTATATTAAATACCTATAAATAAAAGACAAAGTTATGTTCTTTATACAAACCCGTGCAGATAGAATTTCTCTGGAATTAAAATAGTTTATTAAAGAGCATAATCCTATGATGGTCATTTATTAGCTGCAATATTTGGTATCAAATGCAGTGTGTACATTCTGGGGTTATGTTGCATTACTTATTCTCGTGAGTGTCTCGGGTGTTAGAGGTTATGGGGAGAAGGTAGGAGAATGGGGTTAGGAGGGAGAGATAGATCAGCCATGATTAAATGGCGGAGTAGACTTAATGGGCCGAATGGTCAAATTCTGCCCCTATCACTTTTGAATAATATTGCTGATGTTTTCAACTTTTCCAATTGGTGAAAACCTACAACCTGATTCATGTATTGATAACACTATGCAATATTTATCGTACTTTTTAGAGAATATTAAGCAAAGATACTTAAAATAAAGCCTTACTACATATATTTCAAATAAAATGCCTGAGATTCCGATTACAGCATAATCACAAAACCATACCTGCATTTTGAAGGAATTCCCTCCAGTTAAATTTTGCACATGGTTTGGTCACCACACCTAGATTACATTGAAAAAAAAAACATGATAAAAAGAGCATGTGGTTGTTGAAAATTTATTTTACATATATTTTGGGGCAATCCACTGCTTCGAACATGAAGGTTATCTGATAAATGCACTGATAAATGGGCCCAATTTGTCCCGGAGTAACCCAGCAGGTCAGGCAGCATCTCTAGAGTACGGATGGGTGACGCTTTGGGATGGGACCCTTTTTGAGCCTGTGGAGGAAAGGGGTCCCGGCATGGTCCTGGTCTGAAGAAGAGCCCCAACCCAAATCATCACTCATCCATGTTCTCCAGATATGCTGCCTGACCCGCTGAGCTACTCCAGCACTTTGTGCCTTTTTTGCCTATCTTAACACTTCCACATACTGGTGATTTTAAATGCCAAACTGCATGAAGAACTGTTTGGATGAACAACTACCTAGCAAACTGTGGAGTAACTCACACATACAAACATGGTGCAACGGTATTTATTGGAAAACACAGAGCATGTTCATTCTACTGTACAGCAGCATAGACTGACTGCACATGTCGGGTTGCGATAATATGAATAGTATTGTAGTAGGTGGAGCTTCTGATAATAAAGCACTACATTGGTTAGTAGGTTAAGTAACCAATCTACATCTGTCCTTGGAGGAATAAAAGTGAAACGCGTCTAAATTAAAGTGACATATATGAATAAACACGTTACTATGTGCTGACTGATTAATACAGTAACCAAAATGCTAATAGTGCCTACAGGGAAGTATAGATGGTTCAAACAAAATCCCCGTATCTAAGGGGTGGCCTACAAACCCGTCCCGCGCACGTATGGTACAGATCCGCATCCCCTCCCTTCACCGGCAAAATAACCGGGGACCTATGCGGCGAGAGCACTGGTGACCTGGGGAGGTGAACACGGCAAGTGTGGCGAGCAGGGCACCGAGCATGGTGGTGAGGGAGTAGGGGGGCTCAACCAATGGTTGAGCAGCAGCGGAGCACGAGGGAAGGGACAGTCCGACAGCAGATGGGTAGATAGGACGCGTTGCATCAGGATACAAGACAGCAGGACGTGGTTCCTTCACAGGAAGGAGATGTTGACGGTTGTGCCTGTAGATCCCTCCATCGGTGCTCACCAGGTATGAGCGCGGCTCTTTTGCGGGACTGTGAATGTGACCCAAACGGCCATAGCGTTTGCTGGTTTGAAGGCGAATTACTTGCCCACTAGAGTGGTTTGCTGGACTTTTCGAAAGATCGCTTCTGCTGGAGTTGTTTCTGTACAGCAGATGGTGAATAAACCTGTGGCTGCAGCAGCTGTTGGGACACAGGCACGGCAGCATGGGTCTATCGAGACATCAGGCATTGGGCAGGAGACCCCAGTATTGGGTCACAGGCAATGTTCCTTAAGTCGAGTAGGTCCAATTAGACATCGGATTTGGCAAGGTGTGAGCACTCCATTAATTGTTTGGCGCTCCGGACAGCCCGTTCTGCAAGTCCATTTGACTGTGGAAATTCTGGACTGCTGGTGACATGGCGAAAATCCCATCGTTGAGCAAAGTTCTTGAAGCACTGGCTAGTGAACTGACTGCCGTTATCTGACAAGAGGCGTGCAGGGGCGCCGTGCACGGAGAAATAGCGCGACAGCTTTTGGATGACTGCATCGGATGTGTTGCTTTGCAGCAGGTCGATTTCGAACCAGCCCGAATACGAGTCAACGAGAACCAGATAATGTTTGGCACGCCACTCAAATATGTCGGTAGCAACGGTGGACCAAGGCAGAGGAGGAACAGGGTGTGAGAGCAAGGGCTGCTTCTGTTGGTGTGGTGTCAGGCTGTTGCAGACAGTGCAGGCTTGAACTTTCTCGTGCACATACTCGGTCATCCCGGGCCTGTAAAACATGCTCCTTGCTCGTAGTAAGGTTGCTTCCACGCCAGGGTGGCTCCTGTGGACAGCATCAAAGTATTTGTCCCATAGAACAGCTGGGATGACTGCCTTGTAACCCTTGCTTATGACACTGTCCTGCAGTACCAGTTCGTCGTGAACAAGGTAGTATGGGCGAATCGCAAGTGGGGCGCGATGTTGTTTATCTGGCCATCCACGCCGGATGACTGAGGACAGTAGTTGTAGAGTTGTATCTGCAGTCGTGGGCTCTGCCAGGTTGCTTAGGCATTCTGTAAGTACGTACGATACCATCATTACTGTGAACTAGTCTTTCTCAGACGGCTGTTGTTCCATGTTGTTCATGGGGCTCTTGATAGCGTGACAGTCAGATGCATGTCATTGCCCCTTTTGTAGACTAGGGTAAAAGCGAAGCACTGTAGCTGCATCATCATCCGTTGCAGACGAGCAGGAGCAGCATGAATGGGTTTGTTCAGAATGGTGACCAGCAGCTGGTGGTCTGTTTCAACAGTCACAGACTTGCCAAAAATAAAGTCCTTGAATTTTGTGAAGGCAAAAACAACAGCAAGTAATTCCTTTTCGATCTGGGCGTAACGTTGTTCAGTCTCGGGCAGGGTACGGGAGGTGTAAGCAATAGGTCAGCAGTCTCATTCGGTGGCGGTCTGTAGGCAAGCAGCTCCAAGTCCATATTGGGATGCATCGCACGTGAGCATCACCGGTAGGTTTAAAGCAAAATAAGCGAGGGTAGGAACACTGGACAATTGTAATTTAAGGATTTCAATAGCTCTCTGGTGTTGTGGGTACCAAGACCAGGCAGTGTCTTTGTGAGTCAGTTGTCGTAGGGGAACAGATATTTCGCTGAGGTTGGGAATGAATTTCCCCAAGTAGTTGACGGGTCCCAAGAATCTCTGTAAGCTCGTAACGTCAGTGGGAGCTGGTATCTCATTGATGGCAGTGGTCTTGGAGGGGTCAGGTCTGAGGCCATCACTGGTGAATACGTGTTCGACCTCCTTGACACGAACTCTGCATTTTAGAGAGTTGAGCTGGAGATGGATGTCTTAGCACGGTCCAGTACTATTTTTAAGTTGGCATCATGTTGCGTCCAGCAACGAGAATATCGTTCACAATGATGGCGCATGGATACCCCGCAAATAATTGTACCATTGTGCGTTGGAATACCTCGCAGGCAGTGTTGATGCCAAAGGGCATCCGCAGAAGTTTGCAGGGAACGTGGTGAAATTGGATGAGTCGGGGTCCAGCGGGATCTGCCAGAACACATTTTTGGCATCAGAACAGAAAACATGGAGGCACTGCCCAGCTGGGCAGCAACCTCCTCTACTGAGCTCATCGGGTAGTGCGGGCATTTGATCGCTGTGTTCAGGTCTCTGGGGTTGATGCAGATTTCTTCCTTGTTTTTTTGTTGCAACCACCATGGTGGAAATCCAGTCGGAAAGGTCGGTGACCGTGGCAATGACACCCAGGGACTCCATCTACTGTACTCTGTCGTGCATAGCATGTGCAATACAGTTTGGTGCTCGAACCACAGGTAAGACATTTGTATCAGTGATGTTGTATTTGATGGGTAGCTTCCCAAGCTTGTCGTCAAATAGTTCCTTGAACCGGGAAAGTATCTGCTGGGTGAAGCCCTCGGCAGGAGATATTTCATGGACAGCAGGCCCAAAAGTTACCAGTCCTAAATCCTGGCACCCGTTAATGCCAAGCAGATTTGCAACTTTCCCACGAACAACAAAATAGTTATTCTTGTGAGCTTGTAACTCCAGGTGGTAGTTCAGCTCAGCTTCTCCAAGTAGGTGCACCTCCTCCGTAGCTTAGCAAAGTCGCCGAAGTTTTGACAATACGTTCAGCATTTCTGATCCGTTTAAATTCGGATAATGACATGACGTTCCATTTGGCACCAGTGTCAATCTTTTCAACAGTAATGGTTTTGTTGACATGAATATTTAAACAACAAAACAACATTTAATCGCACATTTTTGCACAATAGCACAGAAATTTGAAAATTAAGGTAAAGACCACCAGAAATGAACACATGAGTTATTGCTTCTTGCCTTAGTGACACACTTAGTGTATATTTGATAGTAAATTGCATTCTTTCCTCTAAGATGTCTTGTAAGGATATACAAAGTTAATCATGCAAAAACGTATACTGTATTCAAATTTCAAATAAAATCTGCTAATTTAAAAAGTTACAACACAGGCTTAGTGAAAGGTCTGGATAGAGTGGATGTGGAGAGGATGTTTCCACTAGTGGAAGTCTAGGACCAGAGGACATAGCCTCAGAATAAAAGGATGTACCTTTAGAGATGAGGAGGAATTTCCTTAGTCGGAGCATGGTGAATCTGTGGAATTCATTGCCACACATGGTTATGGAGGGCGACAAAGGATATTTTTAAGGTGGAGATTGACAGGTTCTTGATTAGGGTGGGTGTCAACAGTTATGGAGAGAAGGCAGGAGAATGGGATTGAGAGGGAATGATGGATCAGCCACGATTGAATGGCGGAGTAGACTTGATGGGCCAGATGGCCTAATTCTGCTTCTATAACTTATGAACACTACTGTACATTCATGCAGAAAGAAACAAGAGACAAAGTTCATAGCACCGTGCAGAAAAGGCTGCCGATCCTGCAAATGAAACAGTTTTCATACCTTACCTTGAGGCTGCACATGAATCTTACTGCCAGCGAATGGCTTAAAAATAGGAAACAAAATACAACATGAATATCATTTTCAAAACTGTCCTTGAAATAGCTTGCAAAAGCCCAAGCAATAGATGAAACAGACAACAACATTATTTATTACTGCATAAGCGTGAGATAAAATACATCAACGTTTTCTTTCACTGCGTTTTCCAATCTAAGTGGAGTACAATAGATAGAAGAAATGAAAATACATAGATTTTACTTTAAGCGTCATTTTATCAGGAATCACTTTGAGTTCTTATAGTTCTCAGAAGAATACAATGATGTTGAACTTCATCTTGCCCAACTAATTAGTCACAACTCCAAATTCTGACAGGTATACTGAAAAAGAATTGGTGACGTTTCAGGTTGGGACCCTGCTTCTGACCCGAAATGTTCCCCGTCATTTTTTTCTAGAGATACTGCCTGACCTGTTGAGTTATTCCAGCACGTGGTATCTATCTTTGGTATCTATCAGCATCTACAGTTCTTTTCTACTCTTTAATGTAAATATGCTTTGCTATAAACCCTACGATAATCAATTACATCAAATTGTTTTGCTTCCAATTTTTCACAATTGCCCCTTTATTGCTCGATATGCACAAAAAGCCAGAGTAACTCAGCGGGACAGGCAGCTTCTCTGGAGAGAATGAATGGGTGACAATTTGGCCCAAAAAGGTCTCCCATTCCTTTCCTCCAGAGATGCTGCCTGTCCCACTGAGTTACTCCAGTATTTTGTGTATATCTTGGGTTTAAGCCAGCATCTACAGTTCCTTCACACACCTTTATTTCTGGAATTGGCTACTCTTTAATGCCTTGCAAATATGGGCACTTTTCCCAATCAGTGAACTAAACTGCAAGGGAGTTATTTTGCGTTAAAGCCCTCCGACAGATGCTACAGCAATTTAATGACAACCTGATCATCTTGTTTCAAAAATTAGTGACTACTCTTCATAATAATTATTTTTTTCCAAAACCACTGGTAGCCATATTGCACTTTAAAATGCTGATTTTATGTATGAAACATAGCTGTTGCAAATTAATATAATTCCGAGTGCTACCAGAATTCCTAGTCAGGAACCTAGAGGCGGCATGATGGCATGGCGGTAGAGTTGCTGCCATACAGCGCTGGAGATCAGGGTTCAATCCTGACTACGGGTGCTGTCTGTACAGCGCTTTACGTTCTCCCCATGATTGCGTGGGGTTTGCCAGGGTGATCTGGTTTCCTCCCAACTCCAAAGACTTACAGGTATGTAGGTTAATTGGTTTTGGTAAAAACTGTAAACTGCCCCTAGCATGTAGGATGGTGCTAGTGTATGGGTGATAGCTGGTCGGCATGAACTCAGTGGGTTAAAGGGCCTGTTTCTGAGCTATAAACTAAACTAAAAAAGATCTACAGCTCTTATGCTGAGATAATATAAATGATACAAGAATATGCCAATTACTTCAGTTTGAAAAGTGATCTTAGGGCCTATTGACATACAGGATTCATTTGTATTATATAATCAAAGCTGCAACAATCTGATTGATATTCAGAATAAACGATACAACATCCACTGTTTCAATGGTGTGACTAACTTTAGCTGTGTGTTTGAGAGGGCAGAGTCAAAATGTTACAAACCTTTCACAGCAAGTTTCAGTCAGGCTGCCACAGAATCAATTTGGTTTCTACTGATGTCGAAATAATTGTTTATTTTGAAAGATTACTATGGAGTGTCTATTTGCATAGCAGCCCCAATAACCCACAAGGAGTAAGCTGTTAAATTCCATAATTGAAAGATGCAATTATATTCTCTACATTGATAAGGTCTTGAGCAGATACAATTCTGCTATTTGAATGCAATGTATTAAACCTAAATTTGTTACTCTCAGGGTTTACAAAATTAAAAAACTTTACGATTGTGATAAAATGTTCCTTGTTATACCTGAATGTTTGCCCTCAATGGCGTGTGTATAACTTCATTAAGATTGTTTTAATGGCAGCACAGTGGTGCAGCAGTATGGATGATCAGCCATGGTCACATTGAATGGGGGTGCTGGCTCGAAGGGCCGAATGGCCTACTCCTGCACCTACTGTGTATTGTTTCTGCCCTACAGTGCCAGAGACCTAGATTTGATCCTGACTACCGGTGCAGTCTCACAGTTCTCCCTGTGACTGCGTGGGTTTTCTCTGGATGCTCCGGTTTTCTCCCACATTCCAAATATTGCAGTTTTGTAGGTTAATTGGCTTCTGTAAATTGTCCCCAGGGTGTAAGATGGAACTAATATATGGGTGATCATACGGACTCGGTGGGCCAAAGGGTCTGTTTCAAGGCTATGTCTGAACTAAAGTAAATCTAACACCAAATGTTGTGCCATTTAACTATGCTCGTGGATAACCTCACATTTTTTAACCTTATTTTATGCATTCATCTTCCCGCCCACACTGTCAGCTTGTCAAAATTCACTTGAGGCCTTTTTACATTGTACTCCCTGTACTCACAACCCCATCTGACTTAGTATCATCAACACACTTGGGTCTGTGACATCCCCTCTGCCACATCATTGATCCACACCAGGAACTGCTGAGGCCCCACGCGTTGATCCTTGTGGTACTCCACGAGTCACAGCCTTGCAACCCGAAAGGATCAGATTATTTTCACTCTTTGGTTTCTATCCATTTACCAAATCTAAATCCACTTTGGGGCATTAATCAAAGGTAGACACAATATGCTGGAGTAACTTAGGGACAAGTAGCATCTCTGGAGAGAAGGAATGGGTGTCTCAACCAGAAACGTCACCCATTCCTTCTCTCCAGAGATGCTGCCCGAACCACTGAGTTACTCCAGCATTTTGTGTCTACCTTTGATTTACACCAGCATCTACAGTTCTTTCCTACACATTGGGACATTATTCAAATGATCTGTCAACATCAGTACTATTTACTGCCATTATTAAACAGCTGGAAGCAACAGGAAATGAGAGAAATTTTGAATGTATTCTTCCCGAACAAATAAGCACCATTGCAATTTGCTTCCCTCACAATTTTACAATATGGACAGCATTCATTCACATTGTGGTATCTTCAACAGCGGAAAGTCCCCAAACACTTCCTTCTCATTTACATTTAGGTATTTAGCTCGATTTGCGTCAGAGGGTTGATCACAAAATGTATAGTTGCAGGTTGATTTTTTTAATTTTGGTTCTGTGCTGCCACAATGTGCTTCTTTTCTAATCAGGTGATGGCATTCACCCGCACCACTGTAAAGAAATCGCAAATTTTGTGGAATTTTTCCCAAGCTGTGCATGATGTGAGGTGTCCACTGTTGCAAGAATTGCAGTTGCTCAATGATATCAGGTGGCCGGTGCAAATGATATCACTGACACATGTACTGTGGAGCTCATCTCGTACATCTTTCGAAGGTTTAAGCTATTCCTGTGTATGGTACACATGCAACAAGGTTGCCTCGACGCAGACTTCACAGTGTTACCACCGGGCCAGTGGCTCTACTCATTCTGCATGTGCATTGTGATTCAGGTTGCTTGAATATGTATATATGCAATACTTGTTTCACAGCTACACCCAACTTGTTCACCTTCTGGAATAGTTTTTTTTTTAACACCGCATTAAAATCTGTTGTTACAGCTAAACACATCCCAAAAATAGGGCTCCATGGAGCACAAGGAACTACAGATACTGGTTTACACTTGCACAAAGTCCTGGGAGAATTCAGCAGGTCAGGCAGCATATCTGGAGGACATGGATAGGACACTATCCAGAACTAATTGCAGAAGTGGGGGGGGGGGGGGGGGGGGGAAAGGCTGAACAAGAGGTGGGGTGTGACAAAGCCTGCCATGTGATATGTGGATACGGGTAAAGGGTGGGGGGCGTTGAATGGCAGATGGGTGTATAGAGGCTAGAGATGAAAAGGAGCGAAAAGGGAGTGAGATAAGTAGTGGAATGTAATGTCAGACGGTGGAAGGGGAAATGGGAGTGGGATAGCGTTTCGAGAGGTTTAGAATGTTTCCATGGGTTTCGATTTATTTAGAGAGGATTTGGAGGGGTGTGGAGTGGTTCCGGCGGTTTCGAGGTGTCTAGGAATGTTTGGATGGGTTTAGAGGGGTTTAAAGAAATGGCTGCGCATGAGGGTGGGGCACAGGATGGAGTGGTGGTGGTGGGGGGGGGGGGGGGGGAAAGATACCCAAAATTGGAAAATTCCATGTTCATACTGTTGGGCTGTGAGAAGGCTTCATACTCTCCCCCATGTACAATATACGTAGAGGGACCACTGGGACTACACTGAACCCTTTGCAACTTTGTCGGTGCCCTATATGTGGCGACTCTTTGCATTTGTTATTTCCAAACAAAGAATTTCACTGCGACATGTCACATGTGATAATAAAGTTCATACTGCCGGACAAGACAAAGATTTGGTCAAAGGGAATGTTCTACTTTGGCAATATTTCCCGTATGATCTGGCTCACAGCTTCCAGAGAGAGTGGCAGCAGCACGTTAATTTTAAGCACATACTTGCACTGCATTCTCAGTTTGTTGGGAATACATCATACTTCCCCAGAGAAGGATAAAACAGTAGTGAAGATGCTGGAGTTAATTTGAAATGAGTTGCCTGGGTGATAAAATGGCATTGCACATTGTTCATGCTTCTATAGTGAATTACCGATCTTCATTTGAACAAAAATTAGTCCGTTCCTATTATGAGCAGATAATCCATTAAAGCAATTTAGAACAGCACGATGCAAATTTATCCCAGTATCCAAAACGGTTTGAAATTGAGTGCTAATGAAGATAGATGTTGCAATTATTGGTAAGACTTCATCACATAAAGTACAGTCTCATTTCTATTTAAACTCAACAGCTTTTGAATGACTGGACCAGCCATTTTGGGTTTGGTTTGGGTTAGTTTGGGAATATAGTAGTGGTGGTGGGAAGTCCAGCTCAATAAGGACCCAGGATAGTTGCTGAAGGTAGTTGCTACAACAGGCAAAAGACGGACTATGTATTCCCCGCTGCTGATTTGGCAGAACTTCTGGCAGGGGAGAATCAGGGGTCACAATGGCTGATCTCCCAGGGCGAGTCTATCCCATTGCACTTCAGGTGTGCATGCACCTGCAATGTCTCCAGAGTTTGTATGTTCATAATCATACAAAATTTGTATATTCTCCCTGTGACTGCGTGGGTTTTCGCCGGGTGCTCCGGTTTCCTCCCACACTCCAAAGAGGTGCAGGTTTGTAGGCTAATTGGCTTCAGTAAATTTGTGCAGTGTCCCTAGTTTGTAGGGTAATGCTAACGCTCGGTGGGCCAAACGGCCTGTTTCCGCGCTACATTAAAAGCCAAATTAAACTCCCACTGCTACAAAACCCGGGTTATTTTTAATGTAATTCTTCATTTTCATTGCAAAACTAAACATTTCTTGATCAGCAGCCAGATTTAATTATGCATTTTTTGTGAATACTATGAACATGTCAAGATCGCTCGATTTTATGCTACTGTGTCAAGCATGACAACATTTTTGACCTTTAAGATTGCAAAGTGGTGATGTTGAGGTCTTGGCAATCCTAGGATTTCTACAATGTTGATTGGAAATGCATGAATTTCTACACAGAATGGATTGTACTTAACGATCTAATTAAAAGACAGTCATCCTTCAGAAAATTGAGAACAGCTTTGCAAATAAAAGTTGATCTCCCTCTTCTGTTCCATACATTAACTTTGTACATGTCAAGGAACTGAATCTAACTATTCATTATAATTATACCAAAGATAGACACAAAATGCTGGAGTAACTCAGCGGGTAAGGTGATGTTTCGGGTTGGAACCCTTCTTCAGACTCTGAAACGTCACCTACTCCTTTTCTCCAGAGATGCTGCCTGACCCACTGAGTTACTCCAGCATTTTGTGTCAATATTCAGTAACTTTGTCCAGCTCTTATCTTGCAGTTATTCCCTTTATCCAGTATCTGTACACAGTGAACAGCTCGATTGTAATCATGTATAGTCTTTCCACTGACTGGAGAGCACGCAACCAACTGTTCCTCGGTGCACATCACAATAAACTAAGCAATTAAATACCAAATTAAATTTGAACCAAAGCCAAAATATTGCATCTTTCTGAAAAAAACAGCTTCAAAAGACGAAGGTCGTCAGTATCAAATGAATTGTTTTGACCAAAGCACGAAGGTCTGGCAAGATGTTACTAACTAACAACTATACGTGATATTTGCTTTGTTTCAAGACTCCATGGTGTCAATTTCTGAGATGTTAACTATGAAACAATCTGATCGGTTTCAGATTCTTGTACGTTCTAAGCTCAAACTCTCCTCCAATTAATCAGTTGCCACATTACTTGTCAACAATATATTACAGATTTATTAATAACTGTTCACCGCTTTGGAACTTAAATACATTTGGGATGGAATATTTACAATGAAAAGCATGTCAGTGGATGAAACAAATGGGTTATATTTGCTCATTCACGTTTTAAAAAAAAAATGTAAAATAGTTGTCGACATTTATGGTTCCTAGTGATTATGGGCATACACAGTTCACTTCCATTTGCAAGCTAGATTTGATCATATTTTAGGCAAAAGCAGGTGATGTTATGTTTAGGTATAGTTTACTTTTGGGTTAATGAAAAACAGAAAATGGCTCATTTGTATTGACATATCGTGTTGCATTGCCCAGCTAAAACTACGCACTTCACATTCAAGCCATTCTTTTATTACATTAAAACATTTGCAGTGACTTTTAAATTGTTCCAAAATACAACTGATATTATGGATAAATATGCAAGAGAGAATACATGTTGCTGTTCCCTAGACCAACTGTACGTACACTGAATAATTCCTATACAAGAATGTGTAATTCTTGCAAGAGATTGAAATAATGAACATAATAAGGCTCTTATTAATTTACTTCACGATCCAAAATATATTAATAAAGACAATATTATAAATTGATGAATGTAGTGGTTAGTGGATTTCAAATGCCTTCAAGTTAGAGTGGCTGAAAGGCAAGGGAAAATGAGCAGCATTCTGGCTCATGATTATTACTTGTTGGGCTGTGTACATATAGAATATCCAGTCAGGTTGAAATACAGATAGAAGAAACTGCAGTTGCTGGTTTACACAAAAGGACACAAAGTGCTCGAGTAACTCAGGCTTCATCTCTGGAGAACATGGATAGATAATGTTTAGGGTCAGAACCCTTCAACAGACTAAAATGCAAATGTCTTGAAAGTAAATAACCTGTTGATGTTCATTGGCCTAACATTGGGACAAGGCTAATAGTTGGCCAAGGTTGGCCTGCATATCACATCACCAGAAGATCAACAATGGTGTGTTGGAAGAGAGTACAATACATAGTACATCATGGTTTAAATTTGTTTTGTGATTATTTAAAACACACTGGCATAGTAATGAGTATTCATGAAGCTCCACTTGAGAAGAGGGAATGTTGCCAAATTAACATGCAATAAAAGCAGATCCTGTGTCAAGAGTCGGTGATGGAAATTGTGGTTTTATTTATTATTCAGATTAATTGTACCTTTACCTTGCCCTGGGGCCTTGGGAGAACGAGTTGCAGTGGATTTATTTTTGAAAAATCAAAAGTTATTAGTAAGTATTGATCCACTTATGTGGAATGATTATTTTGCAATGAAAAATCTTTTGAATCAATGATGAAAAAATGATTGGTAGTAAAGAAAGCAAACTCAATACTAGCATTTATTTCAAGAGGGCTTGCATACAAAAACAGGGATGTAATGCTGAGGCGCTATAAGGCACTGGTGAGGCCGCATTTGGAATATTGTGAGCAACTTTGCGCACCATATCTGAGGAAGCATGTGCTGGCCCTGGAGTGGGTCCAGAGGAGGTGTATAAGAATGATCACAGGAATGAATAGGTTAACCTATGATGAGCATTTGACAGCACTGGGCCCGTACTCGCTGGAGTTTAAAGAATGAGGAGCAACATTGAAACATACAGAATAGTGAAAGGTTTGGATAGAGTGGATGTGGACAGGATGTTTCCACTAGTGGGAGAGTCTAGGACTAGAGGTCATAACCTCAGAATGAAAGGACGTTCTTTTAGGAAAGAGTTGAGGAGAAATTTATTTAGTCAGAGGCTGGTGAATTGGTGGAATTCTTTGCTTAGTTTTAAGGCAGAGACAGATAGAATTTTGATTACTCCAGGTGTCAGAGGTTATGGGGCGAAGGCAGGAGAATGGGATTAGGAGGAAGAGATAGATCAGCCATGATTGAATGGCGGAGTAGACGATGGGGCAAATGGCCTTATTCTACTCTTATCACATATGAACTTATGACCTTATGAAAGGTAATTATTTTCTCTAACCTAGCCAGGAATCAGCTATATTTAGTTTAGAGATAAAGCGAGAAAACAGGCCCTTCAGCCCACCGAGTCTGCGCCGACCAACGATTCCCGTATGGGCCTGCTGAGAGCAGAGGTTTCATCGGGGTCTACATTGAACACTTGTAACTTCATCGGCGCCCTATATGTGGTTACTCTTTGCATACTTTATGTATCGTGTGCAAAACATAGAATTTCACTGTGACATGTTACATGTGATAATAAAGTATCAATCAATTAAGTAGCACTATCCAACACACACTAGGGATAATTCATGATTTTTACTAAAGCCAGAATTTACCTACAAGCCTGTATGTCTTTGGAGGGTGGGAGGAAACCGGAGCACCCGGAGAAAACCCCGCTGTCACAGGGAACATGTACAAACTCCGTACAAACAGCACCCGTAGCCAGGATTGAACCCGGTCTCTGGCGCTGTAAGCAACTCTACCGCTGCACCACCTTGTCGCCCCCGCAGACCAGATTTCTCAAGAACACAGGATATTGATCCTGGAAATACTTAGAAAAACATCTGTTAATAATATTATAATGGACGTGAAGGTGGGAGATGCACATAACAAGTGAAGACTGCTATATAAGACATACCCAATGCACCTCTGCTATTTTCTTCAACTGCTCTGTGAAAGACACCAGGAACCTGGCAATTAAAAAGTGTTTTAGGAAAATAATAAAATAGTTCACAAAGACAACTTTGGACACATTTGCAGCAAATGGCAAGCTAAAAAAAGCAGTTGGGTATTATAAAAACAATGCTTCAAAAAAAGTGAAAAATTGAAGGCAATTTTTAATTAACAAAATTGCCAGTGATACTGGTCCCTCACATGTGCATCTTTAATAACATTCATGCCTCCACATCTCCTTAGACTGTTACTCTAGACAGTAAATGAAATAATTTAAACCATAATATTATAAATCTACTGAGAATAATATTGTTTAATCAAAGTGTATGCTGAACACAGAACTCTACTAATAAGCCTCCAGTCATTACATCAATGAGGTTCCACAGAATTTCACCAAAATGTTCATCACCCAACTAGAAAATGCCAATAAGGAGACCCAAAAACAGATAATACCAAAGACTTTGATAGGTTTGTTGGATTTGGCTAATTCGCAAGTCAGATCGAGATTAAAAAAAAACACAATTACTTCGATCAACACTATTGATCAACTCTGATGGGGCTCCTAATAATGATAAAGATTTATAGAAATTATACAGAATTTCTATTGTGATGTCATTATAATAGAAATAATGAAAATAAAATAAAAATCACATGTAAACAAAAAACATTTCTTTAAACTAAAATTCCCAATCACATCCATATACTGGAGGTTGAATTGGAACATTCATCTTGTTACTTTTATATGACTTTTATATTTTACAGGTACAATACACATGCTTTATTCATGGGCGGCACGGCACGGTGGCGCAGCGGTAGAGTTGCTGCCTTGCAGCACGAGAGACTTCAATCCTGACTACGGGTGCTGTCTGTAGGGAGTTTGTACATTCCCCGTGACCCAGGTGCTCCGGTTTACTCCCACACTCCAAAGACAAACAGGTTTGTAGGTTAATTGGGTTCTGTAATTGTCCCTGGGGTGTAGGACAGAACTAGTGTACAGGTGACCGTTGGTCGGTACTGACCTGGTGGGCTGAAGGGCCCATTTCCATGCTGTATCTCTAAACTAAACACTAAACTAAAATGTGTTTGCTGTAGTTATCAGGCGACGTATGAATGAGGTGCAGTATGGCACATTATTTTAAAATGGCAAAGATGATTATAAGTCAGTTTAAAAATAATCAGACAGTAATAAAGATCCACCAAATTAATTGTTACAGAGTAAAGTAACAATTTACCCATTGTTTTCAGTGTTGGAGGCAATTATCCCCAGGCACTTCACCTTTTGAAAAACAGATGCCGAGCCCTGAACTAAAACAGAGCATGTGAAAAATGACACAAAATGCTGGAATAACTCAGGCAGCATATCCGGAGAAAATAGATAGATCATAAGACATAGGAACTGAATTAATCCATTTGGCACATCAAATCGGCTCTTCTGCAGAAGGGTCCTGACCCGAAACGTTATCCATTCATGTTCTCCAGAGATGCTGCTTGACCTACAGTTACTCCAGCACTTTGTGTCATTTTTGTTCTTGTAAATCAACATTTGCAATTCCTTGTTTCTCCAGAAGTATGTGAAGATCTGGCCTAAAGCTTAAATGATTCATTTATTGACAGGTTGAAATATAAGGCATGGGTCGACTGGGCTTGTATTCACTGGAATTTAGAAGGATGAGAGGGGATCTTACACAAACATATAAAATTCTTAAAAGATTGGACAGGCTAGATACAGCAAAAATGTTCCCAATGTTGGGGGAGTCCAGAACCAATGGTCACAGTTGAAGAATAATGGGTAAGCCATTTAGGACTGAGATGAGGAAAAACATTTTCACCCAGAGAGTTGTGACTCTATGGAATTCTCTGCCACAGAAGGCAATGGAGGCCAATTCACTGGATGTTTTCAAGAGAGTTAGCTTTAGCTCTTATGGCTAAAGGAATCAAGGGATATGGGGTAAAAGCAGGAATGGGGTACTGATTTTAGATAATCAGCCATGATCATATTGAATGGCATTCTTGGCTCGAAGGGCCGAATGGCCTACTCCTGCACCAATTTTTCAATGTTTTTATATGCTGTTAGTACTGAGCAGAAAGAATTGTATTCTGCTGATGGATATGTCACGGTGATCTGGGATTGTTCGAAAAACACTACAGAACAGCTTTAATTGGAATAAATCTGCTTTCATCACTCAAGGATCTCACCATGAGCACATAAAAAGTATACAGGTCATAAGAATTGATCTCCACTTCATCAACAAACACACCAAAATCAGCAGTTAATTGAGCAGTTCCTTTTCTACAGATAGGGCATGGAAACAGTCTCTTTGGCCCACCGAGTCCACGCAGACCATCTATCACCCGTTCACACTAGTCCACTCCCCATACACTCAGGGCAATTTACAGACGTCAATTAACCTACAGACCCACACGTTTTTGGAATGTAGGAGGAAACCAGAGCAGCCGGAGGAAACCCACGTGGTCACAGGAAGAACGTGCAAACTTCACACAGACGGTAGCCGAGGTCAGGATCAATCTCAGATCTCTGGCGCTGTGAGGCAGCAGCACTACCAACTGCGCCATCCAAACGTATTTAATTTACTGCTCTTATTGATGTTAGCTCAGATTTACAGGTTGAATTGATGCGCTATACCTTTTCTCTTATACAGTACAAGAAAACGTAATTGTGCCATTGTTACCTTGCTCTCTGGAGGATAATCCCCATGACTTCATGCTTCTTCGCATCCTTGATATCTTCATTAATGTCTGTTCCACCAAATATAACTCCATATGGCACATCACTGTCTAAAGAAACAAATATTTTAAACTAGTGTTTTATTGATAGGTCTGATCATGTTTATATATGTCAGTGCAATTCCATCGGTCAAAAAAAGTGCTTCAACCATTCACTTTAAAAATATAATTAAAAGTGGACATGTCAGAAGGAGAAAGAGGGACAGGAATGGAGAAAGAGAGAAAAGTGGAAATCATATGAGGAGAGGGAAAACAAGGGGAGATGAGATGAATGGGATAGGAAGGAACTGCGGACACTGAAGATAGACAGAGAATGCTGGAGGAACTCAGCAGGGCAGGCAGCATCTCTGGAGAGAAGGAAAGGGTGACGTCTGAAGAAGGGTCTCAACCCAAAACGTCATCCATTCTCTGCAGGAATGCTCCCTGTCCCACTGAGTTCCTCCAGCATTTTGGGTCTAAGATGAAAAGGTATGGTTGAGGATAGGCACACAGCTAGCAATGCACCCTGACCGTATATTCTTAAAGTCAATTCATGATTTGTACCTGACATTAAGCTACAGACTACTGGGGCAGGGGAACAGTGAGTTTTACAAACTGTAAAGGGCAACCTAATCCACGAGTTCTGGTGAGTTTGCCCTTGACTCATACTCACAGCATGGTCGACACAAGGTCGTAGAAGATCCTTGTAACTCTCCTTCATGCTCGAAAGTAGTTCCCATATATTCATGGTCTCAGTTAGGTCGCGGAGTATTTCTCAACATGTTGAAAAATGCTCGCGAGTAAAAAAAGGTCGCCATGGAAAAAAATCGATACTTTTTTTACTCGTAGGTTTAGTCGTAGTGGGTCATAGTAGGTCGGCATGTTATTCGTGGGTAATCGAGGGTAGTCGAAGGTAGTCGTAGATAGTCTTCATCATAGTCGAAGGAGGTCTTCTACATAGTCGAAGGAGGTCTTCACCATGACATTTTTTCAAACTCACCTAAACTCGCCAATTAGGTCGCCCAAATGGGACAGCCCCTTAAGAATGAGAAAGATGGAAAGAGAGCCACACCAAGCACATAGCTACATAAGATTTTAAAAACACAGGAAAACAAATGGAGAGTCAGGCAGAACACCGGCAGAAAACAAATGGAGAGTCCCATTCTGGGTTTTGTACAACAGGTAATGAATACAAACAAAATACTTAATCAGTACAAAACACTTGTTGACGTAAGGAGTTACTAGAAGTGTGCGATTATGCCCATCAGCTTCTTCATTCTTTGCCAGTGCAGCTTTCCCTTCAAATCTGAGGGCTGTGAGATGGCCAAATAAAGATCCCTGAATATTACAGAAGGTTTTGATAAACAGAGAATGACCCCATCTGTCAATAAGAGAGACAAAGTGCTGGAGTAACTCAGCGGGTCAGGCCTCCATCTAATTATTCCATCTGCCCACCTGTAGATGATATGTGTGTACACCTTTAACAGTAGTGACATAGCCCTTTCTAACCACTCCCCTTATCATTCAGTATAATTGTGACCTTCCCACCGTTAGCTCTCCCTCTAGTGTCTGTGACAGACCACGTACAGCTAGGGCAGTGATGTGTGTGTTTAATTAATAAAGTAGTAGTAAAGATTTCTCTGTGTACGCGCCAACTCTTTACATGGCGTCAGAAGTTTTTTACCCTGCGCCTCCTGTTTATCGGGTTTTGATTCTTTAGTCCCAGTACCCCCCTTCCTGTGCCCGCGATGGCTTCTGCTTGCCGTAAACCTGACATCCTGATTTTTGATGCTGACATCGCTCACCGCTGGAACGTTTTCAGACGTGACTTTGAGCACTACGTTACCATCGCTCACCCCGCAGATACCCCTGCGGTCAAAGCACCTCTCCTGCTCAACTTGGCCGGTCCCGAAGTCCTGGAACGCTCGGAGTCGTTCGTCTACGGGGACAACGAGTGTGTTCAGGACCCGGTATGTCTTCTTGCAAAGTTTACTGCGTTGTGTGACATCCCTACAAACTATATTCTGGAGCGTTTCAAACTGTTCGGCCGCCGCTAAAACCCTGGGGAATCGGTCGAGAATTTTGTCGCCGCGTTGCGGCACCTGGCTCGCCGCTGCAGCCTGGATGCCTTAACCCCTGAAACTTTGACCCGGGACATTCTGGTCTATGGCCTCCGGGATGAGAAGCTGCGAGCCGAGCTCCTTCGCAAGCCTGATCTGACATTTAACGAGGCGCTGCATGCCTCTCGCCTGGCGGAGGCTGTCTCCTCAGCTGTGTCGCCCCCCGATCATGAGGTCCGCGCGGCTAGCTTCGCCGGCCGCCAGTACTCTGCTCAACAGCGACAAAGGGTAAGCTCAGCACCCGAGACCAGACCCCCTCAACGCTGCCCGAATTGCAACTTTGTTTTGCATCGTTTTAATATGTGTCCTGCGCTGGGCAAGACTTGTAATTTCTGCCACAAGCAAAACCATTTCTCAGCGGCGTGTCGTTCCCGTGGGAAGCCTGCACAGCCACAGCAGAAGCTCTCTAACCACCTGACATGTGCTGATACGGCGTCTGGTTCCCATCACCAGCAAGAAGAACTCCCCCTGTCTGATTCGAGCTCTTCCCAGAGTGAGCTGAGTGTGTTTTCGCTGAGAAATGCACCTGCATTGATAACGGACCCGACCGTGTGAATCACAGTGAATGGCACCACCTTCTCTGCCAAAGTCAACACGGGGGCTGCTGCCAACGTTATGTCAACAAGCTTATTCAAGAAGATAAGAAATAATGAGCTTGTTACCACTGACCGCTCTGTTCTGCGTGCCTATGGGGGAGGCGTGCTTGTTCCTGTGGGGAAGGCCACTCTCCACTGCAAGGTACTGAAGGCCTCTCGGCCCCTCTCTTTCTTTCTGCTAGACAGCAAATGTGACCCCCTGCTAGGCATTCGGGCCTGCCAAGACCTCAGATTGGTGAACTTCCACCGTGACATTCGCTTGGTGCACTCACCCCTGGACCCGTTGGCCGAATACCCGGACCGTTTCGACGTCAAGTTGGGCAAGCTCCCCTGCAGTTACAAAATCACCATCAATCCGGATATCGAACCCGTCACCCGCCCACCGCACCGGGTGTCCTTCGCGATGAAGGACAAAGTCGAGTCCACACTCCGTGAGATGGTGACCATGGGCATCCTGAAGGAGGTGAGCGAGCCCACCCGGTGGGTCTCTGCAATGGTCGTTGCTGCAAAGAAGGATAAGAGTGAACTACGAATCTGTATCAACCCAAAGGATCTGAATTTGGCCATCAAGCGCCCGCATTACCCCATGCGAACTGTTGAAGATGTTGCTGCACAAGTCGGTCCGGCCACCGTGTTTTCGGTTCTCGACGCCAAGAGCTCGTTCTGGCAGATACCACTCGACGAGCAGTCTTCATATCTGACAACGTTCAGCACACCCTTTGGCAGGTTCTGCTTTCTCCGCATGCCGTTCGGGATCAACTCTGCTAGTGAGGTATTCCAAAGGACTATGGAACAACTGTTTGCCGGTCTCCCGTGTGCCATCATTGTAACGACATCCTAGTCTACGGGAAGGATGTCGCCGAGCACGACTACAACCTCCGCCGAGTTCTGGAACGGGCTCAGGAAGTCAACCTGAAGCTGAACCCAAAAAAATGCCGGTTTCGTGTCCCTGAGGTCACCTACGTGGGACACGTCTTCACAGCATCGGGGCTGAAGCCTGACCCGCAGAAGACGGCCGCTATCTCCGACATGCCTGCGCCTACTGACGTGCCAGGCGTCCAACGTTTCCTGGGCATGGTCAACTACCTGGGGAAGTTCATCCCGAGCGAGCTGAGCGCACCTTTGAGAGACCTGGTGGAAAAGGACACTGCCTGGGCCTGGTTCCCGCAACACCAGAAGGCTTTTGACATTCTCAAATCCAGGTTGGTCAGCACCCCAACGTTGAAGTATTTCGACCAGCGCCCTATCGTTCTTACTTGCGATGCGTCCAAGTTTGGCCTCGGGGCCGCCTGCTTGCAGCTCCACAACGGATTACAACTACCCGTGTCTTACGCATCCCGCACAATGACTCCTGCCGAACACGTTATGCCCAAATCGAAAAAGAATTGCTGGCTGTCGTCTTTGCCTGCTCAAAGTTCAAGGACTATATTCTGGGCACCTGCGTTTCTATTGAGGCGGACCACCAACCTCTGGTTACCATCCTCAACAAGCCCATACACGTTGCCTCTTCTCGGCTTCAGCGCATGATGCTTCATCTACAACGGTTCACTTTTACTGTGGTTTATCGCAAAGGCAAGGACATGTTTGTTGCCGACACGCTGTCTCGGGCGCCTCTCGCATCCACCAAGCGTCACCCCTACGAGGCTTCCGACTTGATGGTTCTCAATGTTAATTTCGTGCCTTCAAACCAGATGAAGTCCCTGGTCCAGCACACTGCGGCTGACGCTTCGCTACAACAGCTGGCCGCATTGATCAGGGCTGGCCAGACCGCCGTTCTTCCCTGCCGGCCGCAGCGGTGCCTTATTTCCTGGTTCGTGACGAGATGGTGCTGCATGACGGTGTGATTGTGAAGGGGCACAAGGTGGTGGTGCCCGCAGCACTACATGAACAATACTTTGAAACTGCTCATCGTGGCCATCCCGGGGCCGAAGCCACTCTTTCCAACGCTCAGAGCCAGTTTTACTGGCCTGATATGGCTCATTATATCAGGGATAGGGTCTCCCCCTGCCCTACTTGCAGCAGCCTCGCTCCGCAACAGCAGCGGCAGCCCCTCTTGCAGCAGCCTGCTCCCGATCTCCCCTGGTCTGCACTGGCGACTGACATTTTCGAGTGCTTGTCGACTCTTACTCCAATTGGTTTGAGGTTGACCAGCTTCACTCCTTATCTTCGTCTGCTGTCATCGAAAAGCTGCGCCGCCACTTTGCTACTTTTGGTTCTCCGGCCAGCCTGCAGTCGGACAATGGCAGTCAGTTCACCAGTGCTGAGTTCCGTGCTTTTGCTGATTGCTGGAATTTTCGTCACTACACCAGCAGCCCGGAATACCTGCAAAGCAACGGCCTGGCTGAGCGCGCGGTCCGCAGTGCAAAAGGATTGCTGGAACGTTGTCGTTTGTCTCACTCTGATGTTTACCTTGCCCTCCTGAACCTCCGCAACATCTCCTGCGACCATACCCTGGGTTCCCCAGCGCAGCGCCTCATGTCCCGTGTTACGAGGCCGCCGATCCCGGTGACCCAGCAGTCACTTGCACCCTCCATCCTTAAGCCTGCCGCGGTCCGGAAGCGCATTGCCCACAAACACAGTATCCAGAAACGCTCCCATGACAAGTCCTGCCGTGTGCTCCCACCTCTCTTCCCTGGCCAGGTCGTCCGCATGCGGTCTGCCTCCGGCCACTCCAGGCTCGCCACTGTTGTCGGTTCTGCTGGTTCCCCTCGTTCGTACCTGGTTGACCATGATGGTACGATCTACCGGAGGTCTCGTCAACACCTCAGGCTTGTGAACGAATCTCGGGCCCCTCCGGCTGCTCCGTATGCCCCCCCTGTGCCGTCTATGCCGGCCTCGTCCCATGCCCACGCTGCCCAGTTCTCCTCATTCTCGTCCCTCTCCGGTGAGTCCTCCCGCTGTGCACCCTGGTTCTCCGGCCTCTCCGCCCTCTCTGTCCTCTCTGTCCCCCCAGGGCTCTCCTGTCGGGGGCTCCCCTCCTGCCCGGGCGCCGGCCCCTTTCGTTCCCGTTGAAGGGGGATGTGATGGCGAAGTGCGGACCCGGTCTGGTCGCCTTGTCAAGCTGCCCGATCGTTATGGTGATTACGTGTGAATTTTGGATTCCTGTATAATTGCTGTTTATTCTCCCTTAGCGCATGAGACGTGGTCGCCCTGTCACTACTTATTGTTTTTGTTTTTTAATAGAGGAAGGATGTAGATGATATGTGTGTACACCTTTAACAGTAGTGACGTAGCCCTTTCTAACCACTCCCCTTATCATTCAGTATAATTGTGACCTTCCCACCGTTAGCTCTCCCTCTAGTGTCCGTGACAGACCACGTACAGCTAGGGCAGTGATGTGTGTGTTTAATTAATAAAGTAGTAGTAAAGATTTCTCTGTGTACGCTCCAACTCTTTACACCACCTCATCTCTCCTATTTGGTCTCATACTCCACGTTCCTTTAACATCAGATTCGATCATGTGAGCCCCGGGTTACCTCCCAGCCTCCCCTGTTACCTCCGACTCTCTCCCTCCACTTCATCTGAATCACCTATCGTGTGCAAGCTCTTCCCCCACTCCCTCCACCTCAATCACCTCTTATACCGGTCATTTCCCCATCATTCCTTGAGACCAGAGATAGGGTCTCCACCCATAATGTCAACTGCCCATTTCCCTCCACAGATGCCACCTGACTTGCTGAGTATCTCTAGTAGTTTGTTATATTTTTGCTCTAGTTTCCAGCAACTGCTGTTTATCGAGCTCCATATTACAGGGAGTGCTGGATGTGAACAACATTTTTAAACGTGAAACTACATAGTATGCAAGGAAGTAGGAGTGAATGTTCATGCTTCTAGAATTTGAAAAAAAAAAGGACAGGAAAGATTTGAGAGGAACATACATGGACTAGATGAGTGAAGCATTGAATGAAGGGTTCTGCACCTTGTTCATAGTTCTTCTGAATACAGATCTGGATATTAAATATATAAACACATACACGCAATGGGCTTTGTATAGATGGTTAGTATAGAAATAGATGGCTGAATGGCCTGTTTATGCAGCTCACAACTCTCTGACCATTATTAGTATTGGAGCTTACCGCACCTAACAGCAATCTTCCTCCTTTGTAGAGATGGATTATCAGCACAGCATCGAATTGCTTCTCGGAGATGAAGTCTGCAACCTCAGAAGACGATGTAAAATCACCAATATCTTCTAGTGTACACACATGGCCGCTACTCTCTATATATTCACTTGAATAGAGGGAAAGAATGCAATTTTTAATTCGAGCAAATATCAAAGGTTTACTCACGAATGCAAAGAGAGATTTATTTTAAAAATATTTTAGCTACTTTCAAAACACCATAAAGATTATACAGACAGATAATTCCACTGCTTTTCTTCAGAAAAGACCTTCATGATATTTTAAAGTCCTTGAGAGTGTAGAGGTACAGTAAACCCTTGTTATAACGGGCCGTAGGGGGGGGGGGGGGGGGGGGGAGGTAAATGGTGTCCACCGAGTAAGGGATTCACAACAACCACCTAGCAAAACAATGTTATTTTCAAATGCAAAATTATTTTTAACAGCTAAAAATATATTTTTGTTACTGCATGCTAAAAATACAAAAGGCTGTTTGTTACATTGTTTAATAGAGTTAAGTGTGAATGGAAGCAATGCCATGTCAATTTCAATGCCTTCCGCAGTGTAACTAGCAGCCTGCGTTCTTAAGGAGACAGTCCGCTATAACCAAAATCCACAATAAAGAGGTCAGTAATAACGAGGATAGGCCATTTAGCACTGAGATGAGGAAAATTATTTTCACCCAGAGAGCTGTGAATGTGGAATTTTACTTCGGAGTCACATGAGTGACTACGTGAAGACCCCGCCAGCACGCATGCGCGACATATCGTCGAACGCATTGCGGAAGCGACAGTCGGGAGGAGTGCCGCTCCTCCAGCGTAAGTTTAAAAACTTACTGAAGGTAAGTCTCACCAGTCTGGTGAGCATGTGCGACTGGGTGTATTTTGTTTTTCAGAGGAAAAAGCACTATGGAGTCGCGCAAATCCAAGAGAGCAGCGGCAAAATCCGCTGCTGTGGAAAGCAGCCAGCAGCGTGCCGTTACTCCAGAGCTGCAGGTGTTACCAGCAGCTCCCGACTTCTCGCCGATTAAGACCGCATGTGCGCCGCGGTCGGGCGGCAAAACCACCCGGAAGTCGGACGGGACCGTTGACTCGGCTGGGTCCGGACCCGAAGACACCCCGTTCGCAGATAGCGACGGCGGGCGTTTTCCCGCATGGAGCGGATGGTGGAGCAGTTGCTCCAGCGTGACCTGCTTAGGCAGGGGCAGAGTCACGGTGGGTCTCCTCGCAGACCCACGGCGGAATCCTTTCAAGGACTGCCAAATGTCTCATCCTCTTCGCAGGGGAGCATTAGGGGTCAGAGCTGGGCTGACCCTGAAGAAGGGGCAATGGCTGAACAACCAACTGTGTTAGGGGTTCCAGAAGAATTGTTGGTCATGGTAAACAAACATGCTGTACCAACACAAAAAGGACTGCCAATACACCCAAAGCTGGCAGCCAGTATAAATTACATGGCCACAAACCAGCTGCAGGACCAAGCCATTAATACTACGGCTGAGAAATATCTCGCTCCAGAGAACTGTAACTCTCTCAATGTACCAGCAGTCAACAACCCCATCTGGGGCAACATGAGCCCTACTATAAGGAGCCAGGAGGTGAAGCTCCAGAGGATCCTTAAACTGTTGGCTGCTGGAATCACAGCAGTGACCAGGACAGCTGTTGGGGTTGATTTGCCTGAAGAGCTACAAGATGCTCTAGCATTACTGTGTAATACTCAGTTCGAGATTAACAGTTACAGAAAGAGCATCATCAAGCCTGCACTTAATCCCAAATTCGCGGGATTATGCAGGACCAGTAGCACTCAGCGCCTAATCTGCTGTTTGGGGACAACCTCCCGAAGCAGGTGAAAGACCTGGATGAGGAGGCCAAGGCTATAGGCCCGATCAAGGTACCAAGCACCTCAAAAACCCACTATCAGCAGCGGCAGCACCCCTACACATCCACCAGACAACGGTACTATGATAGACCATCTGGTGGTGAAAGCTCGAAGGCCGGCCCACCTGCACAGCGGTCTTTTTTAGACCATGGCCCAGCCCGGCCTTCCTGGAAAATGTGCCAACCCCACAACGCAGGAACAACTGAAGAAACAAGGGCAGAGACAACCCACACAACCCCGGCGGTAACCATGGAGGTAGGTAGGTCTGGTTCCCGCAAAAACATTGCATGTTTAGATTCATCAAAAGTTGGTGGACGGTTGCACTTGTTCCATCATGTGTGGTGCACTTTTACCTCTGATCCTTACATACTCGGGAGTATTCAGGGTTATAAGATTGAATTTGTATACGAACTCCCCATCCCAGGGACGCATACGCCTAGCCAGAAGTTCATACTTTCACAAAAAGAAAGAACAGCAGGTCATGCTGAGCTGTTAAGACGAAACACAAAAGGGGTAATTGAGAAGACAATCAGAGAATCTCAAGAGTTCATATCAAATATATTTACAAAAAACAAAAAAGATGGCGGTTGCCGCATCATTATAGATTTGACCGAACTAAATACTTCCGTTCAGTATGCCCATTTCAAAATGGACACGTTTGTCACATCTAAACAGCTAATTTCTGATAGGTACTACATGGCTTGCATCGATCTTAAAGATGCATACTATTCAGTACCAATACACAAGGATCATCGTAAATAGCTGAAATTTGTCTGGATGGGAGAGCCATGGCAGTATAAAGCCTTACCCAATGGGTTGTCATCAGCACCCAGGCTGTTTACAAAATTATTAAAACCAGCTTTAGCTTATTTAAGGGACCACAACCATATAATTATGGCTTACCTTGATGATATTCTCATTGTAGGTGAGAATTTGGAGATGGCTCCATTGGCAGTATCAGCCACAAAACATCTTTTTCAAAAGCTGGGATTTATCATACATCCAGATAAATCAAAATTGGAACCACTCACTACCATGGATTATTTGGGGTTCACTATTGACTCTGTGCAAATGTCTATCACCTTGCCACCTAACAAAGTGATGGACTTGCTAGAAGCATGCAGAAGCCTCACTGGCATCAGGGAACCATCCATTCGGCAAGTAGCCAGAGTGATTGGGAAATTAGTGGCTGCGTTCCCAGCAGCACAATTTGGACCACTCCATTATCAAAACCTTCAAAGAGCAAAAATCTTAGCTCTCAAAAATCATGCAGGCCATTTTGATAGGCCTATGAAACTACCAGGGAAAGCAAAATCATAATTAAACTGGTGGATAGAACATGCTCAGCTTTGTTCTAACCCCATCACTATCATGAATCCCTCGGTTACATCACAGACTGATGCCAGTGCTAAAGGTTGGGGAGCAACTAATACCACCACTAATTGTGGTGGCAGATGGAGTGCACAAGAATTAACCCTGTTCAAAGCACTAGGGATTAATTGTCTAGAAATGCTGGGAGCATTTCATGGACTCAGGGCCTACTGTTCAGATATGCACCAGTTGCATGTAAGGTTACAAATTGACAATACCACAGTGGTGGCCTATATTAATCATATGGGTGGAATAAAGTCGATATCATGTGATGAATTGGCTAATAATATCTGGCACTGGTGTCTGGAAAGAGAGATTTGAATCTCAGCCACTTACCTTCCAGGTAAGCTAAATACAGTGGCAGACACCAGGTCACGTAAATTCAACGACAACATAGAATGGATGTTGGATCGGAAAGTGTTTTCAGATATTATAGAACATTATGGGACACCAGATATCGACCTTTTTGCATTCAGACTACATCACCAACTACCAACATATGTTGCTTGGGAACCAGACCCAGGGGTAACAGCGATGGACGCTTTTTCGCTGCATTGGGGGGGATTTGTTTTGCTATGCATTTCCCCCCTTCTGCCTCATCAGTCGGGTCTTGCAGAAAATTAAACAAGACTCTGCAACGGGTATTTTGGTTGTTCCCGACTGGCTTACCCAACCATGGTTCCCAGCAGTACAAAAGATGGCCTCAGAACCCTGCATGCGGATAAACAAACGGCCGAGTTTGTTGGTACATCCCGTTACAGGGGATAGTAACCCGTGCCATGACCGCATGAATTTGTTAATTTGCAGATTCTGAACAGGCCATTTCTAGGATACGGACTCTCCGACAGAACGATCAATGCCATCTCAGCGTCGTGCACGGAGTCCACCAGAAGACAGTACCTGACATATGTCAGGAAATGGGAAGTGTTCTGCACCAGGACGAACACTACATATGACTCAGCCACCATCACTGAAGTGCTGGAGTTTCTGGCTACCCTTCATTTCGACGAAGGATTGAGTTACAGTGCCATTAATTGTGCAAGGAGTGCCCTATCTAATTATCTGGGCAGAGGGAGTGATCACCTCACTATAGGATCACAGCCACTAGTATCTAAACTAATGAGGGGTATATTTAACTCTAATCCCCCCAGACCCAGATACACCCATACATGGGATATAAGCATAGTTTTAACTATGTTACGAGGATGGACACCCATAACGGGGCTCACCTTGGACAAACCTACATACACGATGGTAATGATTATGGCACTTGTATCAGCACAACGGGTCCAGTCCTTACACAAATTAAGTATGAACGCCATGTATATCACAAATGGCAAAATAACCTTTCTTATACAGGGGTTACTTAAACAAGACCGACCCGGTTCATCTGGCCAAAAATTAGAATTTCTGGCCTATCCTGCAGATAGTCGACTCTGCATTGTGACACTTATTTTACAATATATAGGTCACTAAGACTCTTAGGGGCACGGAGAGAGCTTTACTCATAAGCCATAAACGCCCTCACCATAAAGTCACGGTGCAAACCATATCCAGATGGTTAAGGGTGGTATTAGATGCAGCGGGGGTAGATACTAATGTTTTCAAATCTCACTCCACCAGGGCTGCATCTACAGCGGCGGCTAGAATGATGGAAGTTCCTATGGACCACATCCTGGCCACAGCGGGTTGGAGCAATGAAGAGACTTCTCAACGCTTTTATAATAAACCTGTGGCCGCTCCTGACACGTTTGCAGGGAAAATTTTGAGTTCTGTAAAATAAATTACCCAATGTAGGGATATATATCTATGTTTCTATGATTACTGTAGTTCCTATTAAGAATTGTTTTAATTGTTAGAAACTAGATAATATTGCTGGCACAACAAAGAGTCAAGGATGTTTAATTCTCACGTATACTGAGATAGGAACAATGACATTCTAGCTTGCTGTAGCTATACAGGTACATTAAGCACAACAAAATAAGAAATAAATATAGAACAAATGATCAGCTATACGAGGTAAACCATAATCGTGCAAGCCAGTGTATGTTTGCAACCTTAGTGGGGATAGTCCACAGTAGTTTGGTGCTGAGGTAGGGTTATGATTATAGTTGGGATTATGCTGGGTGGTTCAAGAGCCCAATGGTTGATGGCAAGAACCTGTTCTTAACCCTGCAGCTTCTTCCCGATGGTAGCAACAAGATGAGCGTGTGGCCAGGGTGGTGTAGGTCTACGATGCTATTAGCTGCCTCTTGAAGCAGGACTGCCTGTACATTCCTTCGATGAAGGGGAGGTCAAAACACATGATAGACTACTAGGCAATGTCCACCGCTCTTTGCAGTCTCCTTTGTTCTTGGGGTACAAACTATTATTGAACCAGACCATGACCAGTCGATACGGTCTCTACCGTACACCGGCTGAGATATCATAAGAGTATGTTGCAACATGATGAATCTTCTCAAACTCCTTAGGAAGTAGATAATTTGGTTAGCGTTCTTGGTGATTGTATCAATATGCTGGGCACAGGACAAATTAGAGATATGCACGCACTGGAATTTGAAGCTGCTGACTCTCTGCAATTGTCTTACTGACGAAGACAGGTACAAGGTGCCTTAGCTTTCTTCCTTAATGTTGCAAAGCGTTCAAAGGTGCCAAAGTGTTCTTGTGCACAAGCCACTGAAAGTTAGCAAGAATGTGGGGAAGGCAATTAGGACAGAACATGGTCTCTGCTAGCTTTACTACAAGAGGATTCAAGTGCAGGAGTAAAGAGGTCTTACTTCAGGCAAAGCCTAGATATAGGGACCTCAGCGACAGTACTCCTCAGCTCAGCTTGTATACAGCTGAGGTCTCAATAGACAATAGGTGCAGGAATAGGCCATTTGACCCTTCGAGCCAGCACCACCATTCAATCATGGCTAATCATCCACAATCGGAACCCCTTCTCCCCATAACCCGACTCCAATATCTCTCCTTACTTAAAAAAGGAGATACTTGCCATTGAAAGAGTGCAGTAGGCACATTAAACTGCAGCAAACAAGAAGTTCATTGTTCCGCTGCCAGTACATATGCCAATTAAACACTCTTGGCAGTTAATGTTTTAGATCGATAAACTTTCATTATAAATCGGAAAAAAACAAAAACATTTAACATTGAATGGTGAGGGTTGAATGGAAATGTTTGTGATACTGTGGAGACCAAGGGAAACTTAATGACAAAAGAAGGCAGTGATGTCAGCTGAGATTCAAAAGGCTTGTTAATCATAGCCAAAGATTGTCCGCTCTATCATCTTTGATCATGGCTTAAATATCTGGAGAAGATACAAATACCAGGAGACTAATGAGGATATGGGAGTGAAAAGGGATCTCCGAAACTGAAATAGAGCATGCAGTGTCAATTAATTTGGCATGGTTGCTTGTGCTGTACTCCGTTTTATAATTTGATGAATTCATCCATATTCAGCTCTTGAATAGCAAGGAATGTGTGTGAAGTATTTAGAAAATACCAGCTCTAATACTTAGAAATGCAGCCAAATTAAGATCAACTCTGTTGCAACAGAAATATACCCAAACAACTGGCCCAACTTGGCACATGAACATAGAAAAGAACAGCACAGAAACAGGCTCCACCCCACAACGTCTGCTCTAAACATGATGTCAAGATAAACTAATCTAATTTGCCTACACATGACCCATATTCTTCCATTTCCTGCATGCTTATACGTCTGCATAAAAACCTCTTACGCCACTATTGTATCTGCCTCCACCGCCACCCCAGCAGCATGTTCCAGCCACCCAGCACCTGGCAAAAACACATCTCTTTCAAACTTTGCCCCTCTCACCTTAAAGCGTCTTTGGAAAAAATGGATAGGTGACATATTGGGTCAGGCCCCTTCCTCAAACTTCGGGTCCCGACCCAAAACGTCGCCTATCCATATTCTCCAGAGATGCTGCTTGAACCACGGAATTACTCCAGCACTTTGCCTTTTTTTTTGTAAACCAGCCTCTGCAATTCCGTATGTCTACATCTGACTTTCTATCCTATCTATGCTTCTCATTAATTTTTAAGTACTTCTACCAGGTCTCCCCTCAACCTCTGGCACTCTACAGAAAAGAATGCATCCTCATCTTACGACTGAGAGACTAATGCAAGGCTAGTTAGTTGCTAATTGTGTTGGGCCAAGTTTGCCAGAGAGCTGCCTTGCATGGTAGAAGTACTTGAAAGTTAATGAGAAGCATAGATCGGGTAGAAAGTCAACCCCTTGCTAGTTGGTCGCACTCACTCACTCACTCACTCACTCCCTCCAGCACTGAGCCAACGCTAGTCTCTCTCTCTCTCACCTAATTCTCCGCGCCGTCGTCCTGTTGCCAGTCCAGGGAGTCAGGCTGGCGAGAAAGAGCAGCTTCATTGCGGGCTGCTGAGGGCGGGCAGCCAGCCTTGTCCAGCGACACACGATCCAGCGGCTGCCCTGCTGCCGGCCGGCCCGGCCCGCCCCCACACCGAGCCACTTGCCAGCTGGGCACAAGCCCTAGCAACCGCCGCTGCCGCTTCCCCCCTCCCTCCCGAAAAACCCCCTCAACACCGCCCACTAGTGCACGGGAGGAACAACTGCAGCGGGGGCGGCACCGCAGGTGACTGACAGCTCGGCCGACCACTTACAAGCTAGAGGGCTGGCAGCGCCATGTTGCGATTGGTTAGTGGGAGGGAAGGGGCGTGACATGGGAGCTGGCGGGGGCGGGCTGGCCATAGTTACGGTTGCCGGGGTCAGAGAGCGCGAGGCCGGGCTCGGTGGGAGTGCGTCTGTCGCTCGCTCCGATTACTCAGCGCTTTAAAAGAAAATTAAAACAAAAAATAAAATCTCTTCTTCTGGCCCAGAAGGGAGGAGAGTTGAGGAGAAAGTTTATTGAAGGCGACGATGGAGGGCGGGCAGAGCGAGGAGAGGACTCCGCTGCTCCCGGGGAGGCGGCGGGCAGTAGCGGCAGCGGCGGCGGCGGCCAAGCCCGGGGCGTCCGCCTTCCAGGGCAGGCGGCTGGCCTGCGCCGCCGTGCTGGTCACCGAGTCGCTGGAAAGGGTGGCCTTTTACGGCATCACAAGCGGCCTGGTGCTCTACCTCAACAGCGAGCCGTACAACTGGCTGGGGCCGCAGTCCAGTCAGACCCTGCTGCTCTTCATGGGCATCAGTTACTTCGTGTCGCCGTTCGGGGGCTGGCTGGCCGACGCCTGGTTGGGCCGGTACCCCACCATCCTGATCAGCATGCTCCTCTACTTGGTCGGAATAATGTTCTTCCCTTTCATTTCCTGGGACACGTCCCGCCGCCACCTCTGCGGGAAGCTGGAGTATTATCCATTCATCGACCCCCAGTGTATCAATAACAGCTCCAGCGCTTGTGTTCCTCAACGGGATAGTTACTGCCAGCCGATCATCTACACCGGACTGATCTTCATCGCATTTGGTGTTGGGTCTGTGAAGGCGAATATAACTCCATTTGGTGCGGATCAGGTGCTGTATACATTTTCTTTCGAAGTTCTGGAATAAAACTAAACTGCGTTAACGATAAATGTTAAATGAAGGTATCGTGGAACAAAATAACAATGAAATGTTGTTTTCAAATAACGATCACTGGTGTGGAAATGTCTAATTAAACAGCAAAGTTGTGTTCGTAACGATCAGTAAGTTCTGCTTGCCAATGCAGTTCTAACCCCGAAGTGGATGGATGGTAGGGTATTTTGGAATGTGGGGGGATTCCAGCATTTGCAGTTCCTCCTGTCTCCTTTGTTTTGTCTTTCCTAGTTCTGGCAAAGTATCTTATGACTTGAAACATTAACTCAATGTCTCTTTCCACTGGTGTTGCATGACCAGCTGAGTGTTTTCAGCAATCTCTATTTTTCATTTAACATCTACAGGTACTTTTTCTGCCATAATACTTTGATTTCTGTGCTGTTTTTTCTTGTTTTGAATTTAGCTTTAGGAAATACAATTGAATAAGCACTTCAGAGCTTTCCAGTTTCAGAATACATTGGCTTGACAAATGCTCTAATAAAAGATCAATGATCTAATCATTATATGAGCTAATCATCATCTGAAGAAGGGTCTCGACCCGAAACGTCGCCTATTCCTTCTTTCCATAGATGCTGCCTCACCCGCTGAGTTTCTCCAACATTTTTGTCTACATTTAATCATTATATTTGATAATTTTCACCAGTTCCTTTTCCTGCTGACTTTTTTTTGGATTGCCAATATGTGTGGTTTTTTAAAAATAGAACGGTCTTATGACTGTCATGTGTTAAACCTCATGTGTTCTTCTACATCATGGCTTAAACTTAGTGAGCGAAACAGAAAATTAACTCATTTGTCCAATAAAAACCTGGCTTAATTTATACACTGATTATTGCAGACACTCATTTATCGGTGTCTTGCACTTTGGAAATATACACAGCTGGACCAACTATTTGTATAAATCTTGATCCTAATTATAAGAAGTAACTGGCAATCTGATAGTGACAGATAGAGGGAATCTGTAAGGATTAAGTAACATATGTCTGCTCTTTGAAGAAAGATTGTGGTTTGAAATAGCTGAATTGGCAGAGAAGGTATTGGTTCGAGACCCAGGCTAGAAGGCCCATACAAGAATGTGGTTCCACCTTTTCGACCAGGCCTTTGAAGGAACTAAGGAACGTTTTACTCACAAGACCATGGCAGACCACAGAACTCGCCCAGAGACTCGGCAGACCATGGTACTGGGAGGGGGCCGCTGGAGACGTTGGCCGCGAGGTTCAAGGGCTGGTAGGAGGATGAACTGGGGTAATGCCTCCAGTCCCTTCAAGGTTGGCTGCAGGAAGCACACCCGGGACACACTGATGGCCGGGCAAGGAAAGAGACGTCGGTTCGCGGGCTAGGAGCCTGGGGCTTACCTGGATCGGGAACTGCTCCAACATACCGGCCATTATTCATTGGCTAAGAGTGAAGTGTTTGAGTCGTTTATTTGAAGTACCACATCTGCTCTTGTTTCATGACCCTCATATATTATACTACATGCTGTACCTAGTATGGTTCTTCCTCTGCATAGCAGATCTGACTCAAATATAAGCATTATTGCTTCAGAATCAGTGTTGTTGCATTCCAAAGTCTTGAGTACATAACATGGATTACTCCACCTCGAACTGAGGGAGTGTTACACAGCCAGATCTGAGATCTTTTAGACACGATATTGGATATCTTAGCTTGATATGTTCGTGGATGAAAATATTTTTCCTAGGCAGAATGTGATCCTCGGTGACCAGATGCAATTCATGGGCATTAAATACTTTTACTAATTGAGCGAAGGACAATGGACAATGTTTTGGGCCGAAACCTTCTTCTGAAAAAGGGCTTTGGCCCGAAACATTGTCCATTTCCTTCGCTCCATAGATGCTGCCTCACCCGTTGAGTTTCTCCAGCACTTTTGTTCACCTTCAATTTTCCAGCATCTGCACTTCCTTCTTAAACACTTTTACTGATTGATGTAGTTCTAAGTGAAAAGGAGTAGGAAGCAAAATGAAGCTATTTCGGCCACTTTCATGAGAATTTGTCTGGTCTGGGCACTCTCTCCTTGGTCCTTCTCTCATAGTTTGAGCAACATAGAACCTTCCTTTTTTCCAGATGGACAAAGGGCTATATTCACCACTTTTTAATAGCTTTCTTCTGAAAATATCCTAACCAGCACTTGCTCCATGACTGCTTTTTTACACTATGGTTTCCATAAGCTTTTCTTTTTACTTCCATAAGAATGATTACACCTCGAAATCCTTTGAATTACATTTGCCCGAGACATTCTTTTTCTAGAAGGCCTAAACGCTGTCCACAGGTCCTCCCCAGCTTGCTTATGTGGAGCTCATGCATTTGAATGAGTGTTTGGGAGACTGGCAGGATGGATTTGCTGGCAACTGTGGTGCTTCGAGCATCTTCTCATACATGGGAATTCATGGGTTTGTGGTCACCTATCCAACTGGCGAACTGTTTGAATTCTGAAAGGTTCTCGGAATGGTACAGGGGGTGACCTAGATACAATGAAATAACTTGTGAAGAACGGATGCTAGTTTAAACTGAAGATGGGCACAAAATGCTGGAGTAACTCAGCAGGACGGGCAGCATCTCTGGAAAGAAGGAATGGGTGATGTTTCGGTCGAGACATCTGAAGAAGGGTCTCGATCCTATACGTCGAGCATTCCTTCTCTCCAGAGATGTTGACTGTTCTGCTGATTTACTCCAGCATTTTGTGTCCATCTTTGATCGCTGTTGTAATGTGAGCAACATGCTGGTTTATTTGCGTGTAGCAAACTCTCAACTGGAAATGAAAGTAATAACCCGATCATTTGATTTACAAATTCGACCATCACCATGATATGCAAACATCAAAAAGGAGAAATGAGAATTAATTTCATAATCATGGTGCAGTCTTCAATTTAATGCAATGATATGTCAGCCTGAATTATGTCATATCTACAACATAAGACTCAACATTTCTGACTCCAATACACAAAGCTAACAGCATAACAAATCAACATGAGCAAAAAACAAAATTAGTACGGCAAATGTTGTGCAATATATTAAAGAGATAAAATCTTGTACAGATCTTGGATTAAAATTACCTTTCATCTGCCGATTGTTTTGTGCCTGTAAAATATGTGCTGATTGTGGTTTGGGAATAGAATGTTTCTAAATCCATACTTTTATCCCCCTGCATTAGGTGAAAGATAGAGGCTCCGAAGCCACGCGACGATTTTTCAACTGGTTCTATTGGTCCATTAATCTGGGTGCCATCGTTTCGCTGGCTGGTATTTCATATATTCAACAAAACTGTAGCTTTCTCCTTGGATACATCATCCTCACTGTTTGCATGGGCATCTCGTTTTTGGTTTTTGCATTGGGCAAATCAGTTTTTATCTCCAAGCCACCGGATGGTAGTTCCTTTACAGACTTATTCAAGATTCTTTTTTACTCCTGCTGTTCAAGGAAATTGAATCGTAACGAAGATACCAGGTAAATGTTATTTGCTCATCCATTATTTTACTTTGTCCTTTCCTGTGCATTAGATGCAGATGTAACAGTTTCAATGACCTAGCTATATTAGTTATATTTTTAAATTTTAATACATTGTTAGTGTTGGAATGCTTTCTGGGGTGCTCATTTGACTAAACTATTTATTTGTTTAAACAACTTAATAACATTTGTTGGTGACAGCTAAAAATGTATAACATACTCTTTAATTAACAAGAATTGCATTTAGTATGCATCTGAAAGTGCCCAGCACATTAAAAGGGCAAAATGCACAGTGCTGGAGTAACTTAGTGGGTCTGGCAACATCTGTGGAAGAATGGACAGGCAAAGTTCTGGGTCGGGACCCTTCTTCAGATTGGTGGGCCTGACCCACTGAGTTCCTCCAAGAGTGTGTTTTTAACATAAGATTCCACCTTCTGTAATTTGCTATGCTTCCAAAAGGTGGGTGGGGGAGGGGGAAGAGATAGGTGGATAGAGCGGCAGGGGGAAAAGTGTGATTTTTTTTTTGTAGCTTTGCTGAATTCTTTGTTCAACTTGCTAATGATGGATTCAAATCACTCTCAAGTTGTATCTTTCGCGATACAACTGTTAAGTAAATTTTATAAAGAAATTCCTGACTGTTATTACATTTAAATTAAGTGCTTGCTGCTTGGTACAAATATTTTTCGTTTCATTTTCCACTATTGTCACCTTGTCAAGTTTAAGGTGATATTAAATATAGTATGGAGCAAAATATTGTATTTCTCAGTAATTCTAAAGCATTTCATCATCTGATTGCTTTAAATCTTAACATAATGTAAAGATTAGATTTTATCACTTTTTAAATATATGATTTGAACAAACATTTGTTTCTGCAGGGACACAGGAATCTACCCATCGACTATTAAACCGGGTTGTCTGGACATGGCCAAGATTGTCTATGGTGGGCAATTTCAAGATAATAAAGTGGAGGATGTGAAGACTTTTGTCAAAATTATCCCAGTTTTCTTGGCTCTTATACCTTACTGGATGGTTTACTTCCAGGTCTGATATTCTATTTCAGGTCTATCAGACCATATTTATGGGCAAAATATAAAATTCTCTATATTGTTTATTTTGGACTGTGTTGAACTAAGCAAAAAGTAGTAGGCACTAAAGACAAATAAGATGCATAAGGTTCTAAATAGCATTTTGAGACTGAGCATTGCTGGCCAGATGTTTGAATTTTCTTCTTTTTGTCTTTAGATGCAAACCACATATGTTCTACAGAGTTTGCATCTGCAGATTCCAACATTTTTTGCTGGGCAGAATAACAGTAATGTTACCAATTCGTTAGCAAGCTGCAATCATCACATGGTAAGTTACCATTTGAATTGCTTGTTATATTATTTGAAATTATATCAAAGAATTCATTATTTCTCATTTAATGACATGTAATTGGTATTACTTTATTATAATTGCTGACTAACAAATTACCTCTTCCATTCATTTTTCAAAGCAAGGTGAGGAAATTAGAAGATTAATCAAACTTATTGATTAACCTGGGCAATAGGCAACCTTAACTTCATAGTATACTACACTAAGTGCAGACCTCCCCCAACGGTGTGCGTTGGGGAGCTGATGAAGCTGTTTTTGAAATGAGGCCCCTCCCCGACGTCACTGGAAGGTGGTGGGATATTCTGTTTCACTGTATCGTTGGGTGTGGGGGGGGGCATAGTGGCGTCACTGGTGTTTTAAAAGGTGTGAATAATCTGGGGAGGGGGCGGGGGGGGTGAATAAGTGCGCCCTAAAAATTAAAATTTGTACTACATTCCATAGTGATTGCACCCTGAGAGTCCATGGCATTTTGAATAACTAAGACATCAGAAAATAATCCATTTACACACAGCTAAATGGTAAACAATGTATTTATAGTCATGCATCATAGAGTTGTACATGTCCATGCTGACTGAGCTAGTCCCACTTGTCTGCTCCTGGCCCATATCCCTCAAAGTCTTTGCTATCCATGTACCTGTCCATGTGTACTAATTGTAATTGTACCTGCCTTTACCTCTGGCAGTCTGTTGCATGCCCCGGGTCCCATTTTCTGTCTTTGTCTTTCACCTATCACTTTAAACCTATGCCCGCTAGTTTTGGATGCCCCTGCCATGGGGGGGGGGGGGGGGGTTCTGTGGCTATTCACTATACCTGTGCCTCTCATCATTTTGAATGCCTTGATTACCCTATTTCCCCTCCCCCCCCCAACTCATATACTCCAGAGGAAAAAGATCTAGCCACTCCTAATAACTGAAACCGTCCAGACCGGGTAACATCCTTATAAATCCTTTTTTAGCGCTCTTTCCAGTTTAATTATATCCTTCCTATGGTAGGGTGACCAGAACCAGACACATCACTCCAATTCTTGCCTTACAAACTCTAGATTTACACGCTAACTCCTATAATTCAGTGTGCCTACTGACAAAGGCAAGCATTCCAACTGCTACCTTCACCATGCCCCCTTGTGTTGTCACTTTCATGGATCAATGTACCTTCACACCCAGGTCTATTCTACAAAGCCAATTGGTTGCTGGGCATGTCCTGCCCTGTTTTGTCCTACCAAAACATAACACTTCAAATTTATCTGAATTAAACTCCATCTGCTATTCCTCGGCCCATTGGCCATTTAATCATGATTCTGTTGTAGTCATAGATAACGTTCTTCACTGTCTAATGTACCATTCATATTAGTGTCATCCACAAACCATGCTATGTACAATAATGTCCAAATCATTAAGACAAATGCCTGGACCCAATACCAATCCCTGAGGTACACTACTTGTTACAGGGGTCCAGTTTAGAAAAAACACCCTCTACCATTTATGGAAACTTGATTACGTTCTACAGAATAGGATACTCGGGGAGAGATTATTTTATATTTGCTTGTCTTTTATTGCTTACACTTTCCCTTTGTGGTTTTTCTAAAGTTTATTTGATAAATTGTAATGTTTTGTGGGAACTTTGTGTACACCATATGATTGTACCTAGTTTCATTTAAGTAACTGTATATCATGTAGAAGCAGCATTATTGCTACTTTCTCTTCCCCTTGTGCACTTCCTCTGTAGCCATCATGGATACTTTTATAAACATAAACCTCATTTGTGAATCAGTAGTACTTTGCCTCTTATTAAGCTAATGTAATCTATTTTAGCATAATATTATTTAAGTGTTAATATTATTTAAGATGCTGTGATGCAGCTGTTAGTGAAGTGACAAACATTTATTTGGTTTCCAGTTAGTAATTGAGATTTAAAAATGTATCTTAATTGTTACATTTTGTGCTAACACCAGTGTTTTCAATGGGCAGAAAATTGAGCTCCACGAGTATGTTCATTGTCTTAACATTGAATTTTATGTGGTATATCGTATTCTAAAACAAAAACTAGTGACATGACCAGGTTGATTACTTGCGGAAAGGCAGAAAGAAATAAAAACTTCATTCACAGAGAGTAGCATTGCACAAGAGTTATTTTCTGAAGAGGGAATTTATAGTACAGTAGTTTATAAACTCATTCGTTTTTTGTGATATGTTTGTGTTATTTAGGTGTTTTATGTTTTTTTGGTTTTAAAGCTCATCCTGGTCTGAGTTATTCTCGGAGGCATTGTCACCCGAGGTTGTTGCTTTCTTAGGTGTAGGCCACAATTTAATTGACTTGATCTTGCATTAACACATCGATCAGACCCAAAATAGCTTGAATGCACCACCCAAAGGAAAGCTTTGGCTGCTGACTCAGCCATACCTCGAAGCTGCCAAAAAGGCCGTGTTCTTTTTGAATGGCGATATATTGAAAAGTGTACTTCAGCAGAGTTATTCACTGTACAAATCACTGAAAGTTAATACATAGGTTCAACAAGCAGTTGCAAAAGCAAAAGATATGCTGGCCTCTATTGCAAGTGGAATGGAGAATAAGCATAAAGCCTTATTGCATTTATTAAGGGCACTAGTGCAAGGACATCCTGAAACTTGTATACAACTCCTGATCTCCATAGATACCTGTGAAAGGACTACTAAATGGGACATCATTCTCAGCAATGTTGTTAAATATGTGGTATAGCCAGTGGGGCAAATATAAGGAGCTAATGTGACTGAATGGTGCAATAATTAGTGGTGCCGAGTTCCTAGCTGCAGCAATCTCTTGCACTAAGCATTATTCCTTTGTGTATCCTTGCACTAAACATTGTTCCCTTAACATGTATCTATACACTGTAAATGGATTGATTGTAATCATGTATTGTCTTCCTGCTGACTGGTTAGCACACAACAAAAAGCTTTTCTCTGTACCGCGGTGCACGTGATAATAAACTAAACTGAACTGAAGTGTGATCCTGGCCCGGGGTGCTGCCTGTTTGAAGTTTGCACACTTTCCAAGTGATAGCGTGCTTACTTTGGATGCTCCTGTTTTCCGCCACACCACATGCTTGGTTGGTATGTTAATTGGTTATTGTAAATTGCCCACAATGAAGGTGGATCATAGTGGACTTGGCTTGATGGGGATAAAGTTACAAATAAATAAGTGAGGGAACAGGATGGATAGGTGTGCTTTGAGAGCCAACACAGATTTGATACTCTCCTTTACGGCCAGTGAAATATTTGTTTTCCGCCAGCCTGCAATGGTAATTTATTACTATTGTAATAAATTCAATATTACTATTGTAATAAAGACTTTCCTGAAATTGTAAAGCATTCATTATGATATGCTTTATGTAAAATGCATTCTAAATTGTTAAAATGGTAGAACTCCACTTTTGCAGGTGTTAGATTCCTGGTACCAGGAGGGAAAACCTAAAATGACCGGTTAAGCACATACTTCCCTTTTCGTGTCAAGCTTCATTCTCTGTTCCTTAATGCATTGTACTCTTAAGGATATAATCTGTTTTCTTCCTCTTTTCAAAATGAGTGCTTTAGAAACTAGTTTGCAACTGCATGAGTCGTATCATAGTTTGTACTTGTGGCTCAGATAGTTCATCTTGTGATCTTGGATGATTGATTTGATTGGCCTTCAATGTAACTGACAGTAACCGTACTTTCCTAATACGCACGTTAAGTTTGTGTCTCCTGCCTGAGTCTTGACCAGTCCTCAATAGATGCTTCTTGGATGGAGATTTCAATAAAGGTTGCAGATTGTAATCTTAATCTCACTACCCCATTGCAAGCCTAATTCTACTGCCCTTATTGCTTGGATCATTTCCTTGTGAAGTCAGATTTGAAAGATTGTGGCTCTTTTCCAGCATACTATTTGCTGAATCTGTCAATATTGAAAGTTAATGTTCGATGCTAATTCTGCATTTAAAAAAAAAAAAAAAATCCTCTTGTAAGGAGTCTAGTATTTGACCGGACTTCTCGGCCTGAAGAAGGGTCTCGATCCGAAATCTCACCTATTCCTTCTCTCCAGAGATGCTGCCTGACCCGTTGAGATACTCCCGCATTTTGTGTCTATCTTTGTTTTACTTGACCTAACCACTTTTAGAACAGTTGTCTACTTCAGTGAAAGTAAAGTGCAGGGTGACGTTTTATGTTCATTAGTCAAGAAGCAAGCTTGTTTAATTGCCACATGTACTGGCAACAGAGTAATGAAATTCTTACTTGCAGCAGTATAACAGACCTGTAAACACAATACTCATAGGTAACCTAAAGGGCACAGTAAGTATCTTATGACAGAAAATGCTGGAGTAACTCAGCTAGTCAGGCAACATCTCTGGTGAAAAGGAACAGGGTGACATTTGAGGTTGGAACCCATCAGTTTGAGACGTCACCTATTCCTTTTCTCCAGAGATGCTACCTGACCCACTGAGTTACTCCAGCATTTTGTGTTTATCTTTGGTTTCCTGCACAATAAGTATTTAATGTTGTGGTTGTAAATGATACATTCCACAATGCAGGAATTTCTTGTTTACATCTCTCCTTTTGCTAATAGTCCCATCTCGTCCTCCGCTCCCCAGTAAAATAGTTTGTGGTACTTTGTCATGTAAGGGGCTTTATGCTTGTATTACATTTGGCTGAAAGTGCTTTTGGATTTGCGATGATATGCTTATGTAGTCACATGTAGGAATATGCTAGTCACTCAAAAAATACACCAAGAACATGAAGTTTTAATGTCTTTAACATCTAGTTTTAATGAAGTTGTTTGACGGGTTAAAATGGTTAAGCCTCCCTGGATAACACCACTTCCTCGGAATAGTGCCGCAGGATTATTTCTGCACAACTTATTGTAAGGACTTGTCTGAAAGATGGCATCGGCAGTGTTGCACCTGCAGCATCAATCTTAATCTATGTGCTCGAGTTTCTGGAGTGAACTCGGCTATCATCTGAGCCCTGAAATGTTCTCTAATGTTAGTTTGTACACTTTTTTAACAAGGACTATTACTTTCCCCCCACTTTTCTTGCTTCAGGATGCAACAGGGAATTGTATGAAGGTCATATGAGATGTGTGATAAAATGCAGGGCTTTTAGTGATAAACACTGAAATTTTCAGCACAGTATATTTTGGTTTGTTGTCAATCATAAATAAATTGCACCATGCTTTGAATACATTTTTTTGCACTTCAATTTATTTATTTCAGTTGTACATAGTCAATTGATTTAACATTGACCTATACTCGCCATGGTATAAATCAATTTCTTGATCACTATGGTAAAAATCAAATCAATCAAAAGGAATGAAGCAAGCTCTAGGCTGCAGGAATGCATCAATGATTTGATCAGTTTGGCAGAAAAATTACAAATAGGATCTAAAGTATGAAGTAATGCATTTGCAAAGGAAAATAACAAAATAAATGGCAGAATGTTCAGCAATGTAAAAAAAATAATGGGTCCTTGCAGTATATGTCCAGAGATCCTTGTAGGAGCAGGATAGGTCAATCGATTATTTTAAAAATGAGTGCTTTCCTTTGTTAACTGAAGCCTAGAATATAAAAGTAGGGACACAAAGTGGTTACACCACTCTTTAGCTACAATTTGAGCATACAGATAGTGAAGGCTTGTTAATCATAGCTGATCTGTCTGAGGGACGTGGAAATAGAGGGTAACAAGTGAAGATGGATTAGAGGTAATAAAACCATGCGCAAAATTATAGATTGTGGAAATACTTTGCAGATCAGGAGAATTAAATCTGAATAAATGTTACAGAGAGATCATCTTGCTTACAACTGGCCAGTTCTGGTGCACAGGAATGGCAGGTTATCTGAATTTGTTGATTTCCATATTGAGTATCAAGGGTTGCAACATATCTAGGTGAAAGATTATGCAATTTTAAACAAGCTTGCCTCAGGAAGAACTTAAGAGACCATAAACATGGGAATTGGAATGGAATGAAAGTGATAGGCTATGCAGAAGTAGGGTTGTTTTTCTTTGGAATGGAAGAGGCTGAGGTTTGGATACATCCTTCCCAGTTACTCTGATCCACCCCAGAAAAATGGTAAAAATCCAGGGGGCAGATAATTAAAGGGGGGGGGGGGATTCGAAAACAATTGTAAAAAGATTTTTGTTACCCAGAAGATGCTAGGACTCTAATGGGCCTGTCCCACTTTGGCGAGTTTTTAGGAGACTATGCGGTCGCCACATGTTTGCGGGTGGTTGCCGGGGAGTCACCTTCATGGTCGTGAGGAATTCCCGCATTCTGGGAACTAGTCGTGGCCTCGTTATGGCCGCCGCAAATTTTTAAACGTGTTGAAACCCCCCCGGGCTGGTGAAGGAAGTGTGCGCGTGTGCGCATGTGCTATTCCTTTTCTCCAAAGATGCTGCCAGGTCCCCATCAACTGCCTCACTGGCCAAACATGTCCATGAATTGCACTGAGTTCCATTAGTTTTCCAGTACAATGGAAATGCTCTTCACCCTGTCGACCAAAAGGAATGCAAGGAGCAGCTTTTATAACAATGTTGTTCACACTGTCAGCCAAGTGGTATGCACAAAGTAGCTTTCATAACCTTTCATAAGCCTTGCATTTTATCAATCAAGAGGAGCATTCTTCCCAAATTCGGGTCTCCGTAGCCATTATTTGAATCTGCCCTTGTGATGGCATGCAAGTTGTGAACTAAAAAAAAACATAGGCCTGTAACGGACTTAATATCTGCAGATTTGTGACAAGTAAAACTGTAACAAGCTTCCTGCTAGAGCAACCTACATGACAAATTGGAAGCAGCCCGACTAACATTGTTTCCATTTCTAAAACCAAGGTCACGTATTATGGTTATCAAACCATAATATGTCTGCAATGGATACTTGGGCTTGTCGCCAAGCATCAAGACATCGTCAGCTTGTTCATTGATGAGTCTAAAAATGAATGTTTGCTGCACTGCTCCCCAACTGTACAATATCACCCTCCAACAATGAGGTTTCACATGAGACTGGGAAACGAGCACTGGTTCTCATACCTTGGGAGCAACCCCGCAATGACGGCAGATATTGATGATGATAATCTACCTGTGCTTTCAGTGCGCCTGCAAAGCATTTGGCTGCCTGAAGGAAAATAGTGATCAAGACCTCAAAACCGGCATAGAGGTCATGGTCTACCCAGCAGCTGTGATCTCTGCCATCTTTTATGCCTTTGAAACGATTGCCAGGATTATATCAGCCATGGAGTTAATGAATAGTGGAGCAGGTTGAGAGGCTGAGTGGTGTTCATGCTCCTACGTTCTAATGTCCTTGTAATTGTGGGGGAATGGGGAGCAAAAGTTGTTAAAGTTGAGGAAATCGGTGAGAAACTGCTGTAGTGAGGAGGTGCGCCGTTAAATGCGGAAGTCCAGTCCGGAGCTTGCTGTCTGTCTGTTGGTTACCTGCTCTTCTCCTGCTCTTCCACAGAGTGTGCTGTTTTTGCAGCTTTTCCAATGTCATTTTCAGAAATTAATGAAATAATGAGGTTGAGTTGACCCATGTTTATCGCTTTTCAAAAAGCAAACTTAATAGAAAAACTATTGATTAATAGTTCAAATTTATATTTGTGGATAATTTTTATTCTTCCAAAATAATATTTCAATTTTGTATTGTAGTAGATATGTTTTTGCTAATATTTGAATCCTCAGTTTCCTTGGCACTCTGTGATATGTTTAGAACATTTATTAAAATTTAGACTCTATCCTTTAACATGCTTGGTACCCTCCAGGTTGTAGGTCATCAAAACCCTCTGAAATTGGTATGATAAAGGGGAGAAATGCACATTACAGAGATTGCCTGATCTTTGCTGTGCTACTTTCCTTTGGAAAAATCTGGGCCTATTGCCCCAATTCCAAAAGAGAGTTTAAAATAATACACAGCAGTATTTTACTTAGTCTTGCATGGCAACCCTTTGCAGCTATTGCTTTGATGCTGCAAGATCATGCCATTTATTTCTAATATAAAAACAAAATGGAGAGAGAGCCATTAATGTTGGGTTCTTGACCTTCCACTCTGCTTTAGATTTCCAGCATCTGCAGTATTTTTCTTTTCAACTCATGCAACTCATTTTTGTTGAGTTGTGATGTGCGTGCCATTTAATGTCAATTCCAAATTCTCTTTGAGAAGTTTTTGGTGAGATGGCACATTGAACTATGGCTGTGTGTTTGATTAAGGTATATCCACAATGCAGTTGGATAGGAAGTCCTGCAAGATTTTGACTGTCTTCGTACAGGTTACCTGGCAGGACTGTTGAAATCCTGTGACGTATTGGGCCTCGGGGAGACATCAGCTGCAATAAGTTTTAGAATTCAATTACCTGAGACATACAACCTATAACAAATGGAGCAAGGCGGTCAGTGAGCAACAGAGCTGCTTTGTCTTGGCAGCTTGCAGTTGTGATCATCTTCTTGGTCTCTTCTCAAGTTGGCCACGGTGTTAAACCAGGACTCTCAAAGGATCCACCTCGAAGCTCTCTGCCCTACTTACAGAATTTTCTATGTGCAGTCTACCTCGATGATTGTGGTTTTTTTTTTTTAGGGCAGTGAATCAATCATTGCGTTAGCTACAAGCCTCGACGCACCCATCCAGTTTTAGGTGGACAGGTAGCAAAGTGGCCTTGCTCCAGAAACCTGTTACAGTTGTTTATCGTGTTGCTTAGATCCGTAAATCAAAAAGCCTGAAGTGCATCATCCCCGTTGTTTCAGTTCTATTCTGTACGCACCTTTTTCAGGCAGTTTGCAGCTGTGGATATCCTTTTGCCACTTAACTTTGTTAATGTCCTTGCAACAGAGATTATTCGTGTAAAAGGTTTCAATCTGTAACTTCAATGGCAATGTGGACATAGTTTAAAAAGCTGACCAGCATAAATTGTAACCCAGTGTTGAAGCCGGGTGAAGGGTTACTTGTCTCCCTACAAGTTTGAGTTTCCCCCAGTCTCTCATGTTCTTCGATTACGAACCCTTTTCGCTCTTTGCCATATTATTTCTTATAGGTCCATAACTTTAACCCATCAATAATGAAATCATGGCAATCTAATTCAATGCCAAGCTGATGTGTGACTTGGAGAGGAACAAGCGGGTGGTTTCATTTCCATGTCTGCTGCCTCTTCTTGTGGGTAGTAGAAATAGCATGTTTGGGAAATGGTTATAGAGTTACCAAAGGAGGTGGTTGCGGCAGGTACTATAACAGCATTTAATTAAAGTGGCAAAAGGATATCCACAGCTGCAAACTACCCAAAAAAGGCTTGTTCAAAATAGAATTGGAAACAGAAGGGGGATGATGCGCTTAGAGTTTTACATGGGTAGGAATGATCAGCAAGAACGATTTAGGCCGAAGGACTTGTTTCCATGCCATATGACTCTTGAAAGCTATAATAGCCACTGCGATTGCTGCATTCTCCTGCAGTGGCCTCAGTGCAGGAAGGAAGTGGAGTAGAGTCATAGAGTGATACAGTGTGGAATCAGGCGCTTCAGCCCGACTTGTCCCAGCTACACTAGTCCCACCTGCCTGCGCTTGGTCCATATCCCTCCAAACCTGTCCTATCCATGTACCTGTCTAACTGTTTCTTAAACGTTGGGATAATCCCAGCCTCAAGTGCCTCCTTTGGCAGCTTGTTCCATACACCCGCCACGCTTTGTGTGAAAAAGTTACCCCTCCGATTCCTATTAAATCTTTTCCCCTTCACCTTGAACCTATGTCCTCTGGTCCTCGATTTCCCCACTCTGGGCAAGAGATTTGGTGCATCTACCCGATCTATTCCTCTCACGATTTTATACACCTCTATAAGATCACCCCTCATCCTTCTGCGCTCCAAGGAATAGAGACCCAGTCTATTCAACCTCTCCCTGCAGCTCAGACCCTCTAGTCCTGGCAACATCCTCGTGAATCTTCTCTGAACCCTTTCAAGCTTGACAATATCTTTCCTGTAACGTGCCCCGACTGAACACAATACTCCAAATGCGGTCTCACCAACGTCTTGTACAACTGCAACATGACCTCCCAACTAGCGAAGTAGCGGAGGATTCCAGTCGAGAACTCTATTCTGGATCATGTGGCGCTGCTTGAATGGTGCTGGAGTTGTACATGCAAAGTGAATGCAAAATATCCTCTGATTTACAGTGGCTTGCAAATGTTTTCATGCCCCTTGAACTTTTCCAGATTTTGTCACGTTACAACCACAAACGTAAATGTATTTTATTGGGATTTTATGTGATAGACCAACACAAAGTGGTGCATAATTGTGAAGTGGAAGGAAAATGATACGTGGTTTCCAAATTTTATTACAAATTTAAAAAACTGAAAAGTGTGGCGTGCAAAAGTATTCTGCCCCCCTGAGTCAATACTTTGTAGTTTCGCTGCAATTACAGCTGCAAGTCTTTTGGGGTATGTCTCTACCAGCTTTCCACATCTAGAAACTGAAATTTGTGCCCATTATTCTTTGCAAAATAGCTCAAGCTCAGTCAGATTGGATGGAGAACGTCTGTGAACAGCAATTTTCAAATCTTCCCAATTGGATTTAGGTCTGGACTTTGACTGGGCCATTCTACCACCTGAATATGCTTTGATCTAAACCATTCCATTGTAGCTCTGGCTGTATGTTTAGGGTCGTTGTCCTGCTGGAAGGTGAACCTCCGTCCCAGTCTCAAGTCTTTTGCAGACTCTTAACAGGTTTTCTTCCAAGATTGCCCTGTATTTGGCTCCATCTTCCCATCAACTCTGCCCAGCTTCCCTGTCCCTGCTGAAGAAAAGCATCCCCACAGCATGATGCTGCCACCACCATGTTTCACAGTGGGAATGGTGTGTTCAGGGTGATGTGCAGTGTTAGCTTTCCGCCAAACATAGCGATTTGCATTTAGGCCAAAAACGTCAATTTTGGCCTCATCAGACCAGAGCACCTTCCTCCACTTGTTTGCTGTGTCCCCCACATGGCTTGTGGCAAACTGCAAACGGGACTTCTTATGGCTTTGTTTCAACAATGGCTTTCTTTTTGCCACTCTTCCATAAAGGCCCAATTTGTGGAGTGCATGACTAATAGATGTCCTATGGACAGATTCTCCCACCTGAGCTGTGGATCTCTGCAGCTCGTCCAGAGTTACCATGGGCCTCTTGGCTGCTTCTCTGATCTATGCTCTCCTTGCCCGGCCTGTCAGTTTAGGTGGACGGCCATGCCTTGGTAGGTTTACAGTTGTGCCATACTCTTTCCATTTTCGGTTGATGGATTGAACAGTGCTCCGTGAGATGTTCAAAGCTTGGGATTTTTTTTATAACCTAACCCTGCTTTAAACTTCTCCACAACTTTATCCCTGACCTGTCTGGTGTGTTCCTTGGGCTTCATGATGCTGTTTGTTCACTAATGTTCTCTTACAAACCTCTGAGGCCTTCACAGAACAGCTGTATTTATACTGAGATTAGATTATACACAAGTGGACTCTATTTACTAATTAGGTGACTTCTGAAGGCAATTGGTTGCACTGGATTTTATTTAGGGGTATCAGAGTAAAGGGGGCTGAATACTTTTGCACGCCACACTTTTCAGTTTTTTATTTGTAAAAAAATTTGAAAACCATGTATCATTTTCCTTCCACTTCGCAATTATGCGCCACTTTGTGTTGGTCTATCACATAAAATCCCAATAATATACATTTACGTTTGTGGTTGTAACGTGACAAAATGTGGAAAAGTTCAAGGTGTATGAAAACGTTTGCAAGCCACTGTATACCTTGTAGGTGAGAGTCAATGATGAGGAGCTCATCATGTAATACCCAGCCTCTGAATTGCCTATAGTCCCAGCTTAACTTGCTGATCTGGTTAGGTTTTCAACCAGTGTTACTAGCAGTATACCCGAGGAGTTCCAGGAGGGATATCCTGGGGTTGAGCAGTTTAATTTTCAAAAGCATCTATCTTTACTCTCCCTGACTTCAGAGTTAGCATTTCCCCCACTCATTTCCATGCTTCTTCCTGCTCTTTGTGCCACAAGTAATCAAAATGCTTTCTTGGTGCTAGTCATCTCTTGCCTTGTGGATCTGGTTATTTTTATTTCAACATTCACAACGGAGCCAAGCAGTTCTAGCATGCCTACACTGAATCAGTAAACAGGTTATTCATAAGTAGCAGCATTGTCAATGCCATCAGCTATCACTTTATGATTGAGATCAGAGTAATAAAGTGGTAATTATCGGGTTGCATTTGCAATGCTTTTTTGTACATTAATTGTAGCTGGATAATTGATTACATTACTAGTACTCAAGCTAAGCTGTTCTAATAGTTATAGCTGGAATTTTAGCACACGGAAGCAAAGCTGTTAGATTGTCCATCCTTTACTGTATCCAGTATGGTCTTTTTACTGCTGTTACATAAAATGAATTTTATTGCCTGAAGATTGGCATCAATGATGTTGGATAGGTTTAAAAAGAAGTAACATTAGATCGTCTAGATGACACCTTTGGTTTAAATGGCCTTGTGCTCGTGCCAGATTCTTCTACCATTGAGGATGTTCTTGGAACTACTGCCTCTTAATAGTCGTCAATTTTATTTCTATAGCACATTTAAAAACAACTCTAGTTGACCAATGTGCTTTACATTTGATGGTTCATTGTCTATTGTTTTGATATAGCACAGTTAATTAATTATTTCCATTCTTTTGGAGTAAGGGTCTAACTCACATCATTTGCAATAAGTGGAAAGCTAATTTTGTTATTTGGTTATTCAATATTTTATTATGACATAGTTGGAGGCCATTTTGGCGCACTTGCAAGCTCCCACTGAAATGGGATATGGTCATGGATTGCCTCAACAATTTCACAATAGTTGCTGAGGATCTCTTGCCTGATATTTGTACATCCTTTCAAGTGTTTACACCAACTGTGCAGTACAGATAGTACAAACCTCAGTACAGACAGTAACATAAACTCAAACTTAATCTGAGGATTATAAATACATTTTAAATACCTAGAAATATAATTGAACTGTAGTATCTATTGAATGATATTTATTTTATGAACATTCCCATTTCTTAAATTACTCAAGAAATAGTGCAGACTTTCATAAAGTGGCACAAGTGGAATGCATTAAATAATTTTTTATGTTGCAGTATATTAAAAAGAGATTAAGGGATCACGGAGGGTCTTTACGGGTTAAAATCAATTTTGGACTTTGAAGCAAAATGTAACACCTCAAATATAAATACAGGTGACTTCCACATTATTGTCTGTTGGGTAACGGGAGTTCATCCTTGTAGAAATCACAAATCACTACCCAAAAGTTTGAGGTACAGATTAAAATATGCTCCTACAGAATATACTTGTGTAGAATATACACAAGAATATTCTTGTGGGAAAAAATATATAAGCACATAATATATTTATTTTCAATTTGCAATTCTTGACACTTGCTGGTGACGTGGCTATGCGTTATGGAATATCATCCCCCTGTATCGTGGGAGTCGCCTGTGTTCGATCATCTCATGACACTATTTCATTGTTGACTGAAGACTACAATTTAATGTGCGAATTACAATGCAGTAAAACCTGGTGATCTGGTGGATGAACACAAGGGTTAGGCAGCATCTCTGGAGAGAGGGAATAGATGACGATTTGGGTCGGAATGCTTCAGACTGAAAGTTGGGGGGGGGGGGGGGGAGTAAACTGGAGGTGAGAAAAGGCCACAACAAATCAGGGCCAACGACAGATGACCTCGGGAAGGGTGGAGCCCATAATGGCCCATTGTTGGCTGGGGTAGGTTAACGAGAGATACAAGGATGTGAACAGTGGATCTGGTTGGATTACTGGGAGAGAGGGAGGGATGGGAGGTACTACCGGGGTCAATTGAAATTAGAGGAATCAGCGTTCGTACCGCTGGGTCATAAGCTGCCCAAACCGCATGGTTTGGGACTAGAGTCGGGGTACAGAGTGCTTGAACTTATTGTTTCCTACTTCCGTTAATCTCATCTGGTACATGGGAAGACATTATACTTATGTAAAGCACGTTAAAAAAAGTGAGATAAAATATGTTTTTGTATTGATAGTAGTAATGTCCAATAGGCTAATCAATCTGGCACTACCAAAGTCCCAAGGCTGACAAGTTGTCAGAGTTTTACCGCATACTGTTTCTTATGCTGTTGATTTTCTAATTTTTAGTGCATTCAATTTCCGATTAATACTTGTCTACAGCTTCCAGCTGCCTGGTTCACCATGTTTGATGCAGTACTTATTCTGGTCCTGATCCCAGTGAAAGACAAAGTGGTGGATCCCGTGTTGAAGAGAAAAGGTTTGCTGCCTACATCCTTAATGCGAATCGCTGTCGGCATGTTTTTTGTCATGTGCTCTGCCGTGGCTGCTGGTAAGTCTATTCTGTTTGAATATACCTTGGTTGTAAATATTTCTTTGTTTAATGTGGGGCTAAACGTCTGCCTTTCCCCTCAAGAGCGTTGCAACAAATTGGTCTTTCGTATCTCGTTTTGCTGCTGCTATGCATCACACAATGTCTACTTTAGTCAAGGAAGATGACTATAATCGGGGTCGTCACTACATTTGAAATGTCTCCACTAAGATTTGTTTTATTACGCTAGCCTTTAATGAATATTCATTGCACAGTGTCAAAAAAACATTGGAAGATATTGAGGTGGAAGTTGACCTTTTTAAATATGTTTTCCTAACTCGTAGTCCATCAAAATTATGATAGGATGTTGAGCCACAGTGGCCAGCAACCTTTGCATCTGTCAATGAGACCTTTTTGTTTTCACAAGGCGTGATACTGTTCATTATTGGAGTAGTTATATCAGCTCAAAATCTAAATGTCACAGCCGTTAACATTAGTCTTTTGATCCAATTACAGTGATGTAACTAAAATGTGAAACACCTTGATAATCTTACCTGCTGTCCTAAGCGATGGTGCAATTGACACCCGAGCTACTGCATCAAGTTAGATCTATTAAACAATGTCACGACCACAAGTCGTGTCAAACGGAACAGTTTACAGGTCATTTTTAAATGTCTCTTAATACAGAAACACCGTGCTCCGTGACTGGTTAATGTTTTATTGCGAGTTACAGCTAATTTTCGGAACTATGTTGAAGACCTGCAAAACAAACACGGGGCAATAACAAATATAAAACTAATCAAAAACGGGGTCTCTGGCGCTACAAGGCAGCAACTCTACGCTGTGCCACCCAATAGTTAACAACAATAACGGGCAATTCAAACCCTCAGCATTCATTTGTTACCTGATGAAAAGGGAAATTTGATTATTAGTTATTTGTGCCAGGAACTAAAAGAAACACAAGATGACCTTCCTTGTTTACTTGGACTAAGATAGAAAAGATCTTAGCCAGGACTTAAGGATGAACTGGTTACATATATGTTTGTTACTGGTTATTTTGTTTGCAGTTTGCACACATGACTGTTTTATATTTCTCCTTGTTAGGAATACTGGAAGATCAGCGTTTGAATAGCCTCCAAAATGGCACAATTGAACAACAAATTGGGGATGTGTGGTATAACGCCGCGCCTTTATCAATATGGTGGCAGATTCCACAATACGTGATGATTGGGATTAGTGAAATATTTGCAAGTATAGCAGGTATGTGTGGGAACAACACGATTAGATTTTCAGTTCATATAATTGCTATCTTGTACATTCTGATATTTAGGTTGATGTTGAAAATATCCTGAACCCATAAGGCTCTGAAGCAACAAAAACAGCACGATGGCTTAATTAGACCAAAGATCAGGTGCTTGTGAATGCTCTGTCAAATATGTTTGAATGCAAGACTTGGAATTCATTTCTAGAAGCCGTGGATGTTTATTTTACCCACTAAATCTTCAAACTTACAATTCAAGTTTAAAAATGTGCATTACGCCGAGGTTTGAACAGAGTTGGAGCAGCCAGATATTGTACGGTTATATATCGGTTTACTATTTTGTGTACTTGTATGTTGTGTACTAATTTATATTTACTCTTTGGCCTCCTGACAGCCTACAGACTGGCTTTATTTTTTTAAATCCGGATACGAGACCTTTTGGAAGAAAGTGATTTTGCTTACCAGTAAAGCAAACAGTATTAACATTGCTTTATTACAGAAAATTGATTAACAGGAATGGTGTGGCTGATCAGGCACCAGAAAGGAAATGCCCTAATGGAGTCAAAGGTTGAAGCACTAAATGAGTGCTTGAGATCAGTCTTTATCGAGGGACAAGATGTGACTAGAGTCTCAGCCAAAAAAAGATGCAAATGAGATTCTGGATCAGATAGAGTTGGGGGTGAGAAAGGCTATCTGAATAAAATTGCATGCAATACATTCTAGGTTTCTGTATAAATTGCGGAGGCCTTGGACATAATGTTTGAAACATCTGTAGGTTTGGGGGTGGTGCCCAGGGACTAACGCTAAGGGGCTGGGAACATTGCAGTTGCTGTAACCTCCTGCTATAACTTTCAGGAGGCTGGGGAAACCTCTGTAACATGGGGTGGCGCAGTGGTAGAGTTGCAGCTTTACAGCACAGAGACCTGTGTTCGATCCTGACTATGGGTGCTATCTGCACAGAGTTTGTACATTCTTCCTGTCACCGCGTGGGTTTTCTCTGGCTGCCTCAGTTTCTTCCCACATTTCAAAGACGTGCAGGTTTGTAGGTTAATTGGCCTCTGTAAATTGTCTCTACTGGAGTAAGTTAGATACATGCGTTTAAAGGCAAACCTTACCTAACAACAGTAATTTGATGAAACTTAATGAAAGGATCAAGGGGGGAAATATGGTTACAGTGTGTATGAACTTCCTAAATGCATTTGGTAAAATACGTCATTATAAGCTTGTCGTCAGAATTGAAGACCAAAAAAAAGATTAAAATGAGGAATAAAAGAGCCAAGATAGACACAAAATGCTGGAGCAACTCAGTGGGACAGGCCGCATCTCTGGAGAGAAGGAATGGGTGAGGTTTCGGGTCGAGACCCTTCTTCAGACTGATCAGCCTGATGAAGGGTCTCGACCGGAAACATCACCCATTCCTGTCCTGCTGAGTTACTCCTGAATTTTGTGTCTATCTTCGATATAAACCAGCATCTGTTGTTCCTTCTACACTATAAAAGAGCCAGATTTGTTTTGGTAATCGTTTCAATGACAGGACCACTGCTTTTCTGCAATTATGACTTGCTTGAATTGGGTTTTCAGGGCACAGTTTCTGATTTTGCAGTCAGCACTGATCCTGAAGTTTAGTCATCTATGAGGAGGATTGCATAGTGAAGAAAGCTGGATGAATAAGTGGCAGATCAAATCTAATTTAAGAAATGTGAAGCATAACATTTTGGAAGGAAAACTGAGAAAAGGTATTATAAATTGTAAGTCACAATTCTACACAACTGGCTAGGTTAGATGCACAGCTTGCTGAAGGTGGCATGTTGAAAACATGGTTTTAAAAAACAGACCGTATCCTGGGCTTTCTAAGAAAAGCATAGAGTACAAGAGAAAGAACGTCACAATAAACCTTTAAGAAATACTGGTTCAAACACAACTGGAGTATTGTGATCTTCAGCAAAGATGCAAAAGCTTTAGTAAGAGTGCAGAAGAGATCTACCATGAGGACTGGGTTTATTTACGTGTGATAGGTGGACGTATAGAGACAAAATGAACTGCAGAGGCTGGTCAGTCTGAAAAAGGATCCCAATCCATGTCCTCCAGCGATGCTGCCTGACCCGAGTTACTCTTGCAATTTGTTTTTTTAATAGAAAGTAGAAGTTATTTTCTTTGAAACAGGAGGTTGCCGAAGGGATATGTGAAATAGCTGTTGCCTATAGATGAAGTGGATAAAGATTAATTGTTCTCACTGTTGGAAAGGTCAAGGACCAGGGGACAGAGAATGAAGGAGATTGGCAAAAGAACCAAACGTGAAGAGGAAATGTGATTTCACTCCGTTCTGAAACGCAGTGTCGGACTTTGTAGTAGACTGAGATTGTTTGAAAGTGAGTGGGATTTGAAGGTAAGAATTTGCAGGGCAAGGTGGATGAGACTAGCTGGATTGCTGTTCCAGTGAGCAAGTGGGCCTTTGATGAGGCAGATTGATGCCTCCATGATGTAACGATTCTGTCATTCTCTTGACTATTAAAGTGGAAATTATCAATAAAATGTTGACTTCTACAATCCTCTTAATAGAAAGATAATTTGGAAGGCCTAAATCTGGCCCTATCCCCTTGGGGAACATTTGACTGTTTAAATGGAAATAAATTACTTGGCTCGCCCTCCAGTGAACATTACTGAAATCCTGCTGATAGCAATGTTTGTCAACGCTGCATGTTATTTGACTTAGAATTGTGTAGTGTCTCTTTTTTCATTCAAATGCTGCTACATTTACATAGGCGGGGGGGGGTCCATACATTTGTACGTCTGAATTTGATTTCTGTATGATTCGTGTATTTCACTGCTATAAAAGGAGCATCTGTTAAATCATCAGCTATTTTATCTTGTCCCAATAGAATCTAACTAGTGCTTTTTGAAAGGCAGAGCAGTGTTAATTCATTATTTTTTCTCTCTGATACTTTAATATTTACATTTCTCCAGAGGTGCTGCCAGACGCACTGAGTTACTCCAGCATTTTGTGCTTAACTTCGGTGTAAACCAGCATCTGTAGTTCCTTCCTATACAATTTTATAGACCTGCTCCAAGAAAACAAAAGCCAGGCTCCCCAGTGTGTCTTCAGTAGTTAAATGCTCTATCCCCAGGTATTATCCTGGTGAAGCTTCTGTGTGTCCCCTCCTGTGCAAACATGTCCTCTGCTGGGTGTGGCCTACCAATGTTTTGTGAAGTTGTTCCACAGCCTCCCTGCTTTCATATGTTTCTCCCTGTTAAGTAATGCTAGTGTTCTGCACACTGCTTTTTACCACTTACCTACTTGTGCTGCTACACTCGGAGATCTTTGGACTTGTGAGGTTGTCAACAGCCTTGCTCCAGTTCATGCATGCTACATCAGCTTTACTTCCCTCGCCAATTAAATTGGCTAGGCAGAAGTTTGTTACAGGATAACAAATTTATGCTGACTATCTTTGACTAATCCCTGCCTTTCCGAGTGCCGATTAACACTGCACCGCGGATTTATTTCCATTAATAATTTCGGTATCACAGACGTTAGATTCAAAGGCTTGTAGGCTTATCTCTGCTGCATCTATTGAAGAAGGGTGCCATGTTTGCTGTCATTTACTTTACTTCAGCGATACAGCATTGAAACGGGCCCGTCAGCCCAGCGAATCCATGCTGACCAACGATCACCCCGTACATTAGCACCATCCTACACACTACGGACAATTAAATTTTTTACAGAAGCCAATTAACCTTCAAACCTGTACGCCTTTGGAGTGTGGGAGGAATCCGGAGCACCCAGATGAAATCCACATAGTCACAGGGAGAACGTACAAACTCCATACAGACAGCACCCATAGTCAGGATTGAACCCAGGTTTCTGCCGTGTAATACAGCAACCCTGCCGCTGTGCCATCTCTGTACCGTCCTCTAATTATCTGGCACTCACCATTTAATATCTGTCTGGGCCACATCAGTCTTCTACATTGCCTTTGATAGCAGTTTGCAATACATTTCATCAAGGCCCATTGATTATGTCCACCTTTTAACCTGCTAGGAATCCTCGTACTATCTCTTTTTTAATGTTGGCATGTTCTAAAAGTGCACTCTCCTTCTCAGAAATCTCCACAATATCTTTCAAAGTAAATGCATGTGCAAAGTATTATTTTAAGACCGCATGCATTTCACTCTTTGCCACTGTGGTCCCTGATGGACTTTACTCTCTGGTGGGCTTATCCACAGAGCTTGGTAGGCCTACAGTATACGACTAGCAAAGTAAACATCCCTTTTTGTTCTTGCCTCCAACCCAAATGGCCTAATTTGATTAACCTTCTAAGATACCCTCATTACTGTAGCAACTGATTTCTTAATTAATATTGCAATGCCACCTTTTATATTCCAACCCCAACATCCCTGCAAGCTTTTGATCATGGGCTGCTGAGTTGCCAGTCCTGCTTTTTCTTCACCCTTGTCTCTGTGGGGTTTTTAACCTGTGTCAGTGAGCTATAAAATCAGCTTGCACATTTGCTGATAGTAGCTGCCTGCAGGCATCAGAGTTGCCTGTCATTGTCACTGAAAATCCTTGGAATGTGGTCTCAACTTTGAAGTACATTTTTCAAGGAAGGCAGAGCCACACTGGGGAAGTGAATGTACACCTGCACTGTCTGGCTGCACCCTTTCTCAGAAATTGTGCCTACGCATCCACTCTGATGTACTAAATGGCCCCAAGACATTGTGAGCAGTGTTTGTATAATGCAGACAGATCGGTGCTCCAATCTCTTGATGAAAGGCTGCTGCAGGCAATGACACTTGCAGAATGGAACTGCACAAACAGCTCATTGATCATTCAGCGGGCAAGCACAATGGGGAAGCAAAGAATGTATGTCGGAGTGAGGGCACTTTACTTCTGGGATGGTTGGTGACTCAGTCTAGCATTTGCTTGTTTTATTGGGATTTTAAAGTGGAGGGCATGACTGCACATTTTTTCCCAAGTTTCAGTTGTTAATGGAGGAATGAGTATCCTGCAAATCGAAGACCTTGCTACATGCGCAAATAACAGTTGAATTGATATCTGCACTCGGGTGAATTGCACTCTGAAGTTGTTGGGCCAAATTTCATGATGGGCAGGACTTCATCCAGAAATGGTCACAATTGTGTTAAAGCACATATAAAATGATATTGCACCTTGCTCCCAAGAGGTAGAGCACGGCCAACAGCGGTGGAGCAGTGGCGGAGGACATGAACGGCTACGCTTAGCCAGGCCTATCCTGCAATGCCACCAGGACAATTGACCTTCATGGTCCGATCAAGATCCCTGCACTTACAGCGACTGCGACTTGAAAATGGTGCCAAACTGGCCACTTTGCATATTGTCTCACTGTACTGCTTACTATACACTTGTACTTTATCTGAGATGATTATTTAATATGTATCTAAGTGCTTATGTATAGTGATACTTGTACTGAACTATATACTAAATGAATTTCACTGTATCTCAGTGCATGTGAAAAATAAAGTACCATACATAGGTCAAGTTCTAATTTTGATCTACACTATCATTTTAGCAGACTTTTAGGTAATTTTATTATTTACTGTATCATCGTAAATGTATTTATAACAAGAATGCACTTCAAAATTTAAATATAGCCGGTCTTTGTATATTTTTTCAAATAACAATTTGTGAATTGGGGGTTTGCAATGAAAAATGTCCTGCTTGAAAATGTATTCTTACATGGAGATATTAAGTAACATATGAAATGTTCGCCTTTCTGTCTTTTCAGGGCTGGAGTTTGCCTATTCAGCTGCGCCTAAATCTATGCAAAGTGCCATCATGGGTCTATTCTTTTTCTTTACTGGAGTTGGCTCCTTTGTTGGTTCGGGACTTCTAGCCCTGGTATCAGTGGACGGAATAGGTTGGATGAATTGCAAAAGTGACTTTGGTGAGTAAACACAGCTTAACGTAGACAGTAGTGCTGCAGCTACACAGCTCCAGCAACTTGGTTCAATTCTGATCCTCCATGGCTAAGTTTGTGAAGTTTGCATGATCTTCTGGAGACTACTGAATTTCCTCTGAATTTCATGTTTCCTTCTACATCTGTTAATTGGTCATTGTGAGTTGCTCTTATGATGTAGGTGAATGGAAAAAATCTGTGGCGGGTTGAAGGGAGTGTGGGAAGAATAGGCTACTTGGAAACTTGTTGGATGGGAGAATGGGATCACTCTGATCTACAATGGACTTAACAGGGTTTTTTCACACAAAGGATAGTGGTTATATGGAACGAGCGGCCAGAGGAGGTAGTTAAGGCAGGTACTATCGCATCTACTACATGTAGATAGGTACATGGATAGGTTTACAGAGATATCGTTCAAACGCAGGCAGATGGGATAGTGTAGAAGGGATATGTTGGCTGATGTGTGCAAACGAAGGGCCTGTTTCCACATTGTATGACTATGACAAAATGGCCTCCTTTTAAGTTATAAGATATGGAAAAGCATTCCATCATGTTTTCAGGAAATGCAAAGGCTGAGAGAAGATATTAAAGCAGTACCTGGTTCAAACAATTTATACCAAATTTTAAAAGACACGGAAGCTGAATGAATGAACTTTATTTTCACATCTATTTTCATAAAAGTTTCCCCAACACCTCTCTTTTAATGGCGCTATTTGATTCTTTTCATCCATCTGAGAGAGTAGTTCTGATCTCTGTTTAGCTATATATCCAAAATATTCACCCGGTATTTTATTATATTGCATTAACAGCCTGAAGTAATAAATGCTGAAAAAACAAACTGGGATTTGCACTGGGGTTTTCTTAAGTTCCGTGCAGGTAATGCATTCAGATTATCGTCTTAAATCAAACTTGATTGGCAATGCTTTACATTGGCTTCCCCCCCCCCCCCCCCCCCCACCAATGTCATCTCACTATCGTGTGTAAAAATCTCCCCCATCCGCAACCTCACCTCGCCTGAAACTGTTGCAGAAATGCTGATTTGCACCCCCCCCCCCCCCACTTTTTTTAAAAGTCAGGATAAAATCCTCAACTTTTTATTTCCCCCCCCCTCTCAGTATTTTCACCAGGCTCTGGAGCTCTGGGAAGTTGAACTAATCCAAATCACTACCTGACAATTTTTATTCTCAAGCAATATCTCAAACCAAAGCAAAAACAGCAGCAATGCAATTTATGTTATGAAATTATTTTCAAAGTTGTGCCTTGGGAATAATGAAACGCTTGAGGGTATCTTTCCCAGTGCTCGAAAATATTGAAGAACACAACCCCAATTTCAATAATAATGTAAATAAATCCAGATAAAAGCTGAATTGAAATGAAAAAAAAATGTATTTGTTCGCTTTGAAATAGACTGATGTTTATCAGACTCGCGTCACCTCAGAAGTAGCATAATAATTAGTTTTCTATTTTTCCATTCAAAAAAAGGTCCAGGGCCAAAGTGTTTTTGTTTTTGTATCGTAAATACCTCTTAACAACCATGACGTTTTTCTACAGGATTTTGCTTGTAGGCAGGCGCATTCATTATGTAGTAATACAATTTACAACTGAGTTGTTCAACAGCTGACTTGGCAACTCATGATTTTGTTTTATTAAGCCATGAAAATGTTTAATTTTCAACGCTGCATGGGGTTATTATAGAGATTTGTTTTGATGAGTTTATACAAATTTGAATCACAGGACGGCCCTCTACCTGTGAGTTCGAAGATGGTGGTTTTCAAAAATGCTGCAGGACGATTATTACCTGATCTGATATCTCCAGCATTTTATGTTATTATGTCATAGCACACCCTACCTCCTCCCCACCATTTCTATCCCCACTTAACTCCCTTATCTGACAATCTTGACTGCAGCAGTGCTTGTTGCAGTCAAAGGTTCTTTTAATAGACATTCAGAGACACTTCAAAACAATTTAACTATATTTAAATAGATGAACCAAAAATCTACTTGCAACATATTCAAGTAATTCAAATTATTTGAACACATTTAGTAAAATAAAAATAAGAATCCGACTTGTACTTGAGTTTTCTTTGCATCTGAAACTCCATTCGAATAAACGGGGATCTCTGGCATATATGTGACATAGCAAGAATCTCTGATGATTCTTGATGGTACAGATGTCAGAGGTTATTGGGAGAATAAGCATAAGATGCTCTTCATGTTTTAAACAGGACGTGTTCATTTGTGTATAAAATAATGAGAGGAATAGAACAGGTAGACAAACGCACAGGGTCTCTTGCCCAGAGTAGAGGAATCAAAGACCAGAGGACATAGGTTTACGGTGAAGGGGAAAAGATTTAATAGGAATCTGAAGAGGTAACTTTTTCGCACAAGTTGTTGGGTGTATTGAACGAGCTGCTACAGGAGGTAGTTGAGGCAGGAATGATCACAACGTTTAAGAAACAATTAGACGGGTAAGAGTCAAGAGTACATGGATAGGACAGGTTTAGAGGGATACGAGCCAAATTCAGGCAGGTGGGACTAGTGCAGCTGGGACATGTTGGCCGGTGTGGGCAAGTTTGGCAAGTTTTTCCACGCTGTATCACTCTATTAATAACCTAAATTGTATCAAGTGATTTCCCCTGGATTACAGTGCAGAAATCACCACATTTGCTCTCTGCGGAAAAGCACTGAATAACTGACAACAACTTGTTAAAAGACTAAGCATTGAACTCCTGAAGCTTCCAACGTTTTCACTAACAATAACGAGCACTGATGGTTTTCTCATCAAAATATAGTCCAGTGTGTAATCAGATATAGTGATAAGATACAATATGCAATTTTGCAATCCAATCAATGGCGCTAAATTGCAAATAAATCAATTCAAGTCGGACTACTGCTGGTATTCCTAGCCTGTGTGCCACTGAGTATGAAGAATCAAACAAGATCGATCTTATATTTTAAACAGCAGTGTGTTGTTCATTGGTACTATTTACTCGTTATTAGACTTAAATTGATATCCTTAAGGTAATTCATTCTGACAAAACATGCATGTCTTCAGCGTTCTATGTAATTAGACAATGTTGCACGAGCTGAACAACTTATTTTTGTTATTCTCCTTAAATCTAATGCCATGTTAATAGACACATCTGCTTCGTGTTGCTCAAGTTTGCAGAAGAATCCCATTACACAAGCAATCCAATTTGTATGCTGTTTTCCACTTGAGACACAATATCTTAACATTTGAATTGTAGAAAAGAATTATTGTTTATGATATTCTGTCTCCTTTCAACAAAAACAGGAGTTGCAGTTATAAAAAGGTGGTGGCAATTTTGTGCTCGCTTCACCACATCAGCATAATTCTGTAGTTTGTGGTGCCAGAAGTAGTTTTGTACCCATAATAGTTATTAACTTGCTCCATCTCCTGTCCTTGCCTTAGGCCTGATAGTTATTGAGAAGTTATTCTTTCCCAATGCTGTGCTTAGAATTCTGCTTCTCCCCCAGCTTCATGTTCTGGGCATGAAGAGAAGCCAATTTTCTGTAATGAGGTTGGACTCTGAGGTTTGGGTTCAAATGCTTTATCAGAACTTGGAACACCCACAAGTTAGATATATTATGCTTTCCTTTGAAATCCAAGCTGATCTCCTTGTCAAACCAAAATCATACAAAATGTATTTTACCAAAATCAATACATCACAGTGCACTCTGACGCCTTAGTATTCACTATATTAAAAAATATATAATCCGCAAGGTCCTTCTGGTTCTTTTGTCAATGACCGTCAATCTTTGTTGATATTTCAAGAAACTGCAGATGCTGGCGTACATAAAAAAGACACCAAGTGCTGGAATAACTCAGCAGGTCAGCCAGCATCTCTGGAGAATATGTGTAGATACAGCAAATGCAGATAGTGGTTTATAAAATTTTAAAAAAGACCCAAAGTACTGGAGTAAATCAGTGGGTCAGAAGAGTCCCGACTCGAAACGTCGCTTGTCCATGTTCTCTGAGATGTTGCCAGCATTTTGTCTTTTCTTCACATTGTTTATTGTTTAGTTTTTGACCCGTCTGTTAACGAGAATAATCTCTCTCCGTCTGAAAACGGGCCCTCATCTGAAACATCCCCAGTCTATGTTTTCAGATGTTGCCTGACCCTCTGAGTTACTCCAACCCGCTGTGTTTTGTAGTAGATTCCTGCGTTGGTTCTTGGTTCTTCACTATTTCTCTCTATTGCATAGATATTTCTACATCATCCAGATCCCTTATCAGCCCTCTACTTTCCAGGTTGACCAACTTCACTCCCTATCCCTGCTCCCCTACTTCATGATTAGCATTGCACACTTGCCTTATTGTCGTCTTTCACAGATCCTCCTTTCAGAACTTTACATGCCCACTCCCCTCTCACTGATTCTCACAATGCTCATTGTGAAATCAGACTCCAGCTCACAAAAAGATCAATTAGGGAGAACTCTTCCTATTTATATTTATTTGGTGCAGTCATGCATTTGTTTATATAAGAAAGCAACGCTCTGATCAGTTTCTTTCTGTGCTGTTTGCATATGCCCAGCAAAGAAGTTATGCTTGCATTCTAAGTTATTTGGTATTAATTGCATCTTTAAACCATGATGCTGAAAGTGATTGGCATTCTAATGGTCATCATATGTCCCTCTCTTGTCATTCTCTAAAAGAAAGGTGGTTCTATTCCAAAGTGTGTGCGCATTACTGGTATTGTGTACCAGAAATATATAGCTTGCTGGATTTAATTGCATCATATTTCATGATGTGAGCAACTAGAGTTGATTTGTCAAATGGAGGAATAATACAATACTAATCTTAAATTTCTCAACATCAATAAAGCTATATCAGGAAATTTTAAATTATAACTTGACAATCCTTCATGCTCCCTGCTTTAGACTTTGCATATTTCATTCTCATTACGGCATAATTTTGTTACAGTTCTAAATCTTAGTTCCCAGGTTTTAATGGGGTAGTTTATGTAATTTAGTTCAAGAGCAAATTGTCTTTCTGTACATTCTGCCTCGATCCCAATGTAGTTATTTAAAGCAATGGGCACTGCATTTTGATTTAAATGCATTGGTTATCACACTAAACATGATGGATGTCGAAGGGATTGTAATTCCCCACCTGTCTCAGTGGGAGTAAAGTGTATTTTTGAACCAGATGAATTATTTTATTTTGAAGTCCAGAAACTTGAAATACAACTCTAAATGTTACCAGGGGCTTTCCGGATTCCAAATAAACTGATTTACGGAAATCTGACCACACAAATTCTCTTGTTCATGTTGAAAGCATTTTTCAAGCTAGTAATAACAAAATGTTTCAAGGTATTCATTAATAACTAGATACTGTAGATCAACCATTAATATGGTCAATCTACAGATAGATAGTCTATTAGTTTAATAATGGGTGGTGCAACTGATTCAATGACATTAAAGAATTATAGCAAGTATAGGTAGAGCGATATAAAGTGGTTTATTATTGAAAAGGGATGTTTCTGACTTATGTAGAATTCATCTTACTGACAGTCCCCACAAATGTAACCAGGGCACTGCCTGTATTTATTTTCAAGAAACATCCATCTTAAACAATCACTGTTTCCAACTTGGACATTGGATGCAATTGAACAGTATGCCCAGTTTTGTTCTGGCATTTTCCTACCTCCAGTTTTCCCCCCCACCCCTACTTTGTCAGAAGAAGCGTTCCGACACAAAACATCACATTCCTTCTCCCCAGAGATGCTGCCTGACCCGCTGAGGTACTCTAACACTGTGTCAATCTTCAGTATAAACCAGCATCTGCTGTTCCTTCCTACACATTCTGACCCAAAACAACATCTATCCATATTCTCCAGAGATGCTGCCTCACCCACTGTGTTACTCTAGCGTGTGGTGTCCTTGAGTTTTATAGGGAGTGGGAAGCGAAACCCTGTGAGTTTCAGCTTGCACGCTTCAGTTTATTTGTCGAGCTGGAAGACGCAAGCGCTCCAGACCTCGGCTCCTGCTGCAAACCTCCCCAACATTCCTGATCCCTGGTGTTCCTGCCATCGACTCCGGCTACATGCACGTTTTGCCCTGCAGGCTGTAAATGTGTAGTTGATCAGAATTTAGTGTACTAATGAGTGAGCCAGAAGCCAAGCCATTGAGATCTCCCAGTCAGTTACCTGATTCTAGGGGTTTTACTATACACCATCAGAGGAGAATCAAAGGTATCTGGTTTAGATAATTTAAACTGATCTTAGAAATCTTTTTTTCGTTGCTCAGTATCTTTAATTTGAATAAACGGACTTTTCTAAAGTTTAATTGTTTTCTTTGCCTCCCACTACCCCATCAGGTAATATCAACAAGTGCCACATGGATTACTATTTCTTCCTACTAGCAGCCATACAGTGTATGACCCTGATCATTTTTATTATTGTATCCGTGACATTTGATCGCCACAAAAACAAATCTGATTTGCTGCTCATCAATGGAAGAAGACAAAATGAAGAAGTCCGACATAATCGGACCAGGAACTGAAAACTGGAACCGCTGCATGTGAAAATCAGTCATTATCCAGAAAGTACTTGTAACTCCTTCCTCTGGGTATGTAATGGATTGGGTGGTATCCTTAAGCTTGCCTATTGCATAATGAAACTTTAAGGCTACGGAGTTGCCTGAAAGAGCTGTCGGAGATAAGGCACACTACAAGTAAATGCTGGCAGGTAATGCAGACCGTTAAACCAAGCTGGTAATGTTCTCGTTAGCAGGGCAGCATATCTTTGAGTTCTGCTTTCACTGCCTACGGCTACAGAAGAAAATCCAGAAGGCATATTGGAGTCTGGTGACGTTCCAGTGTTCATTACACACACTCCAGTCTTTAAATTCAGACTCCCAGTAACTTTTAGCAAATGTCAATACTAAGAGTATTTCATTGCAAAGAACTGGGTAGTTTTATTTAGTCGCTTGCTTGTGTTATCAAGATGATTTTTAAAATTTTATCTTTGTAAATATAAGTGCCAGTGATGTTCTTTTGAGTAGACTCACCCCTTCAGGCATAAAGCAAATAAAATCTTAATTGCACCCTCATTTTTACAAATCATGTTTACAACTGTAGCCATAGGATAATGCATCATGCCATTTATCAGTTGATTGATGAATACCTGGATTACATATTAAAAAGCAATGTAGCAAATGCAGCTTATCATCTTAACTTACCAAATGCACATATAACAGGTTTACATCTCGTCAATAGACTGCAGACTAACTTTTCTTATGTTGAATTGGGATTGTGTGCAGTATTTTACCGACTGGCAAAAGCAATGAACAATGTATTTTTTTCTTCGTTCTTAATCTTGTGTGTCTTTTAATTATTATTTTAACATGCATTGAACTGAAGGTGTCACGAGAATAATGTTGGCTAAAGTATAAAATTATACAGTGCCAAATAAACGTAATTTGTTTCAAATGTACAAAGATGCTTATTTACAGATGTTGCAGAACATGATGAAAGGACAACCTCTGAATGTTTTTTAATTTAAAGTAGTTTTTTGAAATACTGAACATGTTGAATTCTTGGTACAAATGATTTTGCATGCTGTGAAATGTTAATTATCTGCACAACCACTGGAGACTTTCATTGCTTTAGGCAAAACCAGTGTAATTGGACATTTCAATGTTTTTATTCATAGATGTTATTGTTGATCCCGCACAATAAATAGTTACCTTGGTGGCTAGCATTATGGATCATGGCTCATGAAAATCTTCATTCTAAGTGAGAGCAAAGGGAACCCAAAGGCATAAGCCAGGAAGTTATTGTGGCATTAGATGAAGATTTTAAATTTTGAGACTTCAGAGAAACCAAGAGCAACAACGGCACAGTGGTGTAGCAGTAGCGGCAAGCTTACAGCACCAGAGACCTGGGTTCGATCCTAACTACGGGCACTGGCTGTACGGACTTTGTATGTTCTCCCTGTGACCGCAGGCACTCTGGTTTCCTCCCACCACATTCAGGACATACAGGTTTGTAGGTTAAATGGCTTGGGTAAAATTGCCTCTGTGTAGGATAGTGTTATTGTACAGAGTGATCACTGGTCGGTACAGATGCAGTGGGCCAAAGGGCCTGTTTCCGTGTTTGAACGTCTGCATCTTACACAAAGTTAAGTGTGTTAATTCAAAGGTGTGTTTGCCTTATCTGGTAGCCACTGGAAAAGTTGGCATTGAAGAATGCAGTGAGCTAAGGTCTAGCCCTACCTAAATTGGGAGTTTGAGGAAATTGTAGGTCCTACAATAATAGTCCTCCACTGAATATTTTTGGTTAGAGCCATCAGTTCCAACAGCTGCCATGTTCACTCTTGCACACATGGGTTCTCCCTGTTATGAATGGCCGATCCAGGAAAGAGAGAGAAACAGCAGAGGGGCTCAAGGAGTGAATGCATACAGAGGCCCGTTTCTGACCGCTGCTTTTGAGGCTTTGAGGAAGGCGGGCTGCCCTTACAATGAGAGAAACTGCAGCCTGGTGACACCTGCTCCTGAGGCTCAATGAGATGAGCATAGGGTCAGAGAGAGAATGAACAGTGCATCCCTTTGGGACTTCTTAGTGTCTCCACAGTTCTTGCTGAAACATGAGGACTGAGGAACAACATCAGACACGGGATAATAACAATGATGGTTGTAAATTCATTCTAAACTATATAAGCACTTTTTTAAAATCATTTTTGAACAAGCTTTTTCAAATTATTGTTATTAATAAAAAATATTGATATTTTCCACAATTTTGTCTGTCTTTCTTACAACTTGATCACAATATTTGCAAGCTTATCCTGCAGAAGATCAAGGTTGCTTGGTAGACTAGATTGAATGCTTTCCACAATTGGCCTCTCAAAGCACTTCGCGATGGTGGACGTAGTTAAGGCATAGCATCTTGCTTTTCTTTGTCACCGGGATGGTAGTGATCGTCTTGAAGCAGGTGGGTACCTCAGAACGGAGTAGGGAGAGATTAAAGATGTCCGTGAATACTCCTGTTAGTTGGACCGCGCAGTCTTTAAGGTTGCCACCAGGGACTCCATCTGGGTCAGTTGCTTTCTGTGGGTCCACCATCAGGAAGGCCGATCTAGCTTCTGCAAAAGTGACCCTGGCAAGAGGCACACTTGAGTCTGATGGGACGGATGTTATCGCACCATTGGCCTTCTGCTCAAAGTGAGCATGGAATGCATGGTTCATTGGGTACTGTCACCAGTGATGTTCCCCGACTTCACTTTGCAGCCAGTTATAGTATTCAGACCTTGCCACATTCTGCAGGTGTCCGAATGGTTATACTGAGACTCGACTTTGTCCCGATATTGTCTCTTGGAATTTATTATTGCTTTGCGAAGATCATAAGCAAGCTTTCTTGTTTCTCTTGGGACCGTTTGACTAATCGGCAGTGGAACTGGTCTCCTGTGAGTGTACCTCACGGTACATTGAATAACTGCTTTGGTTCCGTCTTCACTAAGGAAGACATAAATAATCTGCCGGAAATAGCAGGGGACTGCAGGTCAAAGGAGAAATTGAGTGAAATCCAGGTAAGTCAGGAAGTGGTGTTGGGTAAATTGAATGGATTAAAGGCCGATAAATCCCCAGGGCCAGATAGGCTGCATCCCAGAGTACTTAAGGAAGTAGGTCCGGAAATAGTGGATGCACTAGTGATAATCTTTCAAAACTCTTTAGATTCTGAAGTAGTTCCTGAGGATTGACGGGTAGCAAATGTAACCCTTCTTTTTAAGAAGGGAGGGAGAGAGAAAACGGGGAATTACAGACCAGTTAGTCTAATATCGGTAGTGGGGAAACTGCTAGAGTCAGTTATTAAAGATGGGATAGCAGCACATTTGGAAAGTGGTGAAATCATTGGACAAAGCCAGCATGGATTTACGAAAGGTAAATCATGAATCTTCTGGAATTTTTCGAGGATGTAACTAGTAACGTGGATAAGGGAGAACCAGTTGATGTGGTGTATCTGGACTTCCAGAAGGCTTTCGACAAGGTCCCACATAAAAGATTAGTATACAAACTTAAAGCATACGGCATTGGGGGTTCAGTATTGATGTGGATAGAGAACTGCCTGGCAAACAGGAAGCAAAGAGTAGGAGTAAATGGGTCATTTTCACAATGGCAGGCAGTGACTAGTGGGGTACCGCAAGGCTCAGTGCTGGGACCCCAGCTATTTACAATATATATTAATGATCTGGATGAGGGAATTGAAGGCAATATCTCCAAGTTTGCGGATGACACTAAGCTGGGGGGAAGTGTTAGCTGTGAGGAGGATGCTAGGAGACTACAAGGTGACTTGGAAAGGCTGGGTAAGTGGGCAAATGTTTGGCAGATGCAGTATAATGTGGATAAATGTGAGGTTATCCACTTTGGTGGCAAAAACAGGAAAGCAGACTATTATCTAAATGGTGGCCGATTAGCAAAAGGGTAGATGCAGCGAGACCTGGGTGTCATGGTACACCAGTCATTGAAAATAGGCATGCAGGTGCAGCAGGCAGTGAAGAAAGCGAATGGTATGTTAGCTTTCATAGCAAAAGAATTTGAGTATAGGAGCAGGGAGGTTCTACTTCAGTTGCACAGGGTCTTGGTGAGACCACACCTGGAGTATTGCGTACAGTTTTGGTCTCCAAATCTGAGGAAGGACATTATTGCCATAGAGGGAGTGCAGCGAATGTTCACCAGACTGATTCCTGGGATGTCAGGACTGTCTTATGAAGAAAGACTGGATAGACTCGGTTTATACTCTCTAGAATTTAAGAGATTGAGAGGGGATCTTATAGAAACTTATAAAATTCTTAAGGGGTTGGACAGGCTAGATGCAGGAAGATTGTTCCCGATGTTGGGGAAGTCCAGGACAAGGGGTCACAGCTTAAGGATAAGGGGGAAATCCTTTAAGACCGAGATGAGAAAGACTTGTTTCACACAGAGTGGTGAGTCTCTGGAACTCTCTGGCACAGAGGGTAGTTGAGGCCAGTTCATTGGCTATATTTAAGAGGGAGTTAGATGTGGCCCTTGTGGCTAAGGGGATCAGAGAGTATGGAGAGAAGGCAGGTACTGGATACTGAGTTGGATGATCAGCCATATTGAATGGCGGTGCAGGCTCGAAGGGCCGAATGGCCTACTCCTGCACCTAATTTCTATGTTTACATCTATGTCTAGCTCAGTTGTATTGTGTGAAAAGAAAATATGACTTGCAGCTGACTTTTTTCTCCTGATTTGTTTAAACTGAGTATTTGATAGATTTCAAATTTTATTATTTTTGTACATACAATGATTTCTATACATTTTGTTTCCCAACTAGAGGTGCTATTCTATCAATGGAACCATTGGTTTTAAATAGTTTTCCATTTGTACAGTGGCACTGGTTCAATACAAGTGCATTTCACTTTGCACTTTAGATACTCATTTTGTCACATCCATCCTGATTCAGATCCCAAAAGGACCATAAAAAAAGTGGCATGAATTACAGCCTGAGATAACTTGGTGTTTATAAAGAGAAAAATCTCCACAGTTCATTCAAGAGTGAAGAGCGTTTAATTTGATTATATACCAACAACAGGACAATGAAATTCTAAAGTGTAGCAGCATAACACAATATGCATAGATAATCAAATATGATAAATAATATTTCAATAGATCAATAACATCAACACTAGTGCGAAGGGGATCCGCGGAAACAGCGTCACGATGCACTCTGTGAGGCATTGGGCGACAGATTCTGTCAACATTGGACAACGACAGAAGCCAACAGCGAGCTATACGTCGGCTGACACACACGAGCGAACGAACTAGTGCAACAAGCACCAAAGACCTTGGGGCAAACAGTCCATACTTCATAGTTGAGGTTAGTGTTGTGCTGTGTTCAAGAGCCTGATGGTTGTTGGGAACAAGCTATTCTTCAAAGGTATACACAAAATGCTGGAGTAACTCAGCGGGACAGGCAGCATCTCTGGAGAGAAGGAATGGGAAAAATAATAAACGAGAAAAGGAATGGAAAGAAGGAATCTCCAGAGATGCTGCCTGTCCTGCTGAGTTACTCCAGCATTTTGTGTCTACTTTCGATTTAAACCAGCATCTGCAGTTCTTTCCTATGCAAGTTATTCTTCAACCTGTTGGTCACAGCTTTAAGACTACAAGACCTTCTTCACGATGGCAGGAGCAAAATGAGAGCGTGGCCAGGGAAGTTTGTTCATGCTGGCTGCCTTTTTGAGGCATCGCCTACAGATCCCTTCAATGGTGTGGAGATCACTAGCTGTGCTGGGCACCACTCTCTGTAATATCCTTTGTTCCTTCAAACAACTTTGCAAAACCACAACTTAATTAAAGGAAATATTGAAAATTAATAATTCATATTGTTTTAGTCTCTGGTTGAAGGGATACACTGAGCTGGAAATAAATGGAAATAAAATTGAAATAAGCGTACAGAGGATTTCATTAGCAGAGCTACCTTATGCGGATCATTTCCAGAGGTTTGTCTGTTACTTGGATCCATCTTGCTTCCTATAGAATCTAAATAGACAGTGCAAAATCCAGAGTGCAGTAACAGCAGCAGCAATGTGTAGGAAGGAACTGCAGATCCCTGTTTACACTGAAGATAGACACAAAACGCTGGAGTAACTCAGTGGGTCAAGCAGCATCTCTGGAGAAGAAGAATAGGAGATATTTCTGGTCGGAACCCTTCTTCAGACCACGTTATTCCGACTGAAAAAGACTTCTGACCTGAAAGGCCACCTATTTTCCCCCAGAGATGCTGCCTAACCCGCTGAGTTACTCCAGCATTTTTTTTGTCTATCTTGACAGCGGCAATGAGCTACATATCCACCACCTTTGCTCAATTAGCTACCAAGATAAAAGTTGAAATAAAGCGCAGGCACAACCATGGCAACCAGTAGTACCACAAGGATGAGATTGCCTGCAAGCGGTTTACTCCATCATGAGTGATGTGATGCATGTTACCCTTCAGCTAACTTGCTCTTTAAGCAATGTCAAACATTGAGCTGGCAGATTACAGATGCAAGTCCTTTCTTTGCCCTATTAGTGCTGGATAACACTTGAACTCTGCAATCTTTGACGAAACATCCTGTGGGCACCAGAGCAGCTACTTGCTGTTATATATCATCCAAAACGGGGTAAAGTCTCCCAGTGTCCTTGTGCATGCAATTCTTGAACCGATTGAATCAAAAGAATCCTAAATGTCTGAAGAAGGGTCTCAACCCGAAACGCCACCCATTTTGTCTCTCCAGAGATGCTGCCTGTCCCACTGATTTGCTCCAGTTTTTTGTGTCTATCTTCGGTTTAAACCAGCATTCCTTCCTACACTATCTGAAATGATTTGCAGAATCTTAACCATGCAACATGAATTTGCACACTGAATTTACTGTAAAAATATGTATAAGATGAAAGAGTTGGAGAAAATGGGACTGGGACATGAAAAATACATTTTTAATTCAAATCTATAATGGGGATTCCATGTGTAAAATTAAACATCAAATGCTGCAAGGTTGTTTGTCAGAATTAAGGACCGCAGCATTGAAAATTCACTTATCCTTGGCATAAGCAGTTCTGGTGCATTAAAAACATTGAACAGTACAGCATTAGACAGGCTCTTCGTACCACACAGTACGTGTCAAACATGATGCCTAATCTCTACCTGGACATGATCCATATCCCTCAACTCCCTGCATATCCATGTGCCTCTCTACAAGCCCCTTAAATTGTGCTATCATATCTGCTTCCACCATTCAACGGGTGATTGCAGTCACATCTAGCCTTTGTGTATATTTTAATGCCACATCTCTAGAATGTTGGTATAGTGACATAGACCAGTACAACACAAGAACAGACCCTTCGGCCCACAATGTCTGTGCTGAACATGATGCCAATACCATCAATGAGCTACCATCTACCTCAGTGAAGTCACTCAAACTATCTTTACTTTGCATGTACTTTATCTTGCACCAAATGTTATTCCCTTTATCCTGTATCTACATTGTGGACAGATTGATTGTAATCAGGAATCAAGGAATTCTGCTGACTGGATACCTTGGTACACGTGACGATAAACTAAACTAAGTCACATCTGCCCGCGTGTGATCCATACCCCCCCCCCCCCCCCCCCCATTCCCTGCATATCCATGTGCCTATTCAAAAGTCTTTTAAACGCCACGAATGTACCCGCCTCCACCGCCACCCCGACAGCATGTTCAAGGCACTCATCCACCCCCGTGCAAAAATATTGCCCTGCACATCTCCTTTTAAACTTTTCCTCTCTCACCTTATAATGTTAACATCGAGTTGCTCGCTCGCACCTTCAGCACCTTAGGTTCAATCCTGACCATCTGTGTGGACTTTTCACATCTCTGTGGGTTTCCCCTGGCTACTCTGGTATCCAACAACATCCCTATGACATGGTGCTGATGGGTTAATTGGTTCCTCAAAAGTCAAAGTCAAAAGAGTTTATTGTCATGTGTCCCTGACAGGACAATGAAATTATTTATTTGCTTAGCACACAGAACATAGTAGGCATTGACTACAAAACAGATCAGTGTGTCCATATACCATTATATACATAAATACATGAATTAATAAATCGATAAAGTGGAAATAACAGATGGAGGGGTATTAATGTTCAGAGTTTTGTCCGAGCCAAGTTTAATAGCCTGATGGATGTGGGGAAGTAGCTATTCCTGAACCGGGTCGTTGCACTCCTCAGGCTCCTGTACCTTCTACCTGAAGGTAGCTGGGAGATGAGTGTGTGGCCAGGATGGTGTGGGTCCTTGATGATTCTGCCAGCCTTTTTGAGGCAGCGACTGTGATAGATCCCCTCGATGGAAGGAGGTTCAGAGCCGATGATGGACTGGGCAATGTTTACTACTTTTTGTAGTCTTTTCCTCTCCAGGGTGCTTAAGTTGCCGAACCAAGCCACGATGCAACCGGTCAGCAAGCTCTCTACTGTGCACCCGTAGAAGTTAGAGAGAGTCCTCCTTGACAGACCGACTCTCCGTAATTTTCTCAGGAAGTAGAGGTGCTGATGAGCTTTCTTATTAATTACATCTGTGTTCTCGGACCAGGAAAGATCTTCACAGATGTGCACGCCCAGGAATTTGAAGCTCTTGACCCTTTCAACTATCGGCCCCATTGATATAAACAGGACTGTGGGTCCCCATCCTACTCCTTCCAAAGTCCACAATCAGTTCCTTGGTTTTGCTGGTGTTGAGGGCCAGGTTGTTGTGCTGGCACCATATGGACAGTTGCTCGATTCCTCTTCTATACTCTGACTCATCCCCATCAGTGATACGTCCCACAACAGTGGTGTCGTCAGCGAACGTGATGATGGAGTTCGCACTATGACCGGCTATGCAGTTATGAGTATAGAGTGAGTACAGCAGGGGGCTGAGCACGCAGCCTTGAGGTTCTCCCATGCTGATTGTTATCGAGTCTGACACATTACCACCAATACGAACATTCTGTGGTCTGTGAATGAGGAAGCCAAGGATCCAATTGCAGAGGGATGCGCAGAGACCCAGTTCTGCGAGTTTGGTAACCAGCTTGGAGGGGATGATTGTGTTAAATGCCGAGCTGCAATCGATGAATAACAGCCTGACATATGAGTTTTTGTTGTCCAAGTGGTCCAGAGCGAAGTGGAGAGCCAGCGAGATCGCATCCACCGTTGATCTGTTGTGGCGGTAAGCAAACTGCAGTGGGTCCAGGTTTTTGTCGAGGTAGGAGTTGATTTGCGCCATTATCAACCTCTCAAAGCACTTCATCACCACAGGCGTTAGTGCCGCAGGTCGATAGTCATTGAGGCACATCACCATGCTCTTGGGCACCGGTATTATTGATGCTCTTTTGTAGCAGGTGAGAACCTCAGACCTCAGAAGTGACAGGTTGAAAATGTCCAGTAAAAACTCCAGCCAGTTGGTCCGCACAGGTTTTTAGAACACAACCAGTTATGCCATCGGGTCCAGACGCTTTTCGAGGGTTCACCCCTCAGAAGGATTTCCTGACGTCGGCCTCTGTGACTGAGACTGAAATACCATCACAGCGAATGGGGGCTCGGGAAGGCACATCGGTGTTCTCCGTATCAAAGCATGCGTAAAACGCATTGAGCTCATCAGGGAGTGATGTATCGCCGACATTCGAGCTGCCTCCTGATTTCGCCTTGTAGGAGGTGATTGCATTCTGGCCCCGCCACAGCTGCCGAACACCTGTCTCATCCTCCAGTTTGGAGCAGAAGTCCCCTTTGGCCTTTTTGATGGCCTTACCAAGGTCGTATCTGGACTTTCCGGAGCGCTAGTATGGGTGTTGTGGGCTGAACGGGCAGGTCTCAAGAGGGCTAGTATGGACATTATGGGCCGAATGGATTGTTGGGCTGGCGGTTCAGTCACTCAAGCCTGTTGTGCTAGCCGCTCACTCACTCACGGCTGGTGGGCTGGCAGTTGACTCACGGCTATTCCTTGAAATTCCATTTTTTGAAATTTCCAAGCCGGGTGCAAGGCCACGGAAGACAGCGAGTCGTGACCTCTCCCTCCCCCATGTTGCAGAGACCGAGCCACGCCCACACTTCTGGGTTTTATTGGCAACTTTAATTAGTCAAGGCAACTTTAATTAGGCAAGGCAACTTTAATTAGGCAAGGCATTTCCAAACCAAAGGCAACACAGCTTTAGCATTTCTGAACCAAACGCAACACAGCTTTAACATTTCCAAACCAATGGCAACACAGCTTTAGCATTTCCAAACTATGTTTTCTAATCACATTAAGGGCACTGACTGGTCAGTAAAACCACTCACAGTTTACTAGACATGTGTTCAGTGTTATTCACACCTCAGACTGAGAGTCGTGACCCTCTCGCTCCCCCATCTTGCAGAGACTGACAGCCATTCAACACTTCCGGGTTTTATAGTCCCTCTGGAAGGGGCGTGGTCTTCAGGAGAGAGAATCTCAACATTTTTTAAACACTTATAACTCTTTTATTTTTCACTGATGGGAAAAATCCTCTGGTCCTGCGCAGCGGAGGGGGACTCTGAGTAAGATGGTCAAAAAATCACAGCCGTAAGTGGCAGCATTTTTTCTAAAATCAATATACAGAACAACAGGAAGTGATCAAGACCAGACTTTTAGTAATATAGATAGTCATGTAGCATGGAAACAGGCCCTTTGGCCCAACTTGCCCACACCAACCACCATGCCCTTATACTAGTCCCACCTGCCTGTGTTTGGACTATATCCCTCGAAATATGTCCAGTCCATGTACCTGTCTAAATGTTTCTTAACGTTGCAATAGTCCGTGACTTAACTACCTCCTCTGGCAGCTCGTCCCATACACCCACTGCCCTTTGTGTAAAAAGATTACCCCTCAGATTCCTATTAAATCTCTTCCCCCTCAACTTAAACCCATTGTTCTCAATTCTCCTACAATACAGGAGAAACTCTTTAATGGCAATTTAGTTTAGAGATACAGCGGGAAATAGGCTCTTCAGTCCACTGTGGCCATTGATCACCTATTCGCACTAGTTTTACGTCATCCCACTTTTGCATCCTACACACTAGGGGCAATTTACAAAGTCAATAAACCGAAAAACCTGCACATCTTTGGAATTTGGGAGGAAATTGAAGCACCCAGAGAAAATCCAGGGGGTCACGGGGAGAACGTATAAACTCCGCACAGACAGCACCCGTAGTCAGGATCGAACATATGTCTCTGGCGCTGTGAGACGGGAACTTTACCACTGTGCTTCCCTACTTACTGCCAGATACTTACTGTTTTTTTAATTTAAGTTACAAAATTAAAAGTTTTCTGATGGCTATGTGCAATGTTTCTGTTTGCAGCATTTGACAGCACATGTTTCCAGTCTAAGTACTTCCATTTCCATTTGCAATGACTTGGCTGCATCCCAGACATTTTGTAATTAAGGCCATTTATCGTGATTAATCTTGCACATTTTATCAGAAACAGTTGGTGGACTGAGCAAACTGCTTTCTATCAAGCATTCTTGAGTGCTTACCTTGCACAAGACCCATGGATTTAAGACAATTGCATTAGTCATTCACTCTGTGACTGAGCACCGTGGCTAATAACAAACTCTGCCTTCAAAGTGAGTGAGCAGCCACTGCGCCAGCAAATAACATCCTTTCATGTAGCAACGTATTGCTCCTTCCTGTTCATCAATTTCATGTGAAGCAAAGTTGTACTAAAGACTTTGAGAAATTACTTCTGCTTTTCATAAGCTCATAGGTTCCAGCAGCAGATTTAGGCCATTCGGCCCATCGAGTCTACTCCGCCATTCAATCATGGCTAATCTATATTTCCCTACCAACCCCGTTCTCCTGCCATCTCTCCATAAACCCTGATACCCTTAATAATCATGAATCTGTCAATCTCAGCCTTAAAAGTATCCATTGACTTGGCCTCCACAGCCGTTTGTGGCAATGACTTCCACAGATTCACCACCCTCTGATGAAAGAAATTCCTCCTCATCTCCTTTCTAAAGGTACGTCCGCTTATTCTGAGGTCAAGGCCTCTGGTCCTAGACTCTCATCATATGCTAACCCAATCATTCATGGGCCCATTCTTGTAAAGCTCCTTTGGACTCTCTCCAACAACAGCAAGGGCATATCTTTCCTCAGATATGGGACCCAAAACTGCTCACGATATTCCAAATGCATTCTGACGAGTGCCTTATAAAGCCAATGCCTTCAGCCAGAGCAAATGCAATTACACTATAATCTCTACTGAAGAAGGAAATAGAGGCCAATTTTTCTTGCCTTTTTCACCAATGCCCAGACATAGGTTCAGAACAAGTTAATGTTGTGAAAGTGAATGCAGCATATTTTTTGATGCAAAGTTGATCTGCTACTATTGGGGTGGCATGATGGCACAGTGGTAGAGCTGCTGCCTTACAGCGCCAGAGACCCGGGTTCAATCCTGACCAAGGGTGCTGCCCGTTACAGAGTTTGTACGTTCTCCCTGTGACCGCATGAGTTTTCTCCGGGTGCTCCAGTTTTCTCCCACACGCACAGGTTTGTAGGTTAATTGGCTTCGGTAAAAAAACAGTAAATTGGCCCTAGTGTGTAGGATAGAGCTAGTGTATGGTGTGATTGCTGGTTGGTGTGGTTCCGTGCTGTATCCGTGCTGTATCTCTAAAGTCCAGAGTTTAAGGTGAGGGAGGAAGATTTAATAAGAACCTGATTGGTAAGTGTTTTACACAAAGGGTGAATGGAACAAGCTGCCAGAGGAGATAATTGTGGCAGGTACTATTGCAACATTTAAGACCATTTAGGCAGGTACTTCGATTGGACTGGTTTAGAGGGATGTGGGCCAAATGCAGACAGGTGGGACTAGTGTAGATGGGACATGTTGGTCGGTGTGGGCAAGTTGGGCCAAAGGGCCTGTTTCCATGCTCCATTGCCAGTTTCCTGTTTCCATTGCCAGATTCTATAAAATCTAGGCAATATAACATTTGGCAAAGATCAAATAATTCACAAATTTCATGCAAGGTTGACAGCAATGTTCATTTAAATGAGGATTTAGGAAACTAAAGTGTATGCACTTTTCAACAAATATTTTTTTATACACATGTATGGTTTTGAAATTATATTCAAAGCATCTAAGCGTTCACAGATGCTTTAACATCGGTGCAATGTGACAGAATTAAAGATTTACAGGTTTGAATTTGTTCCCACTGTGGGGACTCGTTATCATTAATACTCACCACTAAACTGGCCCAGATGAGATCTTAAGGGCCTGTCCCACTTGGGTGTCATTTGCGCGTACTTTACACAACATAATTTACGCGTCACGACGCACGTGATCCGTGCATGGTGCGCATTACGTGCGCATGGTGTGTGGTGACATAGGCAGTGACGCCGGTCGCGCGCGGTGCCCCAAGATTTTGGGATGTACAAAATCTTTGCGCGCCATCTGCGTGATGTGTAAATAACGCCCAAGTGGAACAGGCCCTTTAATAATTCAAAAATCTGAATCCCTGCCCCTTGCACCAACTCCTCAGCCAACCTGTTTAGTTTAGTTTAATGTAGAGATACAGCGCGGAAACAGGCCCTTTGGTTCGCCGAGCCGCTGTCGACCGTCGATCCCCGCACACTAGCACTATCCTACACAGCAGGGACCATTTACAATTTTAAGTCCGGTGTTATTGTGTACTTTTATACCCTCGGCCGAGACTCTTTATTCTTCTCAAATAAAGTTGTGTGGGAATCTACCTATAGCATTCATAAACTTTTCCAGTCTGAATTTTGAATGCAAATTTAGTTGTTTGCCAAGATAAAGGAATGCGACTGGAATGCACGTTGAAACCCACGAGGTAGTCAACCTACTGAGAAGATATAAATGAGAAATTCCACCTGAGGGAAATTCTAATTACATTATATGCCTGAAGCTCACTGGAAATTTTATTTGGTTAATGTTGCATCAAACACTGTTGAGATGTGAAGCTTTTTGATCTTTTACATTTCGATGAATTTATGAAAATTTCTTTTTTTTCCACAACAATCTTGATACTTCAGCTGTTATTTGAGCTGCTGAACACATCACTGGAGATAGAGAAATGCATAATTTATCAGTTGCGCATTTACAGCCGTTACATATTTTACAATTAGGAACGGTGGCGCAGTGGTAGAGTTGCCGCCTTGCAGTGAGGGTGCTGTCTGTGCAGAGTTTGTACGTTCTCCCCGTGACCGCGTGGGTTTTCTCTGAGATCTTCAGTTGTCTCCCACACTCCAAAGACGTAAAGGTATGTTGGTAAATTGGCTCGGTGATTGTAAAAATTGTCCCTAGTGTGTGTAGGATAGTGTTAATGTGCGGGCATCGCTGTCAGCGTGGACTCGGTGGGCCTGTTTCCGCGTTGTATGTCCAAACTAAACTAAACTAATCAACACCTTAAAACTACAGTAGCTGATTAAACTAATGATTAGAGGACCAATAAGTTTAATATTTAGATCACATGTATCAGACAGATGCCTGGATGTTTATATTCACGTTCAAAAAATGATTTTGGTGATCATGAAACTGCCTGAATAACTTCAAATTCCTTAGATAGACACAAAATGCTGGAGTAACTCAGCGGGACAGGCAACGTCTCTGGAGAGAATGAATGGGTGACGTTTTGGGTTGAGTCCCTTCTTCAGACTAGTCAGGAAAAGGGGAAACGAGAGATACAGACGATGATGTAGAGAGATAAAGAACAGTGAATGAAGGATATACAAAAAAGTAACGATGATAAAGGAAACAGGTTATTGTTAGCTGTTTGTTGGGTGAAAACGAGATGCTGGTGTGACTTGAGTGGGGGAGGGATAGGGAGAGAGGGAATGCCGGGGTTACTTGAAGTTAGAGAAATCAAGATACTGGGTTGTAAGCTGCCCCAGCGAAATACTTAAAATTCCCTTTGCTCTTTGAAATTATCTATTCCCTTGACCTGTTCTTTCCATGCATATTGTGGTATGCCTTCTGGATTTCCACACCCGCAAGAGGCAAACTGGCAACTGCAGATGCTGGAATCTTGAGTAATACCCAGTGGATCAGGCAGCATCTGTGGAGGGAATAGACAGGGGATGTTTTGGGTCAGGACCCTTCTTGCTGGAGGCGTGAATGCCACCAGCTCCAACAGCCTCCCGTGGGCTAACTCTCCTGGGTTGCCTACAAACCGGGGACCTTAATACCGTAGCTGTTGGGTCCTCCTGCCCTTCCTCCTACGTTAACCAGGCCATTTCCTCTGCCCCCACATCTATGCCACCCCATACACCGTTCTCCCCCCTGAGCCTCCATCCTCCAGTCTGAAGAAGGATCCTGGCCTAAAACATCACCTGTCCATTCACTCCACAGATGCTGCCTGACCCGTTGACTTCCTCCAGCACTTTATGTTCAGCTTAACCCTCGAGACGCACTCAAGGGCGACCCGGTGGCACAGCAGTAGAGTAACTGCCTTACAGCGCCGGAAACCCAAGCTCGATCCTGACTACGGGTGCTGTCTCAATGGAGGTTGTACATTCTCCTAGTGTTTTTTCTCTGGGCGCTCCTGTTTTCTCCCACACTCCAATGACGTACTGGTTTTGTAGGTTAATTGACTTCAACAAATATTGGAAACTGTCCCTAGTGTGTAGAATAGTGCTAGTGTATGGGGATCGTTGATAGGCGCGGACTCGGTGGACCGAAGGGCCTGTTTCCTCCATGTATTTCTCCACTAAACTAAACTGAACGTTCCATGCCATTGAGGAAAGACCAGCCTGATCATTCAGTATCTCTTCCAGCACCTTAAATATTCAGGCCTGCCACCTCTGCTACGCAGCACATGAATCATAAAATGTTTTGCAACTACAGATGCAGTTTAATGTGGATAAATGTGAGGTTATCCACTTTGGTGGCAAGAACAGGAAGGCAGATTATTATCTGAATGGTGTCAGGTGAGGAAAGGGGGAAGTACAACAAGATCTGGGTGTCCTTGTACATCAGTCACTGAAAATAAGCATGCAGGTACAGCAGGCAGTGAAGAAAGCAAATGGCATGTTGGCCATAACAAGAGTTGAGTATAGGAGCAAAGAGGTCCATTTGCAGTTGTACAGGGCCCTGGTGAGACCACACCTTGAGTATTGTGTGCAGTTTTGGTCTCCTAATTTGAGGAAGGATATTCTTGCTATTGAGGGAGTGCAGCGTAGGTTCACGAGGTTAATTCCCGGGATGGCTGGACTGTCATATGTTAAAAGAATGCAGCAACTGGGCTTGTAATCACTAGAATTTAGAAGGATGAGAGGGGTTCTTATAGAAACATATAAAATTATTAAGGGATTGGACAGGTTAGAAACAGGAAACCTGTTCCCGATGTTGGGGGAGTCCAGAACCAGGTGCCACAGTTTAAGAATAAGGGGTAGGCCATTTAGAACGGAGATGAGGAAAAACATGTTCACACAGATTGTGAATTTGTGGAATTATCTGCCTCAGAAGGCAGTGGAGGCCGATTCACTGGATGCATTCAAAAGAAAGTGAGATAGAGCTCTAAGAGCTAGCGGAATCAAGGGATGTAATAGAATAGAATGCCTTTTATTGTCATTCAAACTGCTTGGTTTGAATGAAATTGCATTTTCTACAGGCTTAACATTACAAAAAAACCCAAGACACACACTTAACACAATTTACACAAACATCCATCGCAGTGAATCTCTAACACCTCCTCACTGTGATGGAAGGCAAAAGTCTTGTCTGTTCCCTTTGTTCTTTTCCGGCGGTCCAACTGCAACATCGAGGCGAACTGGGGCTCCCGATGTTAAAGCCCCCGGCAGGCTGTTGAGCCGCACCGGGCGATGTTAAGCCCCGCTCCAAGTCCTTTATCCCTGCGATTCCGGCGGGAGAAGTTGCCGTTGCGGGAGCTCCGAAAAGCGGTCTCCCACCAGGGACCAGTGAGCTCCCGATGTTACCGTCCACAGGGCCTGTGGCCGGAGCCTCCGAAGCTCCGAAGTCGGGTCGCAGCCGCCCATCACCACAGCTCCACCCGTTCCAAAGTCGGCCAGCAGGTGGAAGGACCGCAGGCTCCGCGACTGGAGCCCTCAGGTTGGAGCCGCCGGCTCCACGATGTGAGGCCCAAAGACATCGGAGACCCGACAGGGAAAAAGTCGGGCCCCGTACAGGGAAGAGATTAAATAGTTTCCCCCCCCCCCCCCACATATACACAGCTAATAAAATAATAAAAACTAGAATCAAAGCATACATTTAACGAGACGAAAATTAAAAAAAGACAGATGGACTGCAGTTGACCCGCTGCCGTTAGGTGCTGCCACACCACACTATGGGGAGAAGGCAGGAAAAGGGTACTGATTGTGGATGATCAGCCATGATCAGATTGAATGCCGCTGCTGGCTCGAAGGGCCGAATGGCCTACTCCTGCAGCTTGTGTCTATGTAATTCAAACTCATGACTTCAGACACGTTGCCGCCACCACCTCTAAATTCTTCTCCAAATGTCCTGACATGGAAATATATTGACATTCCTTCAAAGTTGCTGGATCAATATCCTGAAATCTTTACCTGACAACACTGGTTGGATTGCAGTGGTTTGAGAAGGCAGAACATCAAGGACTTTCAGGGACGGGGAAGAGATGCCATTCGAACTTATACCCATGATAGAATAAAGGAAGTGGTCCACAATTTTTCCAGGGACTTCCCAAACTTTTAAGAGCGTGCCACGTCGATGAGGGAGTTTCCAAAGATGTTTTACTTTACAATCAAACTGAAACAGCACACTAATTGTGAAGCAAGTGCATGAATATATTTACTGGAATGACTTGGATAGGTTTAGTTTAGTTTAGTTTAGTTTGAGATACAGCGTGGGAACAGGCCCTTCAGCCCACCAAGATCGCCGTTCACACCAGGCCTACCCTGCACACTGGGCACAATTTACAGAATCCAATTAACCTACAATTATGCATCTTTGGGATGTGGGAAGAAACCGGAGAAAACCCATGCAGTCACGGGGAGAACGTGCAAACTCCGTACAGAGAGCACCTGTAGCCAGGAAGAATTACATATTGGGGGGCAGGAGGAATCCCAAAGTCTGTGACTGGAGACTGCAGTGACAGACGCCTGTAGTCAGGATTGAACCCAGGTCTCTGGCTTTGTGAGGCAGCAACACTGCTGCTGAGTCGCTGTGTTGCCATAGTGATGGACAGACTTGTTGATTGACCTCATGATTCCAGTTGGGACTGAACAGAGTGATAATCCAGCAGTAGCATAGGACCACCACCCCCGACAGGACCTCACCACAACCTCCGAGCACTCCCTTGTCCCCAACAGAGGCCTCCCCTTTGTTCCCCACCTCCCCTAACTCAACGAGTTCCGGGTCCGCACGAGGCTCTGAGGAAGGGTTTCGAACGGAAACATCACCGGTTCCTATTCTCCAGAGATGCTGCCTGTCCTGCTGAGTTACTCCAGCATTATGTGTCCATCAGTAGTATCGAACCATCCTACTTCTCATCTGCTTGATTTTTATAATCATGTTTGGCTACACTATACATGTTTAATGACATGCCTTTACCTTGTTTACTTTAGCATAACAACTTGAGTCTCTGGACATTATAAATATGCTCCCAGGATAAGCTAACTCATCATTTTTTAATCTGCTTACTTGCTGTCAGCATTTGCTATCTTTACATTTTAATTCCTATTGCACAAGCCTTCCAAAAATTGGCCATAAGCTGAATTTCCTGAGAAAGTCGAAACCCGACCTTACCCGATCCCTTAACTTCTCTGGTTGAATGAAGCGGTTTCACTTCCTGTTTCTCACATTTGTCAACTTACTCCAATAGAGCGGATGTGGAGCGGATGTTTCCAGTAGTGGGAGAGTCCGGGACCAGAGAGCACAGCCTCAGAATAAAAGGATGGAGGTGAGGAGGGATTTCTTGAGCCAGAGGGTGGTGAATCTGTGGAATTCATTGCCACGGACAATGGTGGAGACCAAGTAATCGGGTGTTTTTTAGAGATCAATAAGTTCTTGATTAGGAAGGGTGTCAAAGGTTACGGGGCGAAGGCTGGAGAATGGGGTTGCGAGGGAAAAATAGACCAGCCTTGGTTGCACGATGGAGAAGACTTGATGGGCTGAATGGCCTAATTCTGGTCCTATGTCTTATGATAGTGTCATAGAGCCGTACAGCATGGAAACAGGCCCTTCGGCCCAACCTGCCGGCACAGGCCAACATGTCGCATCTACACTAGTCCCACATGCCTGCATTTGGCCCAAATCCCCTCCATTTACCTGTCTAAATGTTTCTTAAATGTTGATCTTAAGATCTAGTTTCCCTTTCCCTTATTGACCCTATCTCTGCCATGTATTTGTAATTGCATTGCAGTCGAGAAAGTAAATGGACAGCTGAGTGATCTTTGATCTTGTTAACAGTATCTTTTAATGATCTTTTATTTAATATTAATGGTTTAAAAGCCTGAAGTTCAGGCTCCATATTTTTGTAGCAATTTGACCATATTTTGTTCATCATCTTTTTTACTACCTGTAATACAATTTTTGGCCTAAATTCATACTAATAAAATTCTTACAACTTGCTGGGTTTTAGTTGCAATATGTTGTTATAGTTGCTCCCTAAGACATTGATCTCACTATGACTTCAATATAAAATTAATCCTTAATGGCCTACACATTATACCCAACTGTTATATTTACTTATTAATGCATTGATCATTATATATCTTTAAGGGATGAACAATTCTTAATTATCTGCACGTTATATCCAGCATCAGGCATCAATAAAATAACTCTTAAAGATTTATTCCAATACCATGAGGAAATAAATAAAAATAAAATTGGAGGAAATATTTGAGTCTTGGGAAAAGGGCATTATTCTCATTAGCTGCCGAATATTCTGATTCATTAAGGCATTGACTACTGATAACTCAGCTAAATATCTCAAAGCTTCTGGGGAGACATTCATTGTCTGATATTTATGCTTGTGTATGTTATTAAATATTGAACATTCCTTGCCCTAAGCCATGTTAAGCACAATGTAGGCAGGAAGATTTACTGACTAACATCAGCAGATGTTAAATGTGTTGAATAAACGCACTGCAGATCTGACATGACAGTTCTACAATAGAGAAATTCAATGTTTTTAATGCCCAATATTGCAGACTTTGCTTTGCGATAAGCCGAGTAAAATCTATAGATCATTTTGTGACTTTGTGAAAATAGCCAGTGATTAGCAATGATTTTTTTTTCTTATTCCAGCAAACATTCTTTCGTTATTAAATACTTATATTGCAACATTTCAGCTTCGTCTTTGGTCCTTAATGTTAAAGCAGAATGATTCCTGTTCATCTTTAGCACTATTAATAAAACCCAGGAGTAATCTGTCAAATTATATGTTTGGCCTGTCCATGTAATAAAAAAGTTTAATGGAAATTAATAAAATTAATGTGAACCATTAAATAACTGTATTTTAAGAGGTTGGTAGTATTGTAGAGAGCGAAGTCAAAAATTGCACCAGGATCTTGAACGTTTGGGCAGGTGGGCTGAGGAATGGAGTTTAATAAAGTAAAGTGCAAGGTGTTACATTTTGGGAAGTCGAACTGGGGCAGTTTAGACCTACACGGTGAATGGCAGGGTTCTGGGAAGTGTTGCAGAGCAGAGGGTTCTAAGAGTCCAGGCACATAATTCGCTGAAAGTGCCGTTGCAAGTAGATTGGGTGGTCAAGAAGGCTTTAGCATTCAGAATATTGAGTAAAGAAGATGGGAGGTCGTGTTACAAGATGTTATACAAGACATCGGTAAGACTACATTTAGAGTTTTATGTTCAGTTTTGGTCACCCTGTTATACGAAAGATGCTGTTAATCTGGAATGGGTGTAGAAAAGATTTACGAGAATGTTGCCAGGACTTGAGGCCCTGAGTTATAGGGAGAGGCTGAGCAGGCTAGAACTTGCGGCCCTGATATATAGGGAGAGGTTGATTAGGCTAGGACTTGAGGATGGCATGGCTAGGACTAGGGTTAGCGTGGGTAAGTTGGACTGAAGGGCCTGCTTCCACACTGTATGACTATAGTCATAGATGACTCTATTATTTTTAAGATATCTTGCTTATCATTTGGAACTCATAGTAACAAGTTACAAAGTTATTATGCAGGCATATGAAATGCAAAAATAAATATCTGTTATAATTTAAAACATAAGAACTGGGAAATTGGAAAATGCAACAAGATTAAGAAGCGTTAATTCTAAATTGCACAATTTGTTGCCACTGAAAGCATATTTAATTCACATCGATAAATGGTACCAATCTTGATTAGTAAGAGCATCAAATGTTTACAGGGAGAAGGCAGGAGATTGGGGTTGGGACTCTTAGAATGGAGATGTGGAGAAATGTCTTCAGCCAGAGGATGGTGACTCTGTGAAATTCATTGCCACATGGTTGTGGAGGCCATGTCATTAGGCATTTTTAAAGCAGAGATTGATAGGTTCTTGATCTGTAAGGGTGCCAAAGGTTGCGGGGAGAAGGCAGGACAATGGGGTTGCGAGAGAAAAATAAATTAGCCATGATTGAATGCCGGAATAGACTCGATGGGCCGAATGGCCTAATTCTACTCCCATGTCTTATTGTGTTATGTGTTGTGTTATGTTAAGCGGTAAGGTTTTACATAGAAACATCGGTAAGAAGGAATTAGGCAGTCCAAAGATAATTCAGTTACACTTAGTATGGCTGTGGAAAAGGAAACGCTAAAAGTGTGCAGTAAAAGACAAAGTGCTAGAGTTAAGGGCCTGTCCTACTAGCATCCGACTCCATGCGATGAGCGCGATCAAACTAGAAGCGGGGGCCGCGCGGAGGTCGGGTGATCCCCATACAGGGCCGTTCCCACCAGCATGCGCCTGCATGCGGCAAGCACGACCAAACCCGCAGCGAGGGCCGCGCGGATGTCGGGTGAGTGGCGCAACGCGGCGCAAAGTGAGGCGAACTTGGAGCGAAGTCTTCAGGTAAGTTCGCCAGGACAGAGAGGGACACACTGAGAGGGGCACAGAGGCATACACACAGAGGGCCACGTAGCCACACACATAGAGGGTCACGGAGGCACCTACAGATAGGTTCACGGAGGCATGACGTCGAGACGGTGTGTAATGCGTCGAGGCGACTGCGAGCCGACAAGCCGTTGCCGCGCGGAATTTTCGAACATAGTCAGTTTTTCGGAGCCCCACGCGATGTCGGGACGAACTCCGCACAATTCCGCACTGCTCCGGCGATCGAAGTGGGACCGGCCCCACGACGCCAGACGGCTCAAGCGACCACGTTAGGTCGTGCTCATCGCATGGAGTTGCATGCTTGCAGGACAGGCCCTTTACTCAGTGGGTCAGGCACCAGAAGAGGGAGATGGACACATGACGTATTGGGTCACAACCCTTCCTCAGTCTGACTTAAAATGCGTCTGTCCATTTCCCTCCCCAGATGCTGACTGGCCCACGATGATCCCCCAGCAGTTTGATTTTTACTCAAGATTCCAGCATCAGCAGTCTCTTGTGTCCCCCATTAAAAGCCATTCCCACATCTCTGCTTTAGTGCAAAAGTGAACTGCTTGCATTTATATGAAGCCAAACCTGCCCAAGGCCAACGGGAACCTTCTAAACAGATGAATAAATGTTCAGAAAAATATATACTTTCAACACCTAAAGAGTGAGAAATCCCAAATGTAGAAGTGTCTGGTTTTCAAGGAATATGGGAGATAGGAAAAGGCAACATTGGGAAGATCGTGACAGATAAATAGGGCACAAGATTGAAAAAAAGTGGATAGGAGCATAGAAATCTCAGGGTTAAACGTGAATATAGAAATTAGAAAGGCAAAGTATAAACACTAAAAATGAACTCAAAGAAAACCCAAACTTTCTATATACATATATTTAAAAAGCAAAGAAATAATTAAAGATTGGTTCAGGCCAAAAGGATATCCTACAGAGAGACAAAATAGATAAGCATGGATTTAAATTAATACTGTTCCCGTCTTGATAAAAGATTGCGACAATGCAGACACTGTAGATAAGGGGAAGTGTGAAATAGTGGATAAAATCAACAGAGAGAGGGATAACCTACGAAACGGTTTAGAATCTGTGAAGTTAGATAAATCACCAGACTGAATGAAACATATCCCCAGGTGAGAAGAGAAGAAAGGGAGGGTATGAATGCGTGACATTCATTTCAGATACGCTCCTCTATGAAAGGGTGTCAGAGGACTGGAAAGAATCAAACATTTTAACAGTTGTTTAAAAAAGGGGAAAAAAGGATAGATCAAGTAATTACAGGCTAGATCGCCTATTTTTGGTGCTGGACAAATTATTGGAAAAAAAGACTCTGAAGGACAGTATTAATCATCGTTTAGAAAGGTATGGATCAATCAAGGACAGCCTGCATGGATTTATTATGGGAAGGTCATGTCTGACTGAGAATTGCATTTTATTTGAGGTAACACGGGGGAGGGGGGCCAAGAGGATAACACATTTGAATCGGTCTGTGTGGGTTTTAATAAGGCAGCTGACAAGAGCCCCTGTGGCAATTGCTGGAGGAATTGGGCTGAGTACGTTGAGGAATGTTTCAATGAGTCAGTGAGCTGGTAGCGTCAGAGAGAAGAGGCGACGGAGGCAAACTTACACTTACCACAAAACTACGGAAGAGAGTAGCAAAAGTCACAAAGTGCTGGAGTAACTCGACGGGTCAGGCAGCATCTCTGGAGAAAAGGAATAGGTGATGTTTTGGGTCGAGACCCTTCTTTCAACCAGCATGTGCAGGTCCTTCCTATGCATTTCAGGAGAGCATGGATAGATTGAGGAGATATCGCAGTGGAGTAGACTCCTGAGTCTGAAGAAGGGTCTCGACCCGAAACGTCGCCTATCTCCTTCACTCCTTAGATGCTGCTGCACCCGCTGAGTTTCTCCAGCTTTTTGTGTAACCCTCGAGCATGGATAGATGATGTTTTGGGTCAGTGGTCTTCTTCAAACTATCCATGTTCTCCAGCGATGCTGCCATACCCACTGAGTTACTCCAGCACTTAGTGTCTTTCTTGGTAAACTAGCATCTGCAGTTCCTGGACTCTAAATAAAAAGATGCCAGGTCAGAACTGATCCCATTGTCCTGCCCTCATCTCTATTTCTTTCTCCTCATAAACATTAGTCCATTAACATTCACTATTTATTTCAATTAAATTACAATAAACTTTCGATTTATCATCCTTTGCTTAATAACGGTGATTGACCGGATTGCAATTTAAAATGAGCAAAGGAAATAATTAATTGTTATATAAATAGTGAGCTAAGCGGAATTGTATCAATAGATCCCTAAAATAGATCATAGACATCGTGGTAAGTAATGTGACCATCTGGTGGTTCATACAGAAAATGGTTTTGAACAGAAAGCGGTCTTGCAAGCTTAATTAGCCATATATTGCAATATGTATGTAGATTGTATGTAAATTATTCCCATTAAACATACCCTATCCTCTGCCTTCGACATTAAGGGAAAAAAATAAAATGATTTAAATTTCATAAAGGCTTTCTTTTTTTGTATTGAAATATAAGACCAAGATACAATTTCCATAATAAACCTAACACTCGTTCAGGCTCTATTGAACTTCATCTATATTGTGAAATGTTTATTAAAATGAATGCTTTCGTCTGCAAGATAATATTCAGCACTTGTAAAAATTTGCCAAAGCAAATGTTTGTGACCTGAAGATTATATAGTGTTGGTTGTATTTAGTTATCATAATATTTGGATACCAGGAAAAAACTGAAAGCCTTTAGTTTTTCACAAGTTATCCACAAGGTATCTTATGCGGGAACTTCTCACTGAAACTTACCGAATAGTGAAAGGCCTGGATAGAGAGTGGATGTGGGGAGGATGTTGCCACTGGTGGGAGAGTCTAGGACAAGAGGCCATAAGCCTCAGAATAAAAGGACGTACCTTTAGGAAGAAGATGAGGAGGAATTTCTTAACTCAGAGGGTGATGATGAATTTGTGGAATTAATTGCCACAGATTGGAGGCCAAGGCAATGGATATTTATAAGGCGGAGATTGACAGATTCTTGCTTAGTAAGGGTGTCAGGGTTTATGGGGAGAATGCAGGAGAATGGGTTTGAGAGGGAGAGATAGATCAGCCATTATTGAATGGCGGAGTAGACTTGATGGGCCGAATGGCCTAATTCTGCTCCGAGAATGTAAGAACTTGTGAATCTATGAAAATAGGATTTTGTTTTCCCAGTGAGTAAATAAAAGACGATCCATTAGTACCTATTGTGTGGTACACCATGAATGATACCTGTGGCTGCTTTACCCATTAGTACCTATTGTGTGGTACACCATGAATGATACCTGTGGCTGCTTTATCCATTAGTACCTATTGTGTGGTACACCATGAATGATACCTGTGGCTGCTTTAATTTATTATTCATTTAACCAACATCATGTATAATGTTATCACATGCTAAGAAAAGACACATTGATTTCTCTAAACTAATTAATGTCTGCTAGAAAAACATCAATTTTGAATTTAAAATTCAATAACAAATAAATGAACAGTTACTTTTCGAGTTTTCTGTGATCATTAAATTCTTCCAGTCAAATATCAAAAGTCAAGAGTGCTTTAGTTTAGTTTAGAGATACAGCACGGATACAGGCCCTTCGGCCCACCGAGTCCGCACTGACCAACGATCGCCGCACACTAACACTATCCTACACACACTAGGGAACAATTTTACATTTATACCAAGCCGATTAACCTGCGAAACCCATACGTCTATGGAGTGTGGGAGGAAGCAGAAGATCTCGGAGAAAACTCATGCAAGTCACGGGGAGAGCGTACAACCTCCGTACAGACAGCACCCGTAGTCAGGATCGAACTCAGGTCTCTGGCGATGTATGGCTGTAGCTCTGCCGCTACGTCACCATGCTGCCCATATTTAATTGCCATATGTACCAATTACAGAAGAAGGAAATTCTTTCTTGCATTGCAGCAGCATAACAGGTATGAGAATGCATTAACATGCAGATAATATGTAATTAAAAAAAAAATCAATACACTATTAACTGTAATACCAGTCCAAAACACATAATGCTTTGTGCAACTAAAGACAGTCCATAGAAGTTCAAAGTTACTGGAGTTGGGGCTGTTAAAGAAAACTTTAAAACACACTACAAAGATCGGGCAAGGCAATCAAGACATTATTTAAGAGCGTCAAATACAGTGATCATTGGGAGCAATCTGGGAGATTGCTCACCGATGCATCAGCTCCTTCTATACAGAATTTCCCTTTGTTGTGTTGTTTACTGTGGCACACACTTAAGGGTTTTTTTTCCTTTTTCCGAACGGTCTTGTAACAATAGTAAATCATGCATCTCCGAAAAGCACAGATCAGTAAACACAGCCCAATTCCTCCCCACTGCGGATAAGCAGATGTCCCGGTACTCTTTCAACCTCTATTTATAGTTTCACGATTGCCATTTGTCCTTTGACAACGGAGAATAGAAATTGACAAGAGTAGACTGCAGTAAGTGCCAGGTACACATGCTCAGTTTCAACCTTCTTTAAAGTACAGAACTATCAAGAGTGGAGCACAGGCCTAAAGATAGCGGAGTCAGGGGATATAGGGAGAAGGCAGGAACGGGGTACTGATTGGTGAAGATCAGCCATGATCACAATGAATGGCGGTGCTGGCTCGAAGGGCCAAATGACCTACTCCTGCACCTAGTGTCTATTGTCTATTGTCTAGGACACTGAAGAGGACATTGAGCATATTTTTTGGCACTCTACCTGTCCCTATCCCCCTGCTGTCATCTTGAAGCTTTGCAATTTAGTTTTGACAGTGCTCAAGAACTTGATGGTTGTTGGGAAGAAGCTATTCTTGAACCTAGTGGTCACGGTTCTCAGGCTCTTGTACCTTCCTCCTGATGGTAGGGGCAAAATGAGAGTGGAGCCAGGGTGGCGTGGGTCTCTGATGGCGCTGGCTGCCTTCTTGAGGCACCGCCTCTTGTAGATCCCTTCAGCGGTGGGGAAGTCAGTACCTACAATGGATCGGGTAATGCCCATCACATCTCCGTCATCTCCTTCGCTCCTAAGCGTTGGAGTTGCTGATCCAGGCCGTGATGCATTCAGTAGAATATTCGTGGGCATACGGTATCTCAACAATTTACGAAAGTAGTAGAGCATGAGATATGAAAAACAATAAATAATCATAGTTGACTGAGTTCCCCCCCCCCCCCCCCCCCCCGAGTTTTATTTTTATTAGTGAGGTACAATTTGAAGGGACTCCAAAATCACAGTTTGGAGCCTGATCTACAGTATACTGGGCAGTCAGGACATGATTTCCTTTACAAAAACTCCCTCCCCCTCCCACCACAATCATTCTGAAGAGGATATCAACCCGAAACGTCACCTGTCCATGTTCTCCAGGACCTGCCAAGTACCAGGACCCAGGACTTGTGTCTTTTTTTGTAAACCAGCATCTGCTGTTCCTTGTGTCGACATCTACATCAACCTTAATGAAGTGCTTTGGAAGACTGGTAATGGCCACAACTCCAACCAAATACTGGGAAGATCAAAGCTACAATCTTCACTCCCTGTTGTAAACCCTTTTCCATTGGTGCCGACGCCACCTCCCGCTTGTATCGGTTTGCAGCCGCATCAGATTATTCGCAGCTTTCGAGACAAAGCTTCAGACCACACTCATCCATCATTGCCAATATAATTGTTTGTCCCATCACTACCTTAGTTCGTCTCTCTCCTGCACCTGTACTTTGATTGTCCAGGTCCATGGATGGGACAGTTTAGTGTAGTTTACAGTTGCAGCTCAGAAACGGACCCTGCAGACCACCGAGCCCACGCGACTATCGATCACCCGTTTGCTCTAGTTCTATGTTATCCCACCTTCTCATCCACTCCCTACGTACCGGAGGCCAATTACAGAGGCCAATTTACCTACAAACCCGCACGTCTTTGGGGTGTGGGAGGAAACCCACGCGGTCACAGGGAGAACGTGCAAACTCCACACAGACAGCGCCCGAGGTCGGGATGGAACTTGATAATTTCATTAAATTATATCTTAAATCACATAGTCCCAAGAAATAATTTTTTTAAATTTATTGATTTTGATAGATGACGAGTGAAATTACTTTACGCAAAATATACAAGGTTAAAGGCTTAATATTTGCACAAAAGCATGACTGGAGTTCACTTGGCGGTCGGCTGGTTTTTCTCAATTTTAAGAAAAAGTATACAAATTTAGACAAATGGATTTGCGAAATAATTTTATATACGAGGTTGAGGAATTTATGAGGTCAGATTGTTCATTACAAAGATGTTATCCAGATGTTTTGGGGCATTAAAGTCAAATAAATGGGGGGAAAGAGTGTGTGAATCTAAGGGTACAGAAACTCTGCTTATTCACCCTAGACCAATGCAATTCTCTAGTGTGCTTCAAGTAGCTGCTCGAAAAGATGCATTTCAGTAGAAATAGTTATTTGTATGTGCAGCAATAGGAGACTTTTTCATTTATGAAACAATTACATAAAAATATTAGAAGTAGTAAATGTCTTTACAATCCTGTCAGCACATTTCTTTAAATTGATTTTTCTTAATAGCCTATTACCATTTCCAGTCTTTCAAGAAACACCAGAGCAGTTCCATTAAACCATACTAATGCATAATATGTGTTGTTTGACAGCTCAATGACCAATAGTTGCCCTGAAATGCTTTACAATATTGCTGTACTGGTTGGAGAGGGCAGTCATTCATTCCACTGGCACTTCACACGGTGACTGATCTCCTGATGAGGGCATTGTTAATGCCATTCACCTTCAACGGTGCCGAGTGTGTACTGTTTCAGTCATTTTTATATGCTCCCTACTTACAATCCAAACAGGGTACAGATCCCTTGGGTTTATTGCTGGATCTGCATTTCAACTCCAACCCCATTTACCTTCTTGTGCTGTGAGCTGTAAGTATGTGATTCTCACCCCCAAGTACATGATATTATTATAGCCATAACTAAAATAGCTTGCAGCGGGAAGATTGCACCATAAAACAGAGGCAGATTCTAATTTGTAGACCCATGTTTGCAACAGGAATGTGTTTATTTTTGTCCAGTCTCCACCACATTCCCATAATAGGGCTAACCTATAAAGGGCCTGCCCTACTTACCCGATTTTTTTTGGCGACATGTCACGGGGTGACGCCTGTATGGTCGTGAGTAGTCACCCAAAGAGTCGTACCTTTTTCTGGTCGCCGATGGATTTTCAACATGTTGAAAATATTCGGGGACCTGCTGCAGCTATGACGGGTGCCGGCAGTCGCCAAAAAAGTCTCGTAAGTGGGACCGGCCCTTTAGGATTCAGCCCAATTATACTTTAATGGCACCAGGCGGACGAGGACTTTCCCAGAGTTGGATGCTTGCTCCTTTTCCCAGGTTACGTCCGTGCCTGGGTGGCGTTAGAGAGTTACATAGCTGTATAGTAGTTATTTAGTATGTTTGTAAGAATTGTAACATGTTTGGAAATGTAGTGTCTTGATTATTTGGTGATTTTGTACTATGGTGTGTTCTTCTCCATGGATTGTCACCTTGTCGTGGTGGAGAAGCTTGTGTGGTCCTGAGATCCTGAGAGCGATGCCGTCTGGAGCTATGCTCCCGGCAGGGCCACCCATGGCGGTAAGGTCGATGGGGAGGACTCTGACAACCAAGACCTCAACAGTGGAACAGGCGGAGGATGATGGCTGACTTTAGTGGAGCGTCACAACGGCTGGGAAGGCGGATGAACGCGGATGAAGCAGAAGAGGGTCTCCGTTCATCTTGGACTCCATGCCACTGGATCCTGACCCAGATCTGTCAAGGACCGTGGGGTGGCTGTCTGTGCACCAGTCTCCCCACGTGAAATAAAGTCACGCACAGGGGTCCTCCAACCCTGGTGATGCCCGTGGTCAGCCATGACCGAAGGGGGCCTAAGAAGAAGGTGGGTGTGTTTCCACGGTTTGGTTTTTGTTTCGTGATTGTAATTAAATTAATTATTTTTGATACAAAAAAAGTTACTTTATTGACACATACAGTGAAATTCTTTAGCAGACCACACACCAAGTACACAAAATGGTCGCCACGTTTCTGGCGCCGACAAAGTTTCTAAAGCACAAATTGGAGTCATGTTGTTCCCTCTTTGTTCATGTGTGTGTGCGTGTGCGTGTGTGTCCCCCTCCCCTCTCCCACTGGGTCCCTCTTTGTCCGCGGTGGTGTGTCTCATCCACCTCAGCCCGACTGCTCGCGCTGTCTGTTCTCGGCCCGATTGACCACACGGCCCTGTGTCCGTCGTCGCCGGTGAGTCCTCGGGTTGTCGGGGCCGAGCGTGGCCGAGTTTGGTGAAGAGTCCCCTCGACAGGCTGCGGCCCGCAGATAGGATGTTCCTTCAGCGAACCATGCCCATCTGGACCTTACGTTCCTCCATTTCTTTGTCCTTGATCGCCTTCCATCTCTTTCCAACATTTGTTTAAAATCCAGATGATCGCTGCATTTCTGCCCAAGCTGTAAGTTCATGTTCTATGTTTAACGGTATCCATGTGCATCACATGGCCCACTGCCCATAGCCTATCTCTGCTCATTGTAACCATGCCAAACTGAATAAGTGGTCATGGCGGCACGGTGGAGCAGCGGTAGAGTGGCTGCCTTACGGCGCCAGAGACACAGGTTCGATCCTCACTACGGGTGCCGTCTGCACGGAATTTGCACGTTCTCTCTGTGACCGCAAGAGTTTTCTCCGGCTGCTCCGGTTTCCTCCCACAATCCAAAGATGTACAGGCTTGTAGGTGGACTTTGGAAGCAGTAGGGTGGAGACCCACAGTCCTGTTTATATCAACGGGTCGATGGTTGAAAGGGTCAAGAGCTTCAAATTCCTGGGTGTGCTCATCTGTGAAGATCTTTCCTGGTCCGAGAACATTGATGCAATTATTAAGAAAGCTCATCAGCGCCTCTACTTCCTGAGAAGATTACAGAGAGTCGGTCTGTCAAGGAGGACTCTCTCTAACTTCTACAGGTGCACAGTAGAGAGCTTGCTGACCGGTTGCATCGTGGTTCGGTTCGGCAACTTGAGCGCCCTGGAGAGGAAAAGACTACAAAAAAAGTAGTAAACACTGCCCAGTCCATCATCGGCTCTGACCTTCCTTCCATCGAGGGGATCTATCACAGTCGCTGCCTCAAAAAGGCTGGCAGCATCATCAAGGACCCACACCACCCTGGCCACACACTCATCTCTCTGCTACCTTCAGGTAGAAGGTACAGGAGCCTGAAGACTGCAACGACCCGGTTCAGGAACAGCTACTTCCCCACAGTTATCAGGCTATTAAACCTGGCTCGGAACTCTGAACATTATTATCCCTACATCTGTTATTTGCACTTTATCAATTTATTCATTCATGTGTGTATTTACGTATATAATTGTAGTCAATGCCTACTATGTTCTGTTGTGCTATGCAAAGAAAGAATTTCATTGGCCTGTCAGGGACACATGACAATAAACTCTTTTGACTTTGACTTTGAGGTTAATTTGAATTCAATAAAAATGGTAAATTGTCCCTAGTGTGTGGGATAGTGCTAGTGTACGGGGTGATCGCTGGGTGGCGTGGACTTGATGGGCCAATGGGCCTGTTTCCGTGCTGTATTTCCAAACTAAACAAAACTATATATCCTAACCCTTCTATGCCATGCCATATGGAATATTTTGGACCACATTTACAAAGCAAGACTTAGTTCCAATCTCTATACTAGTACAGTTAGCCCCATCAGCACCTAAACTGGATCCACTGAATGCAAATCCTCTTTGCTTAAACTGAATGAGTGTTGCTTTGGATACCTAAACTGCACTATGAGACTGACTGAGCGGAGGCTGTGCCCATGCACCAACAGTAGAAACAATGCTGTTACTCACAGTAAAGCAAAGTCAATTTACAACAATGGCTTTCGAAAAGCTCAGGATGCTTCACCACAAACAGCAAACCCATTACCCACCAAACCCTTTCAAAAGTCGCCTCAATGAGTTGAGTTGTGTTTGGTTTATTGTCATGTGTAGCAAGGTAAAGTGAAGAGGTTTTGTTCCTAATCTAATCACAATGATGCCTTCCATGTAATAACCCATGGCAGCACAGTGGCGTAGCTGAGTTACTCCAGCATTTTGTGTCTATCTTTGATATAAACCAGCATCTGCAGTTCCTTCCTACACTAGTTCCATGTTATCCCACTTTCTGATCCACACCTTGCCTCACATCACCAGAGACCCAGGTTCAATTCCGATCTTGGCTGCTATCTGTGTGGAGTTTGCATGTTCTCCCTGTGACGGCGTGGGTTTCCTCGGGGTTCTCTGGCTCCCTCTCGTGTCCTAAGGATGCGTGGGTTTATTGGTTAATTGGCTTTGTTAGATTGCCTCCAGTGTATAGGGAGTGGATCGGAAAGTGGGATAACATAGAACTAGTGTCGGAAGGAACAGCAGACGCTGGTTGATACCAAAGATAGACACAAGATGCTGGAGTATCTCAGTGGGCCAGGCAGCATCTCTGGAGAAAAAGAATAGGAGATGTTTTGGGCCGGAGCACTTCCTCAGACTGATAGAACGAGTGTAAATGGGTGATCGATGATCGGTGTGGACTCAGTGGGCTAACAGACCTATTTCCAGGCTGGTTCGCGAAACTAAACTGAACCTTTGCTCGGTATTTCACATAATTAATGAAAAGTTGACAGCGAGCTAAAAATGGAGTTGATGGAAGAGGTGACAAAAAGTTTAGTTAATTAAGTAATGAATCAAACTGCGCAGATGCAGGAAATCTGAAGCCTGTCTTCAACTCTGACAGAAATGATGGAAATATTCTGACTGATCTGTGGAGAAAGCAAAAAAAAAGTCAAATATTCTGACCATTCATCAGAATGGCAAGAAGGATGGATATTGGGGGAAATCCCCAACTTCACGACATTGCTGCTAAATAAGGATGTAGACAAAAGTAGGCGATGAAGTCAGCAGAAGATCTCTTGCAAACAAACCTTTCAAAATTAATTTTGTTATTTTACCATCCATTCTATTTTTATCTTTATCTGAAGAATTAACAAAGCACAGGCTTAAAAATGATTGATCTTAAGATAAGAGATACTGCTGAGTTTGAGGGCGGCACAGTGGGCAGCAGTAGAGTTGCACTATACCTCACGCACTAGGGACAATTTTGCCAAAGCCAATTCACCTACAACCCTGTACATGTTTGGGGTGTGGAGGAAACCGGAGCACCTGGGGGAAACCGGAGCAGACACAGGGAGAATGTACAATCTCCATACAGAAAGCAGCTGGAGTCAGGATCAAATCTATGTCTTTGGCTCTGTAAGGCAGCAACTCTACCGCTGACCCACTCCACAAAATGTCCTTTACATTTTTCTCCTCTCATCTTGACCCTGTGTCAATGTATTTTAAGGGCCTGTCTCACTTTCACGACCTCTGCTGAGTTTGCCCTTGACTCATACTCGCAGCATGGTCGTCACGAGGTGGTAGGAGCTCATAGGTCGTTCGTAGCAGGCCGTGATGCTAGTCGTAGGTACTTGCGCCATCAAGTAGGTCGGGGCGTTTTTTCTAGCACGATGAAAAACGTCCACGAGTAAAAAAGGTTGTGAATTAGGTCGTGAAAGTGGGAAAAAGACTAAATTTATCCTATCTGGGAAACTTGGTAAATCCTATATTCCAGTGGGAATAATCATATCCCGCCCAATCTTTCCTTATAATTACAACCCTCCATTCCAAGCAATATCCTGGTGAATCTCTATTGCTACCACTGCTCCCTGTTGTATGATACCTCCTTTGAGTCCTGGAGAAATGGCTTCAAAACAAGGCTGAGCAAGACATGCTTGCAGTAACAATGGGATCTCATATTAAACTTTGCACGTGCAAAATCCCAAAGTTGTTGTCCGTTTCACTCTATGTTTATGCCAGAGATTAACAGTTTCACATCATTATAGCCGCAATATTTGGCCCATCATTCGTCATATCAAATTATATTTAGATCTTTTCAGACCCAAAATGCTGGAGTAACTCAGCAGGTCGGGCAGCATCTCTGGAGAAAAGGAATAGGTGACGTTTGAGATCGAGACGCTCCATCAGATGATGAAGGGTCTCGACCTTCTCTCCAGAGATGCTGCATGACCCGCTGAGTTACTCCAGCATTTTGTGTCTTTCTTCGGTGTAACCAGCATCTGCAGTTCCTTCCTACACATTTAGATCTCTTAATTTAGTTTGCTTAGTTTTCCGTCCCTGGGAAGGGTTATTTAGTTTGACGGGTTTTCTCTCTTTGGAAAGGTCCTGTTACAATAAAATGTGTCGTTGAGAAGCCATTTTTCATCTTCAAGAAAGTGCGGAATATTCTGCTGCAATTCTACTGCTGCCAAAAGCCATTTAGCATAAAGTGCAAAGCTGTATGTTTGGTTGTAGGTTCGCCGGAGAAGGTTGATTGATGCTTGACAATGTCTTGATCAGTCTAATGGATTTTTATGGATCTTAGTTTCTACTAATTTCACCTGACCTTCAAGGAGCCCGTCGTCAGTGGGAAAGCCACAGAGAGAGAGAGAGCTGGTTGATGTTAAAACTGTCCTCGGCTATCTTTCTGTAAACCAACACACTTCAGGAGACCTTCAAGGCGCTATGCAATTGCATTGGAGAGTCTGTTTCTGCCCTGTGAGAAGAACTGGGGCATCTTATTTTCCGTGCCCACAAGGTCAGCTGCGGGACTTGCCCTCAAGGAACAAGGGATGAAGAGGGACGGGCGAGGAGAGGGGCGACGGCTCACGGGATGACCGGAATGGAGGTGACGTCTGCAACGGCTGCAGCTGGGACTATAACACGTTGCCAACATGGCACCGCTTGCAATATGGACTCAGTGGGCTTCTCTCCACATTCTGTACTAACCGGGGGTCTGTGCTCATGTATGCTGATAGTCTTGCTGATATACATACAAAAAAAAATTTCACCGTATCTTGGCACACGTGACAACATGGAAACCATTGGCTAAAAGTCAAGAGAGTCAAGGGTCAAGGGTCAAGAATCAAGTGATTCGTCTTTAATTATCATAAGTCGAGAAACAGAACAATGACATTTTTACATGCAGCAGGATAATAGATTTGCAAACATAATACTTATAGATAACACAACAAACAAAAGAAGTTTCAATAAGTTAAAACATTTTTTTAATGCAAAACAAAAACCCGAGGTTTCTAGCGCGACAGAAGCAGTTTGTAGTTTAGTTGGTCAACACAAAATGCTGGAGTAACTCAGCGGGGACAGGCAGCATCTCTGGAGAGAAGGAATGGGTCATGGTTTTGGGTCTTGACCCAAAATGTCACCCATTCCTTCTCCCCAGAGATGCTGCCGGTCCCGCTGATTTACTCCAGCATTTTGTGTCTATCTTTGGTTCAAACCAGCATCAGTAGTTCCTTCCAACACATGTAGTTTAGTTGTTGTTGTGTCGTGTTCAGAAGCTTGATGATTGCTGGGTAGAAGCGGGCGTTGATTGTTGGTAGAGTTGCTGCCTCACAGCGCCAGGGACCCTGACCAGGAGTGCTGTCTGTATGGAGTTTATACGTTCTCCCAGTTCTGTGTGGGTTTACCCCGGGAGCTCCTGTTTCCTCCCACACTCCAAAGACGTGCGGGTTTGTCGGTTTATTGGCTTTGGTAATATTGTAAAAGTCCCTCGTGTATGTAGATTAGTGCTAGATTAGTGCTGGTCGGCGCTGACAGTGGGTCGAAGGGCCTGTTTCTGCGCTGTATCTCTATACTAAACTAAAGCTGTTCCTGAACCTGGAGGTCACAGTTTTCAGACCCCTATACCTTCTCCCCAACGGCAGATACTAAATGAAAGCACATTAAAGCACAATGGTGCCAACTTATTCATAGCATGGAATCCAAGAACTACAACAAAAAGCTTTCAACCAAATAAACCTACACAGTGTCCACGTCACACAGTTTACATTAGATAATATTAATGCCATTTTAAGAAGCAGCCATTTAATGTAACAAATTTCTATAAAGTCTCTCCACTTCACACTGAATTGTCAGTTTAGTTATGATGGTTTATCATTGATCTCAGCTCAATGATGCACTGAAGTTCCTGGAATATTGGGTTTAAGATGTGAAAGTATTTTTCCCAGCATGAAATGATCTTCAATCACTCTCGTTATATCAATTGATGTTTGAGTCCTCTGATTGTGCCTTTCGGCGCAGGTTAGCTATTTGCTAATTTCACAAAATGACATATAGCAACATCAATGAACTCAGTATAAAATGCGCACAGAATTTCTTTACAAACAACAAGGTCTCATGCATGTGAAAAATCTCAGTGACAATCATGGCAGGCACGTGCCGTCAGTGTAGGCAAGGTGGGCACTGCCTACCCTGACTAAAATTATGAAATGGCAATTTTTAAATATAAATAGTAAAGGCATGGGAGAATTATGCCTGTCTAAGAGATCGATCTCTTAGGTAGGCATAATTCTCCGTGCCTTTCACCCGCAGCGCTTGTAACACGGGAAGCTCTGTGCAGCCCCCGTGCCGTCAGCGCTGCCTGAAGCCGTCAGATTCAATGGAAGCTGAAGGCAGCAGAAATTCTGCCTTTGCAGCACTGTGCATGCGCATCATCTTTCTGCGCATGCGCATCGCGAGTTTCTTGGCGGGATGTTCAAATATGGATTGCCATTATTTTAATAGTATCTTAGCAAACAAATGGAGAATGGACTTAATGTACCAATAATGTGGTAAGTGCATTTCTTTGTGCTTTATGTTTTTAAATACTGTAGTTCCCGGGGTGGGGGGAGAGCTCCGTACACAGTGTTTGGGCAGTCTGGCGTTGTGAAGGAGGGGATTGGGGTTAGTAACCCACTGCCACGCTCCGGTCTGAGTGCAGGTGAGATGGGACTAGGTGAGAGTAAGTGTTCGGCATGGACTAAAAGGGCCGAGATGGCCTGTTCCCGTGCTGTATTGCCATATGGTTTTATTGTGGCCGGGGAGTGGATCAGCTCGGGTGGTAGCCGCAGCACTCCGGGCACGGACAGCAGAACTGGCCGCCACTTCCGCGGAAGGAAGCAGCTCGGGTGACTGCGAGTGGCCGCCGGGACCCTGCCACTTCGGCCCCTTCTGCTGGTCCCCACTCACCTCTGGCAGTGCTCTCCGTCTGAACATCTCTCACCTGCCGCTCGCCGGCCGGCTTCCCGCAAATCTTTAAATTCCGACAGCGCGTTCACGGGTCCAGTTTAGGTTACTTGGCTGTGGGAATTTAAGGATTTGCGGGGCGCGGTTGACATGAGCGAAGCTGGCGAACGGCAGGTGAGAGATGGGGGTTACACAAAAAGCTGGAGAAACTCAGCGGGTGCAGCAGCATCTAAGGGGCGAAGGAGATAGGCGACGTTTCGGGTCGAAACCCTTCTTCAGACTGAGTCTGAAGAAGGGTCTCGACCCGAAATGTCGCCTATCTCCTTCGCCCCTTAGATGCTGCTGCACCCGCTGAGTTTCTCCAGCTTTTTGTGTAACCCTCGATTCTCCAGCATCTGCAGTTCCTTCTTTAACACGGCAGGTGAGAGATGTTCAGACGAAGAGCACTGCCAGAGGTGATCAGAAGGCGCTGAAGAGCACCCGGTTCTGGTGTTGGGTCCCGGTGGCCGTTCGCACCCGAGCTGCTTCTATCCCCGGAAGTGGCGGCCAGTTCTGCTGTCCTTGCCCGGAGCGCTGCGGCAACGGTGAGTGAGTTTGATATGATCTCTGTCCCCCTCCTTCTCAAAACTTCTCCCTTCTCGCATATTTAACCCCTGCCGCAGGCTCCCCACACGCTGTGAAAGGAACTCCCCCTCCAATTGGACCCTTGAATTAGTATTGTCATTCCATAAGATGACAACTGATTCAACGTCCCGATGTGCTCCCGTTTTTCCCACCATCTCTCCACCTGCCTTCATCCTCCGTCCCCCACCCATTCAGTAATTAAAAAATAAAGGAGATTTAGAACCCTTGGGAAAATTGAATTGTTACTTATTTTTTATTGTTTACGAAGAGAACAATCTGTGCATGCGCGGTTTTAAGATTTCTTTGAAAGCCGGCTGACTGCCTACCCTGAGTAATTACTCACGGCACGTGCCTGAATCATGGCAATAGTCAAGTAATTGAAGCAAGTCCAAACGTCCCTCAAAGACTATTCAATTCTCAAGACAGAGGCAGTTATTTTCCTTCAATAATCAAAACAACATGGAGGGCCCATAACGATCTTAAAATAGAGTAGACTATTTGGTCTTTGATTACTCTATAGAAATCCTAGAGTCATACAGTCATAGAGTCATACAGTACAGAATCAGGCCCTTCGGCCCAACTCGTCCATGCTAATCAAGATGCCTCATCTAAGCTAGTTCCACCTGCCCGCATTTGAAGATCTCTGAAAATGTGTCCTAGACACAACACAGAGAGAAAGCCCATCAATGTCTCTGCTTCTCCAGGAGATTGAGGAGATTCAGTATGTCAACGAATACTCTCTTGAAAGTCTACAGGTGTGCAGTAGAAAGTACAGGTCCACCTTAGAGAACCAGTTGCATCACGGCCTGGGACAGCAACTCGTACGTTCAGGAATGAAGAAGTCCGCAAAAAGTGGCGAATGCTGTCCAGTCCATCAATTGAAGGGATTTCCAGGAGTCGCTGCCTCATCGGTAGCCAGCATCATCAGAGACCCACACCACCCTGGTAATATATTAATTTCATTCCTGCCATTAGGAAGAAGGTACAGGAGCCTGAAAACTGTAACGTCCAGAGTCAGGAACAGCTTCTTCCCTACAACCATCAGGCTATTAAACACTACAACCTCCAAATAGGCTCTGAACTACATAGACATATATATATATATAAACTTTTTTGTTTGTTTGGTGTTGTTTACTATAAAACAATTCCTCCAGTTTGATGACCTCGAAAAGATCATCCACACATTTATCTCCTCCCACCTTGATTACTGCAACTCCCTTTACACTGGCATCAGCCAATCTTCCCTGTCCCGCCTGCAACTGGTCCAAAACGCCACAGCGAGACTCCTGACGGGCACCCGGAAAATGGACCACATCACCCCGATCCTGGCCTCTCTCCACTGGCTCCCTGTGCGGTTCCGAATAAATTTCAAGATCCTCCTTCATGTCTACAAAGTCCTCAATGGGCTCGCCCCCACCTACATCAAAAGTCTGCTCACCCACCACACCACCTCCAGGTCCCTCAGATCAGCCGACTTGGGGTTGCTGAACATCCCGCGGTCTAGGCATAAGCTCAGGGGCGACCGACCGTGCCTTTGCAGTTGCAGCTCCTAGACTGTGGAACAGCATCCCTCTTCTCATCAGAACTGCCCCCTCCATCGACTCTTTTTAGTCAAGTCTAAAAACTCATCTCTACTCTCAAGCCTTTCTTGATGTCCTCTGAGCAAGGACTATATATATGTGGTGATGTTTGTATTTAATCTATGAACCACTGTTGTTTGTTATACTATTCTTACACCAATGTAAAGCACTTTGGCCAATGAGAGTTATTTTTGAAATGTGCCTTAGAAATAAAAGTGATTTGACTTGACTACTATGGGATTTACTCTCATTACATATCTGTGGTGCTGCTGCAAACAAGAATTGAATTGTTCCACTTCAAGGTATATGGCAATAAAACACTTCACTCTTGGCCCATATCCCTCTAAACCATTCACATCCATGTACCTGCCAAAATTCAAGGGAGATGGGCAAGGGAGAAATGGGTGGGCATCCAAGTGGGGCTCAGGTCGGGAGGGGGTGGGGAGAGGGGGGAGGGGGGGGGAGTCTTGTTGGTAGGATAGATTCCTACAAATTGCAGAATTCAATGTTCATACCGCGGGGTTTTTCAGCTACCCAAGTGGAATATGCTGTGCTGTTCCTCCAGTTTGCGTGTGGCCTCACCCTGACAGTGGAGGAGGCCTAGGACAGAAAGGTCAGTATGGGAATGGGAAGGGGAATTGAAATTGATAGCAATCGACAACCCCAGCAAGCCTAGATGGACCAAGTGCGAGTGCTTGGCGAAACAGTCGCCTAGTCTATGTTTGGTCTTGCTGATGTAAAGGAGGCCACATTGGAAGCACCAAATACAGTAGATAAGGCTAGAGGAGGTGCATTGATGACCTCCAGAGATGATGCCTGACCTGCTGAGTAACTCATGTTTTTGTTTGTAAACCAGCACCTGCAGTCCCTTGTGTCCAAGCTAAATGCTTTGACTTATGGATGTTTGATAAATGCAACGATGCCATTATTGAATGTCTTTGGCCCTGTTTACACAAAGCAATGTTAATGAGGAACTGTACATCTGACAGTGACATATAAGCATTAATTATTTGCGACTGACACGTCGATTTTGATCAGAGCCTTCGGAGACCTAATCGGTAATTCAATAGGTGCTAACACCACATGAAAGAGAATAAGACGGGAATGAGTGATGGGGTTACAAGAATGACCTGACTTCACAAGGCACTCTTACCGCTCATACTTTGGTGATAATGCAATAGAAATGTTGCAAGGTATCTCAAAAAACAGGTTCAAATAAAGAAAAATATTCAGGCAATTTGATCACATACATATAAGTATAGTAAAATAAAAATAGAAAACGGGGTGATCTCTCCAAAGTCGGTTAGGCAACCAAGGAAGAAAAAAGCTAACCAGGTCATATCCACAGGACCAAACATTCTGTGAGCGGGACGGCTGCTACGAAAGTAAACGTCAAACAGTCTAATGCCCCTGTCCCACTTAGGAAACCTGAACGGAGACCTCTGGGGACTTTGCGCCCCTCCCAAGGTTTCCGTGCAGTTCCCAGAGGTTACCGGAGGTTTTTGTCAGTCTCCTCTAATGGTCGAAAGTGGTTTCCGTTTTTTAAAATCGGTAATTTTTTTAGTTGAAGCCATTCGTGATGCTAGCTGAAGGTGGCTGCCGGAGGACAAAAACCTCCGGGAACCGCACGGAAACCTTGGGTGGGGCGCAAAGTCTCCAGAGGTTTCCGTTCAGGTTTCCTAAGTGAGACAGGGGCATAAGTCTTTGTTATAGGTAGCAGCTCTGTTGAAAAATGTGTTTGCCTGACAATCAACAAGGATTACACACGATAAACCTGGGTGGCTGTGTAAGTGGAATTCACGGACCTGTATTAATTCCCAAGCGCCTTTATCAATTATTCTCGCCGGCTGACATGTAATTCTTACACACACAGTCAGGCCATTTTGCCCTTCGCAGTTTTTCCCTTCCCTGCATTAGGCTTTCTCAATAGATAGACACAAAATGCTGGAGTAACTCAGCGGGACAGGCAGCATCTCTGGAGAGAAGAAATGGGTGACGTTTCGGGTAAACGGTGTCAAGGAAGCAGTTCCTTCCTACACGTCAGGCTTTGTCAAACCAGCCTCTCAGCCTCCACCAGTGTTTGTGCGTTCAAACAGCAAGGGGTGGGAAATGGAACCAAATCACTCATCCTGCCACAAATATAATTTCCATTAAATGCAAAGCAAGGGATCAATATGGAAACAACCTACTACAGCGAAAGCAGGCATTTTAAAAACTCCACTGACAGAATGCATACGTCGAATTGGTAAATTAACTTTCGTGAATGGCAGCCTCAAATCTCCGAGCATTTGAAGAACACTCAGTAGGAGCCGTTAGTTTGCAATTGGTCGTAAAGTACAAAGAGAAACATTTTACCTTCAGGCCACACATGTTTGCCGGTAGATTAGAAGCTGAGGCGGGGGGCGGGGGCAGGTTCATCAATGTGCATGTTGTGAGTTTGAGAAAACCTCCACTGCGCTGTGCGATTTAAAATGCATTCCTCAAGGAAGAAAGATCAGATAATTTAGGACATGTGGTAATTCGAGAGATCCCCCCCCCCCAATGAACAAAGTAACCATTTCCAGCCCTAGTGGGACTATTTAGTTTGCATTTTGTAATTGTATAGAAATACACAAATTTAAGACACATTCAGCAAAAAGCCAGTGAATATTTTAAAGACTGATTTAAAAAGCTGGAGAAACTCAGCGGGACAGGCAGCATCTTTGGAGAGAAGGAATGGGTGACGTTTCAGGTCCAGACTCTTCTTCAGACTCCTTCTCTCCTGAAATGCTGCCTCACCCGCTGAGTTACTCCAGCATTTTGTGTCTATCTTTGGTGTAACCCAGCATCTGCAGTTCCTTCCTACACAGTGAAAATATTTACTGATAATTAAATCCCAATTTAGGTTTATAAAAATAATTAAATATTCATCACTAAAGGATTAAAACCGACTAACCATGGAACTTTTCTTTTGTTCTTTGAATAAAAATATTGTCGTGGGATTAATTAATAACGATTCAAAACATATATATGAAAAGGATTGAATCTGTTCATTGTAAGCCAAGTCACATAGGAATAGTTGATGTACCAAGATGCACATTCTCTGCTCCTTTTATAGAGGCTCAGCTGATTATGGAGCTGCAGAATGAACCCAGGGGATGATTCGGTTAACGAATGAAGAGCATTCGTACTCGCTGGAGTTTAGAAGGAAGAGGGGGACCTCATTGAAACCTAGCGAATAGTGAAAGGCCTGGATAGAGTGGATGCAGAGAGGATTCTAGTGGGAGAATCTAGGACCAGAGAGCACAACCTCAGAATAAAAGAATGTACCTTTGGAAAGGAGATGAGGAGGAATTTCTTTATTCGGAGGGTGGTGAATCTGTGGATTTCATTGCCACAGACGGCTGTGGGGGCCGTTATTGGTTATTTTTAAAGCGGGGATTGATAGATTCTTGATTAGTAATGCCCCTGTCCCACTTAGGAAACCTGAACGGAAACCTCTGGAGACTTTGCAACCCACCCAAGGTTTCCATGTGGTTCCCGGAGGTTCCCGAAGGTTCCCGGAGGTGTTTGTCAGTCTCCCTAATGGTCGAAACTGAGAAAAACCTCCGGGAACCTCTGGGAACCTCCGGGAACCGCACAAAAACCTTGGGTGGGGCACAAAGTCTCCAATGGGGTTGAGAGGGAAAGATAGATCAGCCATGATTGAATGGAGATGGAGATGGGCTGAATGGCCTAATTCTGCTCCTATGACTTATGAACTTAACTGGCGCCATGCAAACTGGAAAACCACTGGGCTACCCTGCTCTTGGTGCCCCTGCATTAAGGATGTGGTGGTTAGTCTGGGGAGGAGGGTGTTAGAAATGAAAACAGAAAGTGCAGGAAATAGCAGATCGGACACCCATGGAAAGGAAAACAGGGTTGACCTGAAACATGAACTCCTTTCACTTTGCAGTTGATGAACATTGTTAACGAAACTGCTTCCTCCCATCACCAACAAGCCTCTTGACCCACCCTGGACAACCCTAACTACAATCTTACCTCGGCACTGAACTCCTATAGACTTTGGGACGCCAAGGCCCATGATATCTTGTGGTTGCTAACCATTTCAACTCCCCTTCTCATTCCCATACTGACCTGGGGCCTGTCCTGGGGCCTCCTCCGATGTTAGAGTGAGGCCACACGCAAATTGGAGGAACAGCACCTCATATTTTGCTTGGATAGCTTACAACCCAGTAGTATGAACATTGAAATCTCTAATTTAAAATATCTGTTGCTTAAAATTGCAGTCAGTTGTGGACGTAGCCCAGACCATGACGCAAACCAACATGACTCCATCTACACTTCATGCTGCCCTGACAAGACGGCCAGCATAATCAAGGACGTCTCACACTCCCTCTTCTACCCTCTCCCATCAAGCAAGAAGGACAGAAGTGTGAAAACACACACCTCCAGATTCAGGGACAGTTTCATCCCAGCTGTATCAGGCAACTGAACCATCCTCTCACCAGCTAGTGAGCAGTCTTGACCTACCAACTACCTCATTGGAAACCCCCAGACTATCTTTAATCGGACTTTATCTTGCACTAAACATTATGCCTTCTATCCTGTATCTGTACACTGATAGAACAGTTTGATTGTAATCATGTATAGTATTTTTACTGACTCGATTGCATGAAACTAAAAGCTGTTCACTGTACCTTAGTACACGTAAGAATATTAAACTAAACCAAACTAAACTAAATTAAATTAAGTCAAGTTTAAAAAAATAGCTAACACATCCACATATCTGCCGCAGCATTGACTAGAAAGAAAAGAATATGGCATGTAGAACAGTCATATAAGAGGACAGGCCCTTTGGTCCACAATGTCCATGTTGAACATGATGCTTCTTCTTCATCTTGCGTATGGCGTTCACAGCCTAAAGTCGGAGGACAACGTGTTCTATTTGATCCTATTTGATTGTGCACGCCAGGTTGATTGCATTCGTCGAAACAGGGCGGTCCACGTGAAGGTTGCAATCTCCCACCTCGAACATGATGCCAAGTTAAACTATTCTCCTCGACCTGCATATGATCTATATCCCTCCATTCTCAGCATATCCATGTGCTTCTCTAAAAATCCTCAAACCCCACTATTGAATCTGCCTCCACCACCACCCCTGGCAGCGCGTTCCAGCCACCCACCACTCTCTGTTTAAAAAAACGTGTCTTGTCCCCTAGTTTGCAAGGAATGGGATAACATAGAACTAGTGTGAACAGGTCATCTATGGACAGCACGGACTTGGTGGGCTGTATCTCTAAACTAGACTATAAACTCCTTGAAACTTTGCCCCGTTCACTTAAAACTATGCCCTCACTCCCTCTCTCGCCCTCCTTCCCTCCCTCCTTCCCTCCCTCACCCCCTCCCTCTCTCCCTTCATCTCTCCGCTCTCCCTCCCTCTCTCCCTACCTCTCTATCTTCCCCCCTCTCACCCTCCCCCTTTCTCTCCCTCCCTCCCTCCCTCCCTCCCCCCTCCCTCTCTCTCTCTTCCTCCCTCCCTCCTTTATTCCATCTCTCCCTCCCTCTCTCCACCCTCCCTCTCTCCCTCTCTCACACTCTCCCCCTCTCCACCCTCTCTCACTCCATCTTGGCCACTTGAGCACACCACCGTTCTGTAAAATCAAGGCCAATCCCAATGTAACTGTAATCCCACAGCCCACTGGTAACTTTTCACCACTAGGCTTATCCAGAATTCTACCACTGCCTAAAAAATAATCAAAGGCTCAACTTCCACTGCGAAAGAAAATTCCAAAGACTCATTGTTATACGAGAATTTTCCCGAACAGTCTGTGACCCATAGCGCTGTGGCCATAGCGCTATGTTTAAAGCCCATAGTGCTGCAGCCGGTAGCGCTATATTTGGAACCCATAGCGCTACAGGCGACAGCTCGTTGTGTAAATTCCCATGCATTAAACTCACAGCGTTCTGTTTAAACCTTTGAGCGCCAAACGAGCAGTGCTGTATGTATTATCTTTGCACCCCTTCGCGGGCCAGATGTGGAAATTTCCCAAAATTATTCAATTTCCCTAAAATTAACCGAAGACAACCAGATTTTCCCTAATTTCGGGTAATTTCCTTCAAAGTGGAAACACTGATCCCCAAAGACCCGAGGAGCCACTGGCGACAATAGTCAAAGGGCCATATGGTGGAAACTTCCGGAGGGTCGTGCGGGCGTTTGCCAAACTCCGACAGACAGCTGGCTGCAGAAACCCCAGGTATCCGGCCAGGAGTGGGTCCCAGCCTCATCTCCGGCTCGCCCCCAGACACCGGGAAGCAGACGGAGACGGGAGTCGGCGACACCGGCGGACGCTGAACTAAGAGCCAGTTGGAGAACGGCTGGGTCTAACCTTCCGCACCTTCAAGGTCAGCTGCGGGAGTCGCCAAGGCTAAAATAGACAGCTAAAGAAAGACAGCTAAAATAATATTAAATAATGGAAACTGATGCAGTACATGATAAATATGAGCAAGGTGAGAAAATAGTTTTAATTGGATATTAGACGATTATATGGTCTGAGCTTCTTAACACTCCTCTTATTTTAGCGCAGTGTTAATTATTCATTGTTTGTCTATAAGGCCTTGCATCTCTCAAGTGCATAGATATTACTGTAAGCTGCTCTTGCTCTCTCCCCACAAGAGACAGCCCCCGTAATGGCATGAAAATATTGAATGCTAAAATATGAGTTAACTTTAAACTCAGTGAGGGCAATCAAACAGGTTCTGGAGTCCCACTCTTAGCACAAAACATGTCCCGTTTTAAAAACTGAAAAAGAAAAATCAAAGCTTTTAATTGTGCCACCTTCATGAATGAATGCTTTATTACTGCTTACTACACGGTGGCACAGTGGTGGAGTTGCTGCCTTACAGCACCAGAGGCCCTGGTTCGATCCTCACCACGGGTGTTGTCTGCACAGAGTTTGTATGTTCTCCCTGTGGCCGCGTGCATTTTCTCCGGGTGCTCCGGTTTCCTCCAAAACTCCAAAGACGTACAGGTTTGTAGGTTAATTGGCTTTGGTAAGTTGTAAACATTGTCCCTGGTGTGTAGGTTAGTGTACTTGGTGGTCACTGGTCGGCACAGACTCGATGGGCCAAAGGGCATCTTTCCACGCTGTATCTGTAAACTTTAACATGTAAAGTCTTAAACACTTCTTACAGTAATCTCGGCGCTCAGTTCACATTCCACTGTCTGCTCGTTTCATTCCTTTTTTATTGTTGCTCCTATATTTCTGGTTTGGTAAAGTGCTTTGAAGTCCTTAAATAATTTTCATTTAAGTGGGACACGAGTCATAATGGGCAGTGTAGCATCTTGTTGAGATAGAGTTATGGAATCATGGTCGCATCAGAAACCATTCAACTAACTGACTCTGTGTCATTATCTTGGAGAGCAATCTATTCAGAATGAGAACCTCCAGCTGTTTCAGTTTCTATTTCAGATTCCTCACATCACCAGTTTTCTATCTTTCAATTTACTCGGACTCATTCCCCTGCCCTTTTCCCTTAGTTCTGCAGATTATTTGCTCTCCGGCAGCACAATGTCACAGCTGCCTCACAGCGCCAGAGACCCGGGTTCGATTCTGGCCTCAGCGACTGCCTGTGTGGAGTTTGCATGCATGTTCTCCCTCTGACAGCGTGCATTTCCTCCAGGTGCTCCAGTTTACCCCCACATTCCAAAGATGTGCGAGTTTGTAGGTTAATTGACGTCTGTAAATTGGCCTTAGTGTGTAGAGAGTGGAGGTGATGTTGACCGCAGGGGGGCGGAAATTCTGGGGGGGACAGGGAGGACAAGTCCCCCCTCTGTTTGGAGAGGTGGGGGACATTCCCCCCCCCCCCAAGTTTTTGTAATCCAGATTAAAAAACCCGTGAAATCTCCGCTTTCCGAGAGACAGCGGGGGTGGGACTGCTGATCGAGGGCGCCGATTGGACGAGAGTAACGTTAGTCAGCAGGCATTGGGGGCGGGACATGATGTTTCAGCGAGATCATTGGAGGAGGGAGGAGTGGGGGGGGTGGGACTGAGGATAGAGTGCAGTGATTGGAGGAGGGAGACGTGCCAAAACACTCTCGGCACAGACCTGTGCCTGATCCGCAGCCAGGATCGATCCCGGCCAGGTCTCCGGCGCTGTCCCGCCAACGGGTGGCCAGAGAGGTCGGGAGTCAGACGGGAGCGGTGCCCCCAGGTCCACAGCCAGCGCAGAGGAGCAGCTCTAAACCCAGCTCAACTCTGCCTGTCCCGCCAGGCTAACCTACAGCCCTGCCTGGGCTTGTGGGAAATATAGCCAGCGCGGAGAAGCAGCACTAGTGCCCTGTCAGTCCAGGCAGGGTTGTAGTTAACCCGGTGACACAGGCAGAGTTGAGCTACATTTAACACTGGATTGAACCTCGGAAGCCTAGCACACTTGTGTGTGTGTGTGTGTGTGTGTGTGTGTGTGTGTGTGTGTGTGTGTGTGTGTGTGTGTGTGTGTGTGTGTGTGTGTGTGTGTGTGTGTGTGTGTGTGTGTGTGCGCGCGCACGCGCGCGGGCAGCACTAGTGTCTCCCCTGTCCCCGTCCCCTCCATATTTTGATAGCGATTTCCTTGCCTGATGTTGGGATAACATAGAACTAGTGTGAACAGGTGATTGCTGGTCGGCGTGGACTCGCTCAGCTAAAGAGCCTGCTCCATTCTGTACCTTTCAATCAATTTTTAATTCAATATACATATCTAGTTACCTGATTCACTCTGTTACCCTCCACTTTAGTTTTAGTTTTAGAGATGCAGCATGGAAACAGGTTCTTTGGCCCACCAAGTCCATGCTGACCACGATCACCCATACACTAACTCTACCCTACACACTAGGGATCTTTTTTTTACAGAAGCCAATTAACCCGCAAACCTGCACGTCTTTGGAATGTGAGTGGAAGCCAGAGCGCCAGGAGAAAACCCACGCGGTCACGGGGAGAACGTACAATCTCGGTACAGACACTCGTAGTCATGATTGAACCACTGAGGCAGCAACTGTACCACCGCGGCACCATGCGTTCTGGATTATGCGCACTCTCTGTTTTATTCCTCACTCTCTCGCACCTTTTGCTCATCAGCTAAAATGCAGTTAAAGTGCATGCTATACTTTACAATAATCAATATGTTGATAACTGAGACCATGTTTTAAGAAACCACCCAACGATTCTTTCTCAGTGTTATACACTCCTCTCTGCTGCCACTGCACCAGCTGAGCCCCAACTCAGATACCCAGTACAACTCAGATACAGATTCCATCATTCACGATGAAAGGCTGAGGAGGGCCATCGGAGAGTAGGAAGGGCCATCAGTGGACGATGTGGGCAGTCAGTGAGCAATGTGGGCCATCGGAGAGAGGAGACCATCGGAGGGCTGCCGAGGTTGAAGGGGGGGACCCGGCAGGGGGCCATTGAGAACAAGAGGGGCACCTGGTGGGGGGGGGGGGGGAGCCCCACTGAGAACGATGGGAGACCATGCGGAGGAGGGGTTCACCTGCTGCCATGTGTGGCGGCAGCCAATATATAGACTGTTCGGTGAACAACCGACACTTGTGTACTGCCTGGATGAGGTCAGCTGTACGATTTTACCGGATTGTATGCAAAACAAAGCATTTCACTGTACCTAGGTACATGTGACAATAAAGTATCATTGAATCATTGTATCTGAGATGCTTATCTAAGATGTATCAAAGTGCTGGTGTATAGTGGTACTTGAACGGAACTGTACACAAGTAAAAATGAATTTCACAGCACCTCAGTACTTGTGACAATTAAGTACCTTTGAACCATTGGCAGAGAACTTCCGCTGGGACTGAAAGTGACTTTATAATATAGACTACAGAGGGTAAAAGGACAGAAACGTCATAAGGTCATAAGTGATAACAGTTGAATTAGGCCATTCAGCCCATCGTCGACTCTGCCATTCAATCATGGCTGATCTATCTCTCCCTCCCAACCCCATTCTCCTGCCTTCTCCCCATAACCTCTGACAGCTGCACTAATCAAGAATCTATCTATCTCTGCCTTAAATACATCCACTGAAACATTGCACAAAGTAGCTGGGGCTTAAAGCATGAACAAATAATTAGCAGTTTTCAGACGTTATCTGATGGCATGTTTTCGCTGTGCTAAGCTTTAATTAGAAATTTCAATTTCACTAAATAAAGTTATTCAATCATATAATTGATTAATTCGTATTAAATATTAATTAATTTACATAAACCAGCTTGAATCCTTTTTATCATTTGTACCTTCTGTCTGGCAGCAGATCCTTTTGAATGAATTTAGGAATTTAACAAAGCCAAGAGGTCAATAATTTCATTGGGTTTGCTTATTGTATTGTCTTAGGTTTAGGTTCATTATTGTCACGTGCACCGAGGTACAGTGAAAAGCTTTTGTTGCGTGCTAACCAGCCAGCAGAAAGATTATACATGATTACAATCGAACCATCCACAGTGTACAGATACATGATAAAGGGGAAAATGTTTAGCACAAGATAAAGTTCAATTAAAGATAGTCTGAGTGTCTCCAATGACATAGATGGTGGCACAGCAGCACTCTATTGATGTTGATAGGATGGTTCAGTTGCCTGTTAACAGCTGGGTACAAACTATCCCAAAGGTAGAGCAAATGAAACGATACAGAGTGCAGAATATAGTTCTCAGCATCACAGTGTATCAGATCCATTGACAAAGTCCAGTCCGCAATGGGGTCGAGGTGTATCGGACAGTGCCCCAGCTTGTGGAAGAACTGTTCAGAAACCTGATAACGGAGGGGAAGTCTGTAACTCTCTGTGAAACTACAAGCTAATAGCAGCAGCCACTGCCTTCAATGTTGTTCCCACTCAAGATAACATGTGTTTTTATAAAAAGCTGCATTACCTGCAAACTTTTAAACTATGAATTAAATTAACAATAGTGAGTTCAGAAGAAGTGGAATTTACCAAATTTCCCTCCGTTTTTCATTAATTCGTTTATATTTTTCCACTTCACTTTGTCTTCAATTTTCATTCACATTCTCTTTGCATCAACTATTGATCATTTTCTTCCCTTCTCTCCAAATCACTCTCGGCCTAATTCTGAAGCTAGGTTTTTAGGATAACTGCATCTTCTTAGCTTTCAGCAGCTGAAGAAACCTTCGACATGAGCTGAAGTTCCTCCCCTTTTAGTTTAATTTAGACATGCAGCGCAGAAACAGGCCCCTCGGCCCACTGAGTCCGCGCCGGCCAGCGATCCCCGCACATTAGTTCTATCCTACACACTCGGGGTAATTTACAGAAGCCAATTAACCTACGAAACCCGCACATCATTGGGATGTGGGAGGAAACCAGAGCACCCGGAGAAAACCCACGTGGTCACAGGGAGAATGGACAAACTCCATACAGACAGCATCTGAGGTCAGAATCAAACCCGGGTTTAGTTTAGTTTAGAGATACAACGTGGAAACAGGGCCTTCGGCCCACCGAGCCCGTGCCAACCAGTGATCCCCGCACACTATCCTACACACTGGGGCCAAGTTACAATTTTGCCAAGCCAGTCTACAAACCTGAACATCTTCGGAGCGGGACACCCACCACCCTCTGTGTAAAAAACACTTGACTCTCATGTCTCCTTTATACTTTTCATCTTAAAGCCACGCCCTCTAGTAGCTTTTTGATATTTCTACTCTAGGGAAAAAGGTTCTGACTGTCTACCCTATCTATACCTATCATAGGTTTTTAGGCACTAGTCAATAGCCACAACTTTCTTCTTCGTGGTCAGAAGGAGGGTCCCGACCAGAAATGTCACCCATCCATGCTTTCCAGGGATGCTGCCTGTCCTGCTGAATTACTCCAGCACTTTGTGATTTTTGTTGTAAACCAGCATCTGCAGCCACTTGGTTCCAAAATGTTGTCACTGCTTTTATATTGGGAAAGAATCGTATTTCAATTAGGCAGAGTTTTGTCTCTTACTTCAAACATGTGTAGCCTTGTCTGTCTTCATTGTCAGCGTGAGATTCGGTCTTGTTAGGCAGAGGTACGATTGCTGCAGCCACTAGAAGGCGGTAGAGAGCTGCCTAACTCGAATCCACCTTTTTTAAGTTCCCCTCTCTCACGACTGTGTGGGATGTTGCAACACAAACATCTTCAGAATTAATCTGACGATCACTCCGCGTTGAAATGCATTGTTCCACAAAAAAAGCTGCGTTATTTTCTCCAGAAGAAACGAACCCTTTAATTTAATCCTTGCTGTTTTTCAGTGAGTGATTTGGAAACAAGAAACTCGTTGCATTTCAGCGTTATATGAGCCTTGCCTTGGATAAATGGGTGATTTGTAAGCACCCCAGGGTCTGGGCATTTTAGACCAAAGATCCTATATAGGATCTCTGTTTTAGATTGCACTCCTCAGAGATTGACCCAGCTATTTTCACTCTTGTTCTTGCCGCATTGAGACCGAGTGCCTCTCACAGAGGCACCCCCGTGAAGATTGGGTGCAATGAACACAAGGAACTGCAGATGCTGGAGTCTTTAAAGTGTCGGAGTAACTCGCTGAGTAACTCCATCGCTTTGTGAAGGTTGCATACACTTTAATGCAACAATCTCCGAGATTCCCTCCACCCCTTCTCACCCTCTCTTGTCCTGCCTTTGCTCTGCCCGTGGGTGAGGCTGCGCTTGAACATTTTCATTCATCTGTAGCCCCAGCAGTGAGACCCGAGACCACACGCCCCTTCATATTATTTCACCCGTGGTTTCTCTTTTCCCCCAGCACTTAACATCAGCTCAGACCGAACTTCTTCCCAGATATTGCCACTGAAATGAAAGTGTTATTTCAAGTGGAGAGGAGGACTGGGAGAAAGGGGAAAGGGAGTCCCTCCGTCTGACCTCCACCTTGGAGCCGGACCCTTACTGCTTAACCTCGGCAGGTCTGCACTGGACCACCGGGGGCTAGCGGTGAAAGGAGCCGCCTGTCCGGGACCTCCTGCGGGCGGAGAGAGTCGGTGCGCCCCGCTGCCGAGGCAGTCCCACCGGTAGCATAGAAGTGACCTCTCATGGGCGGGACAAACTTTTAATTATTTTGCTTGCATTCATCTTTATTTTAAATAAACATTTACATTTTTGAAAAGCATTTTAAAATGCGTTTTGTTGAATTTAAATGCGTTTTATTTATTTAAATTTAAAATGCACGCTTATTATTGTAATTATTAACTTGTCATTTTACATGCACATTTCTGCGAATATTATTTAAATGACTCATTCACCGTTTTTAAATAAACATATATATTTGAATCATTTTTAAATATTTTGTTATTTACTTCAATTTCAAATGCATTTATTATTTGCAATTATTTAAATTACAATTTTTAATATATATTTCTGTGAATATTATTTAGAAGTTTCATTCACCGTTTTTTAAACATTTACATTTTAATTTTTGTGTTCTTTGGTTCAATTTTAAATGCATTTATTATTGCAGTTGCAATTATTTGTTGCAATTTTAAATGCAAATCTCTGCGAATATTTTTTAAACTTTCAGATTTTTAAAAAAATAAACATTTAAATTTTAAAAAAGCATTATAATAATTGTATTTAGTTCAGTTGTAACTGCATCTCTGAATGCAATTGCAATTTAAATAATAATAATTTTGAATGCAAATCTGCGAATATTATTTTAAACTTTCAGCTTTTCTTAAATAAATATTTATTTAAAAACACTTGTTTTGTTATTTAGCGCAATGATAAATGCATGTCAGTTATTGCAATTCCAATTATTATTCAGATTGTGATTGTTAATGCAAATCGCTGCGAATATTATTTAAAACTTATTTGCAAAACTAATACTAGACCATTTATCAAATTATTTACCAATTAAAAGTAACCCATCCCACGTTCCCTGACTCTTCTCAGCATCACAGTGCGGGGAAGGTGGTTGGCGCATAGGAACTAGTGCAGGCGGTAGTGTGTGCGCCACAGGGTCCATTAGACCGCCCCCTCTCTGCATTGACCATTTGTGTGCAAGTCAGGACTAACCTGCTGTAGAGAGCGGCAGGTAGCTGCCACATTAATTACTCTCTTTTACAAAAAGACAGGCATCGGTTCTTAACCAAAAAAGCCCATAGATGCTGGAACCTGCAGCAACACAGAAGCAAAGGCTTTAAGAACTGCGGGAGGCCAAGCAATATATATTGAGGCAACAAAATGTGAATCAACAGCTGGTAGAGTTGTTGCCTCACAGCACCACCAACCCGGGTTTATTCTTTGGAGTGCAGAAAGATGGGGGTGATCTTATAGAGGTGAGGGGAAAATATAGGGTGAATGCACAGTCCTTTACAGAGTAGGGGAACCGAGAACCAGAGGGCATAGGTTTAAGGTGAGGGGGAAAGATTTAATAAGAGCTTGAGGGGCATCTTTTTCACACAGAGGGTGGTAGGTGTACAGAATGAGCTGCTAGAGGAGGTAGTTGAGGTAGATACCACAACAACATTTAAGATATTTGGACAGGTATATTTGGATAGGAATGATTTAGAGGGATATGGACCAAATGCAGGCAGGTGGGACATGTTGATGGGAGTGTAGATGGGACATGTTGGTCGGCATGGGCAAGTCGGGCCAAAAGGCCTGTTTCTGTGCTGCATGGCTCTCTGACTCAGGTCCTGGTAAGCGCACTATGATCGTTCAGTGTTCTGACTTTCATTAAAGCTTAAGCTGGTATTTTAGGAGAATTTTTGCAATTTAATTTTTGCTCTATTTGATCATTTAGACCATAGATTGATACAGCACAGGAACAGGCCCTTCAGCCCACAATGTCCGTGCCGAACATGACGCGAAGATAAACTGATCTGCTCTGCCTCCACGTGATCCATATCCATCTATTCCCTGCAGGGAAAGGTTTGTGTTAATGTTCTCTGGTTTATTTTGTGTGGGGGGTGGGGGAGAGGGTTGGGGGAAATTGTTTTCAATCTGTTATCTTGCCGGAGATTCGATTGTTTTACCAGATCGTATCTCCGGTCGCTCTGCGGCCTAACATCATGGAGCTGGCGGCCTTGCTCGGGAATAACTTTGAGCCCCACCGCGGGGCTGTGAGCTTGCCATCGGAGCCTGTGATCCCTTGCATGGCCTGCGGATTTCACCATCGAGGAGCTCGCAGTCTTGGGTAGAGACTGATGTCCGGAAGCTCCAAAAGTCGCAGGAGGTTCGACCAGCCCCGACTCGGGGTCCGATCGCCCAGCGTGGGAGAGCTGAGACCCCCCCCGATGCGGGAGCTTGATCGCCCCGAAGCGGAGAGCCCAACTGCCGACTGCGGGACAAGATCGTCCCGTCAAAGGAAGGCTCGAGGCCCCCGACCGCAGGAGGACAAAGAAGGGAAGATTTTTTTTTGCCTTCCATCGCATCCAAATTCCTCGTATGTTTCAAAACATACTTGGCTAATAAAGTATGATTATGATTATGATGATGATGTCAATGTGCCCATCCAAAAGCTTCTTAAATACCATGATCGTATCCGACTCCATCACCACCCCTTTGGGAGCACCCTCGACCATCTGTGTAATGTCAACGTGCCCCTCACATCTCCTTTAAACTTTGACCCACTCACCTTAAAGCAATGTCTTCTTAGTACTTTACATTCCACCTTTGGAAAATGGTGCTGATTTGGAGGAGAGGGAAGGGGTGGGAATGTCACAACAGCTAGCACCAAGTCCATTGCCTATTTTGTGTATGAAGGAACTGCAGATGTTGGTTTAAACCAATAATAGACACAGAAAGCTGGAGTAAAGGGTCTGTCCCACTTTCACGACCTTATTCACGACCTCTGCCGCGTTTTCCCTCAACTCCTACTCGCAGCATGGTCGTCACAAGGTCGTAGGAAGTTGTAGGAGGTCGTAGGTAGGTCGTAGCAAGCCGTGATGCTAGTCGTAAGTTCTCGTGGCATCAATTTGGTCGGGGTGTTCTTCTAGCCTTATGAAAAATTTCCACGAGTAAAAAAGGTCGTGAATTAGGTCGTGAAAGTGGGACAGGCAGCATCTATGGAGAGAAGGAATGGATGACATTTCGGGTCGAGATCCTTCTTCGGACCAGTTAGAGATAAAGGAAATGAGAGATATAGACGGTGATGTGGAGAGATAAAGAACAATGAATGAAAGATATGCAAAAACGTAACGATGATAAAAGAAACAGGCCATTGTTGGCTGTTTGTTGTGTGAAAATGAGAAGCTGGTGTGACTTGGGTGGGGCAGGGATATAGAGAGAGGGAATGCCAGGGCTACCTGGTTCAAGATTCTTACCGGGCTGTAAGCTGCCCAAGAGAAATATGAGATGCTGTTTCTCCAATTTACGTTTAGCCTCACTCTGACAATGGAGGAGACCTAGGACAGAAAGATCTGTGTAGGAATGGGAGGAGAATTAAAGTGTCCGGCAACCGGGAGATCTAGGTTGGTTCACGCGGGCTGAGCGAAGGTGTTCCGCAAATCAATCGCCCAGTCTGCGTTTGGTCTCGCCGATGTATAAGTGCACATCTTGAACAACGGATACAGTAGATGAGGTTGGAGGAGGTGCTAGTGAACCTCTGCCAAACCTGAAAGGACTGTCGGGGTCCCTGGACAGTCGAGGGAGGAGGTTTTTTTTAGCTCCTTTACAAATATGTCCCACCCTCACCTTCATTGTTTAGGGGTTTGTCCTCGGAAGTAGCTCTGTTCTGTCAGAGATAAGGATAGATGAATTTCTAGCTGGGAGAATTGTGAGCAAGAGATATGAGCTTGACAGGAACGGCCATTGCTCAAATACATTTTTCCTGTAGCTTGCAGGCTCCCGGTGAGAAGCTGTTGACACCTCTTTAAAAGAAAGTGTTGTTCCCTCATTATTTATCTTCATTGTTTTGATTTATGCCACACAGCATCCAGATCTCTCCTCATCTTTGCTTCGTTCAGTCTATACCACATGCTTCCAAAAAATAGATTGTGAGTTGTGTGTATTTCACCGTCGAGTACTAGATTAACTTTTATGCTTATTTTGCTGATTTATAAACCATGTAAAAAGTTACGAGCGATTTGACTCAGGAACAGCTTCTTCCCCTCCGTTATCAGGCATCTGAACGGTCCTTCCATAAGCTCGGATGCTGTTCAATTCACCTCTACCCCATTGAGGTCATTGGACGTTGTCGATGGAACTGATGCGCTACCACGCTGAGAACTGCTGTATGTTTTGCACTCAGTATCATCAACTTTGCACTATCTATCATAGACTTTAGACTTCAGAGATACAAAGTGGAAGCAGGCCCTTCAGCCCACCGAGTTCACGCCGACCAGCGCTCACCCCGTACACTAGCACTCTCCGACACACTAGGAACAATTTACATTTTAGCTACTAATTAACCTACAAACATTTACGTCTTTGTAGTGTGGGAGGAAACCGGAGCACCTGGAGAAAACCCACACGGTCACATGGAGAACGTACAAACTCCGTGCAGACAGCACCCGTAGTCAGGATCGAACCTGGGTCCCTGGCGCTGTGAGGCAGCAACTCTACCGCTACACCACCGTGTCATACTTGACGTTGAACTGATTGAATCTATGTATGGTAATATCTGATCAGTTGGATAGCATGCAAAACAAAGCTTTTCACTGTACCTCGATACATGTGCAAGAATAAAACCTACACCTGAACCTAAATTAAACCTCATATCCTCTCTCCACCTGGTTGCACCTATTACTTACAAGCCTTTCCACCGCCCCTCTTGCGCTGCTATTTACTGGCAATCTTTCCCCTTTCCTCTCAGTCCTGATGCGATTGGGAAGTCTTCAGCTTTCACCAAAGTACATTTAGCTTGGATTTTCCAAAGTTTGGTTTGATTATGAGTCAAGTTTAAATTGAGATGAGATTACTTTTGTCCATGTTCTCCATGTAACAGTTAGTGTTACGGCCACTGCCAAATTTGGCAGTTTATACACAATCTGAAGGAGGGTCCTGACCCGAAACGTCACCTATTAATGTTCTCCTGTGGTGCTGCCCGACCCCCTGAGTTACTCCAGCACTTAGTGTCCGTTTGCACACAGGAACCCCTCAGGAACACCAATGACGGAGTGACCACACAGTGTGCTTTTGGCAGTGGTTGGCTGACACCAGGAGAAATAATCCTTGTGTAGGAAGGACTTGCAGATGCTGGTTTAAACCGAAGCTAGACGCAAAATGCTGGAGTAAATCAGCGGGACAGCAGGCATCGCTGGATAGAAGGAATGGGTGACGTTTCGGGTCGAGACCACAGACTCAGCCCTGTGCTTGTTTGGGTGGAGAGATGGCAGGGTTTGAATGAATGAATGATACTTTATCACACATGATGTTTCGCAGTGAGATTCTTTGTTTTGCACACACAAGTACGCAAAGAGTCGCCATGTATAGAGCTATTCCATTTAGTCTACAACGTTCCCCCTTTATTTTAGGTGCCCCCCCCCCCCATGCTGGGCCCCCCTTTGTTCTCTCGGCAACCCCCACGCCGTGTCCCTCTTGACCCCCCGGCAACCTCCGCCGGCCCGTCCTCCGTGGAACGTTTCTGAAGAACCATACAATTATTCAAAGACTTAGGTCTGCACCCTTGAGACCATTGCCAGAGCTTAACTCAAGAGATGGAGGTGCTTTTTTACGCAATAATTCACAGAGATCGAGCGACTGTCCATATGGTGCCAGCACAATAACCTGGCCCTCAACACCAGCAAAACCAAGGAACTGATTGTGAACTTTGTAAGGAGTTAGGATGGGGACCCACAGTCCTGTTTATATCAACGGGTCAATGGTTGAAAGGGTCAAGAGCTTCAAATTCCTGGGCGTGCACATCTCTGAAGATCTTTCCTGGTCCGAGAACACAGATGCAGTTATTAAGAAAGCTCATCAGCGCCTCTACTTCCTGAGATGATTACGGAGAGTCGGCCTGTCAAGGAGGACTCTCTCTAACTTCCTTCCATCGAGGGGATCTACCGCAGTCACTGCCTCAAAAAGGCTGGCAGCATCATCAAGGACCCACACCATCCTGGCCACACACTCATCTCCCTGCTACCTTCAGGTAAAAGGTACAGGAGCCTGAGGACTGCAACGACCAGGTTCAGGAATAGCTGCTTCCCCACAGCCATCAGGCTATTAAACTTGGCTCGGACAAAACTCTGAACATTAATACCCCTCCATCTGTTATTTGCACTTCATCAATTTATTAATTCATGTGTGTATTTACGTATATAATTGTAGCAATGCCTATTATGTTCTGTTGTGCTATGCAAATAAAGAATTTCATTGGCCTGTCAGGGACACATGACAATAAACTCTTTTGACTTTTTTGACTTTTGACTTTTGGGAGAGTTTGAGTAGGTTGGGAATCTATTCCCTGGAGCGCAGGAGGATGAGGGGTGATCTTACAGAGGTGCACAAAATCATGAGAGTTTCTTGCCCAGAGTTGGGGAATCAAGAACCAGAGGGCATAAATTTCAGGTGAAGGGGGGATGATTATATAGGATTCTGAGGGGTAATGTTTTCACTGAAAGGGTAGGTGGGTGTATGGAATGTGCTGCCAGAGGAGGTAGTTGAAGCAAGGACTATCGCAACATTTAAGAAGCAATTAGACATGTACATGAATAGGACAGGTTTAGAGGGATGTGGGCCAAACACAGGCAGTGGGACGAGCGTAGATGGGACATGTTGTAGGTATGTTACAAAACTTACCTTGAGCAGCGCTGCAGTTCTGCCGCTCCCTGTGTGTGTGACTTTGGCGCCTTTCAGAGGGGGGCGTGTTTAAAGTGCCGTTTTTCTACAGACAGGGCAAATCGATCCATGTCAGGGGATTTCGTTGCTGAAGAAAAATCACTCCGACATTTGATTTATGAAGGTATTTTTAAATTACGCTAGATTTTTTATTAGCTAGAGTAATTTAAAAATCATCTTCTAAAGCCGTGAGCGCCGACAACGGGAAAGATTATACGTAGGGGAGAAAATAAAGTACACAGTTTATTTTTACATAAACCGTGCTTCTTAGGAAGCATTTAATCACATTTTCATGTTGGGGACAAAAAAGAATACGAATTGGCAGTGTTATCCCCTGCCGACTTCACCGCAATCCGCAATGTTCCAATCCACCGCATTCCACTAAAACCCACTCGCAAGTTGATTTAAATGGCCATTAATTTACAGGCATTAAACAGTAAATTCCTTCCATTTGGCCTATAAATTCATGAAAACTAGATTTAAAAATCATGTTATATTGTGAATTATTGTGTGAATGTTATTTGGACACAGGCAATTTAAAAATGTTTATCTTTTCTTATGAAATGGATTGATGTTTAGATCTAGTAATTGCATTCTGTAATTAGCGACAATTAGGCTCTTGGTTCTTGGTTACTTAGTCCTCCAAAATATTCCTGCTGGAATTTAAACTGGAGGTGGTGAAGGGAGGGGTTAAGCCAGAGAGGGTTATTGGGAAGAAAGTGCCACTTTAAATTTAGTTGCATCTGGCTAGGCAACATGGAGTAGAATTTCAACATAAAACATAAAACATCCCCTCACAGCAGGATCAAAGTTTCCCGCAGTGAGGGAAGGCACCAAAGTCAGTCTCTTCCCCTGATGTTTCCCACTGTTCACCCGTGGTCGGAGCCTCCCCGAGCCCTCCGCAGTCGCCGCTACGGGCGGCCCGATGTTCAGGCCCGTTCCCCGGGGTGATGTAAGTCCGACGTCAGGGCTGGGGGACGTCCTCAGCGGCCTGGACCTCGAATCGGCCATCTCCTACCGGAGTCTGCGGCTCCCAAAGTATGCAGGCCGAGCCGGGTGGAGACACAACGCTGGAGGCCCTCGGCAAAGGGCCCCAGGACTCCATGGAGTTCAGCGCCGCCCGCATTGGAAGCTCTCCCAACCAGAGCTCCACGATGTTGGAGCAGCGGCCCAACGCTCCGGAGCTCCAAATGGCGACCCAGGTAGGCATCGCCCGCTCCGCGGTGACTCCAGCGCCGCCGCCGCTGTTGCAGCTCTGATCCGGTTCCCGGTCCCCGGCAGGAAAGGTCGCTTGGATCCAGGAGGTAGGCCGCGAGGTGGGGGGCGAGGACGCGACACGGAGAATTTGCGGCGTCCCCACCAGGAAGCGACTGGGAAACAGTTTCCCCCTTACCTTGCCCCCCTCCCCCACATATAAAAGTTAAAGTTTCCCCCCCAAGACAGACTTTTAATGGACTAAAAATAAAAAAAAGATGTAAAAACAAACGGGCTGCAGGCAGAGGCTGCTGTCAGTGCAGCGCCCCCTAGATGATCTCGTTATCCCGTTAGGTTAACTAATTATATGCTTTAATTTCAGGTCATCCAAGTAAGACTGTTTCATATTTGTTTCAGAATGCTTCAATCTATAATAACTGAAAATTTCATTGAGTTCTCTTAATTTTTAAGAAAGTTATGGGCTTTTGACTGTCCTAGATCACAGTTTTTGAGTTAAGTCAATGGAAAGGCAATGGGGAACAAGATGCTAATTTCCGAGTATGAAAACGGCCATAACGTTTTTAATACTGAAGATATGAAAGTAAATCAGGTGTCAAATTAAACTTCTTTTTATGCTTTATCTGATGGGATAAATTGCAACTTGATTTCAAAAATCTCAAAATTTTGTAACATTGCTACATGTTGGTTGGTATGGGCAAGTTGGGCTGAAGGGCCTGTTTCCACCCTGTATCACTCTGTCTCTAGGAGTGATTCGTTTTGATTATCCCTGGTCTATTATGTTGCTTTGTACTTAAAGCAGAACAGAATTTTGATCACTTCCAATATATATGATGTTTCCATGTAATACATTTTTCTCAGAGGTATGTCCGATATTATCAGTGAGAAAGCATTCTTTATTAGAAATAGGTAAAGTGAACATTTTTTATTAAAGCATTTAGCTGTAACTGAATCTTCCATTTCATACGTTAAAACCCAATCCATTTTGAACTTAAAACAGATCTGCTGGATAATTCTAATTGCCTTCAAAACTGCAATTATGCATATAATGTAGTGATTACTCCAATTAATTCATCACACAGTCTTAAACATTTGGCAAAGTACTAAATGTAATTACAACGAGGGAGAAAGAAATTAAGCATCAATTGCTTTTGCCACAGAAGTTAAGAAACATTGAAGTCCAATGTATTCAAAGCTCAAGAAAATAGTCTGTGGAAGAATTTCTTGTTAATGTCACTTAAATGCTTCATTGATCCAATTTGGGTTTAGAGATACAGCGTTGGAACAGGCCCTTCGGCCCATCGAGTCCACGCCGACCAACGATCGCCCGCTCACATTAGTTCTTACATGCTAGAGACAATTTACAGAAGCCGATTAATCTACAAACCTGCACATCTTTGGAAAACGGGAGGATATCAGGAGCACCCGGAAAAAACCCATGCGGTCACAGGGAGAAAATACGAAACTATGTACGGAGAACACCTGAGGTCAGGATCAAACCCAGTCCTCTGGAGTTATAAAGCAGCAGCTCTATTTCTGCCGCCCAAAGCGTAGTGTACGTAGCAATGTTACAACATTTTGAGATTATAAAAATCATGTCTGCAATTTATCCCATCAGATAAAGCATAAAAAGAAGTTTAATTTGACACCTAATTCACTTTCATATCTTCAGTATTAAGAAAGTTATGACCATTTTCATACTCGGAAATTGGCATCTTGTTCCCCATTGCCTTTCAATTGACTTAACTCAAAAGCTGTGATCTAGAACAGTTAAAAGCCCATAACTATCTTAAAAATTAAGAGAACTCAATGAAATTTTCAGTTATTATAGATTGAAGCATTCTGAAACAAATATGAAACAATCTTACTTTGATGACCTGAAATTAAAGCATGTAATTAGTTAGTTATCTAATTGTAGCTAATTAGAAAATTCAATGAGTAGATCTAAACATCTATCCATTTCTTAAGAAAAGATAAACTTTTTTTAAATTGCCTAAGTGTCCAAATAACATTCACAATATAACATATTTTTTAAATCTCATTTTCATGAATTTCTGGGCCAAATGGAAGGATTTTAGTGTTTAATGCTTGTAAATTAATGGCCATTTAAATCAACTAGCGAGTGGGTTTTAGTGGAATGCGATGGATTGGAACATTGTGGTTTGCGGTGAAGTCGGGAGGAAAAATACTGTTGGTTCATACATTTTTTTTGGACCCCATTTCGCAACATGAAAATATTATTAAAGCCTCCATAAAAACCAACTTTTGATATAAAAATAAACTGTGTTCCTTTTTTTCTCCACTACGCAAAATCTTTCCCGTTGTCGGCGCTCATGGCTTTTGAAGGTGATTTTTAAATTACTCTAGATAATAAATAATCTAGCATAATGTAAAAATACCTTCATTAATGAAATGTCGGAGCGATTTTTCTTCCGCAACGAAATTGCCCGACATGGATCGATTTGCCCAGTCTGCAGAAAAACGGCACTTTAAGCCCGCCCCCCTCTGAAAAGCGCCAAAGTCACGCACACGGGGAGCGGCAGAACTGCAGCGCTGCTCAAGGTAAGTTTTGTAACATACCTAGTGTAAGTTAGCACAAGTGGGCTTAGCACAGATAACACTCAGCATAGGTAAGTACATAAAGACTTTTGAATTTACTCATCTCATTTTAGCTGTAGATGTGGCAAAAAGGTGCATTGTCTGATGACGTAGTCTAGGCATTGGCTCCGTGCCTACATCCACAAATCTCCATGTGGCCACACAGGAGGTAATGGACTGGGAGCTAACAAACTGCAATAGAGTCCCCCACAAGAGAATTAGTAAAATGAATATTTAAATTTCATGTTCCACTTTAAAATACTGCAACAATCCAACATACCTGGGCAGGTTTATTTTATTACTTCTCATCATCATCATCATCATCATCATCATCGGTGAAAACATCAATGGCACGGTGCCTTACAATGCCGTGTACGACCGTGATCGCAACTTCTACTGAAGTGTGGATGGCCGTTGGCTCACTAGGAGCTCATCGCCCTTTGACAGGTCTTGTTTTTGGTCCTACTGGGGGTCCACAGCCCCCTCCTCACCCGTGGCGGTGGGAACTCTGGTCTATCATATTGCAGTATACTTAAAGTAGAACAGAATTCTGATCACTGCCTATGTACATCAGGGCTGCAAGGTAGCACAAGTTTGGCTAATATTTTCAGAGTAGAAGCAATATATATATATTACACTAGTAGAGTATATAAGTCAGTGTGCAACCTCAGGATAGCTAGGGTATTTTAGTAGCATTCCAGATCTTTAGAATGTGGGAGGAAACCAGAGCAGCCAGAGAAAACCCACACAGTCCCAGGGAGAACGTACAAACCCCGTACAGACAATGTCTTCTTCTTGCATATGGCGTGCACAGCCTAAAGTTGTAGGGCACCTTGTTCTATTTGATCTTATTTGATTGTGTACGCCGCGTTGATTGCATTCGTCGAAACTGGGCGGTTGCAATCCCCCACCTCAGACAATGTCTCAATAATTGAGACACAAGGAATTGCAGATCCTGTTTTGTTTTAAAAAGACACTGAGTGCTGGAGTAATTCAGCGGGTCAGGCAGTATCTCTGGAGGAAATGGATAAATGTTTCAGGTTCCAACCGTGGATTAACTCTACTAACTTACTCTACCACAATGCCGCCCACAATATTTAATATGGAAAAGAACATGTGATTCTGTTTGTAGTTTGTTGGTTGTTTGTTTGTTTGTTTTTTTGCACAAAGTCCGCAGGCACAGCCACTTTTCATTTCACTGCACATCCCGTGTGTGTATGTGACGAATAAACCTGTCTTGACTTGACTTGACTTGGATTGGCAAAATTTAGGGTTGGGAACTGAAGAAGAGTCCTGACCCGAAATGACACATATTCATGTCCTCCAGAGATGCTGTCTGACACGTTGAGTTACTCCAGCACTTTGTGTCTTTTCATTCAACAAAAGGTTATTTTGTTTGCTTCCATATCGGTTTCCAATGAAACAATCCATTTTTCTTTCCCTTTGCTTCCCTTCACTGTGTCAACAAGGAAGTGCTGATCTGCTTTGAGTCTGTCATCATTACTAATCATGTGGGTGAACGTTACCCAAATGAAGCAAACCCTACTAGTTTCATTAACTCAGCGGGACAGGCAGCATCTCTGGATGGAAGGAATGGGTGACGTTTCGGGACGAGACCCTTCTTCAGAAGAAATTCAGAAGGTGGGTCTCGACACGAATCATCACTGATCCCTCCATCCAGAGATGCTGCCTGTCCCGCTGAGTTAATGAAACTAGTAGGGTTTGCTTCATTTGGGTAACATTCACCCACAGTTGCGGTGGCAGCTGTTGTAACTCAGCTTAAGGGTGTCTTTGTGGCATTCAGGTTAGAGTTAAGGGGAATTCTTTAAATGGAACATTTTCCACTTAGAATTACCAGTCAAGAACACATAGGCTGGGGGTGAATAATGTCTTGATATACTCCCCTTATATGCAGAGGGAACCTCCTCTGCTTACATTCGTGAACTGACGCTTCCAATTTAACAGCGTGTGCAAATGACATTTCATGAAATGACTACTTTTTGGTCTCATCACAAACTCAGTGAACGGCATCTAACATCTCAAAAATGTGCTTCGTAGCAAATGTCTCAGTGTTTTTGGAGAGGTTCATCTCATCCCTTATCTGTTCGTACATCAGAGGTTCAACGTAAGCTTGTAGAATCATTGCACATCCATGGTAAATTGCCACCTAATTTAATCTTCAAGCCCCTAGTGGCCCTGAGGGGTCATAAAGAGATATCCTTCATTTTCAGAGTGAAGAAGTGGCTGTAGAATTCATTTTATGAAAGATCACATTAAATTTGTAGCCAAGGCACCTGCGGTGCCAAGGCATTAGATTGTTTGAATTACGGAGGTTGAAAATTACACATTGCATTTTGAAATATTATTTTTCCCTTTGCGGGACTTTGCCGGGTTTTAACGAATTTGACAAATCCCAAAATACTATTTCTTTATTGCCTGTTTTCCTTTAACAGAATCATGTTAAAAGTCTCCTTTAATTAAATGTCGGCAATAAATAATTGCACCACTTATTAACACTGCCGTCATTTGTCACGACATTTTAATAATTTAATCATTTAAATAAAATATTTATTCTTGGTGAGGGTGACACTTTACATGAAGTCATACAGATAAGGTTATCGAGTAAAATAAATTTGCAGCTTAAAGAACCAACCCAGTTTGATTAAAATTGAGTGTAATGCAAGCAAAGAGCTCAGGATGAGTGGGAAGGTATGGTCTGGAAAGGAAAGGTATTAAATGTGCATTACATCAAGGAACCTCAAAAATAAATGTCCTTAGTTTTGAATTTGTTACCCTATCTGTTACCAATTAAGAACGGCAGCGTATAATCCCCAGACATCTCAATTATATTTCATAAGTGGACGCGTAATAAGTCTACATTAACAACTTAATTTTGCCTAACCCAGCCGAAAAGATATTGAAGGGGAAGATTAACACTGGACAGGGGATGTAATTTTAATGCAAATGACTCCCATGTGTCTCACACGGGTTATGTTTGGTCATAAACTCTATTTAAGTGGACATCAATTTCTTCAGTACAGAGTTAATATTCACAATGTGGGAAGAGATACGATGAACTTGTTCCCCGGGCGGGTTGTGACTGGGGAGCGCAGACTCGGTTTGCCAACGAAAGATAAAAACAGAAAATGAAGGAACTACTCTGCGGGTCAGGCTGCATCTGTGGGAAGAGAAGCAGAGTTAATGTTTCAGCTGGAAGGCTGGATGTTAACAGCGGTGGCACAGTGGCGCAGCTGGTAGAGCTGCTGCCTCACGGCACCAGAGACCTGTGTTCAACCCTGGACTTGGCCGCTGTCTGTGTGGAGCTTGTTCATTGTCCCTGTGACCGCGTGGGTCTTCCTCCAGGGGATCTGGTTTCCTCCCACATCCCCATTAAGTGGCCCTCTGTAAATTGTCCCTAGTGGGTGAGAAAGTTGTATAACGTAGAACTAGCGTGAATTGGGTGATCAATGGTCAGCGTGGACTCGGTGCCTGTTTCCTGGTTGTATCTTCCAATCTTTCAATTCACCAATTTAACTCTGCAGGATATAAAATTCTGGAGGTGTCAGGCAGTATCTGTGGAGGGAATGGAAAGGCGACATTTCAGGTCATTTTGAGTCATTTCAGATTGAAGAAAGGTCCATGCTCTAAGCTTCACCTGTCCATTCCCTCCATAGAGGCTAACTCGACACGGTGGCTCAGTCGTGGAGTTGCTGCCTTACAGCGCCAGAGACATAGATTCAATCGTGACTAGGGTTGCTGTCTATACGGAGTTTGTATGTTCTCTCTGTGACCACGTGGTTTTCTCCGGGTGCTCCGGTTCCCTACCACACTCCAAAGACAGGTTTGTAGGTTAAATGGCTTCGGTAAAATTGTAAAATTGTCCCTAGTGTTTAGTGTCAACTTACTGAGTGATCGCAGGTCAGCACAGACCCGCCGTTTCTAAACTGTACCTCTAAAGTCTAAAGAAACCGCCTGACCCGTTGAGTTCCTCAGCAGTTGGTGCTCTATTTTCCAGCATCTGTAGTCTCTTGTGCCTCCATGTCAACTCTGTTCTGCTTCCCACAGACGGAGCCAGACCTCCTGAGTGTTTCCTGCATTTTATGTTTTCAGTGTTAGATTTCCAGGCCTGTGTTTTCTTTTGACTTTCACTGTTAAATGAGGACAATGTGCTGGGAACATAAGCATAAAAGACAATCATTTTGATCTGACCTCATCTTGCAGAAGCACTGATATTTCCTTCATGTGCATCTCCCCTGACTGCAAGTAGGGGAGATGCACATTTTTTTTAACATGAAAAAGCAGCCTCCTGCAAACGTACTTGTTATGTAACCTCATGTGTTCGCTGCCTCGTCCCAGCACTTGATTCATCAGCGTTAGAAAGTCTTTCATTCCCTGCCGCCTGAATTACAAATCCTGGCACTGCAACCTGGCTCTAACATTCAATCCTAACAATCAACAAAACACGACAGACTGAAGAAGGGTCTCGACTCGAAACGTCACCCATTCCTTCTCTGCAGAGATGATGCCTGTCCCGCTGAGTTACTCCAGCATTTTTGTGTCCATCTTCGGTGTAAACCAGCATCTGCAGTTCCTTCCTACACACAACAAAACAAGCTGCTGAAGAATTGAAATATGACATCCTATTTTACACTGACTTGGTGGGGAGTGGAAGTCTAGCTGGCTGATGCCTGCAGTTTTCTGCATCATTCCTTCCCTGTAAACGGCAGGGCTGGCTTTTAAGCTTCAGGCTCATGGGCAAAAACTTAATGTTGAATCATGGGGACTAAGTAGTATCACCTTACACTGAATGCAACCACAACAGAGGTGCCCATAAACTAGAAACTCATTGATGGCTGGTATTTAATTGGAATGAGCCATTTTTGAGTTTGTTGCTTGCAAATTTCATATTAAAGACTCCATTTTGCTTGAGGGCGTGGAGATTGATTTTTCCCATTGATTCGATGTTTTGGAGTTATAACAGCACCCTTTGCCCCACCAAGTCCACGCCGATCATCGATCACCCGTTCCCACTAGTTGTTTGTTACTCGGCGGCACGGTGGTGCGACGGTAGAGTTGCTGCCTTACAGCGTCAGAAACCCGAGTTCGATCATGACTATGGGTGCTGTCTGTACGGAGTTTGCACGTTCTACCCGTGATTGCGTGGGTTTTCTCCGGGTGCTCCGGTTTCCTTCCACACTACAAAGACGTGCAGGTTTGTACAGTAGGCTTCGGTAAGAAGTGTAAATTGTCCCCAGTGTGTAGGATAGTGCTAGCGTGCGGGCTGATCGCAGCTCAGCATAGACACGATGGGCCGAGTGGACTGTTTCCGTGCTTTTTCTCTAAACTAAACTACAAAATTAAACTAAACTAAAATCTGAATTTCACAATGATTCCTTATACACTGGGGGCATGTTACAGAGGTCAATTGACCTACAAACGTGCATGTCTTTGGGATGTGGAAGAAAACCAGAGCACCCAGAGGAGAAGCTGTTCTTGAATCTGGAGGTCATGGTTTTCAGGTTCCTATATCTTTTCCCCGTGGTAGTAGCGAGATGAGAGCGTGGCCTGTGTGTTGTGGGTCTTTGATGACACTGGCTCATCTGGTATCTGGAGAAACTTTAGACTTAGAGATATCATGTGGAAACAGGTCCTTTGGCCCACCAAGTCTGCGCGTGCACTAACACCATCCTACACACTTTTTTTTTTTTTTTTTTACAAAATGTTTTAATCAAACAAACAAATACAATTACAAACACAATCAAAGAATGCCTAAACTGGCATCTTACAAAGAAATTTCAAATTAAAACATTAACATTTTCATCAATAAAACATTCCACCCCCTGCGGTGACCAGCGCTCACAGAAGGCCCCCACAGTCCCTGTGGACACCGCGTGTTCCCTCTCCAGGGACACGCGGGCACGGACATAACCCCGGAAAAGGGGCAGGCAACCATCCTACACACTAGGGACATTTTGTTTACCACATACCAAAGCCAATTAACCTGCAAACCTGCATGACTTTGGAGTGTGGGACGAAACCAGAGCACCTGAAGAAAACCCACATGGTCACAGAGAAAATGTACAAACTCCGTACAGACAGCACCCATAGTCTGAATCGAACCCGGGTCTCTGGTGCTGTGAGGCAGCAACTCTACCGCTGCGCCACTGTTAAACTTATTGAGATATTAGTACGTTTTAATCAAATAAAATTAAACTCCTTACACTGAACATTTAGAGAGTGTCTAGAGTATTTCCATGATTTAAAAAAAAAAGATTGAGTGACCTTTCATTACAAACTTTCATTACAAATGCAGTCCAATTTTCCTGCTTGTTTAACGCAGGAGTCTTTTGTGAAATAAGATTCTGCAATTTCACAGCAAAGATACTGATAGTTCAACACAAAACATCACAAAAACTGCTGGAATGCAAAAAGAAAATGTCACATTAGCCTTTGATTCTCTCTTCAACGTGGGCATTGCTGATAAGGTCACCATTACATGGTCACCCCCTAATTACCTCTGTACAGGTGGAAGAAAGCATTTCAATGCAGGCATGCGATGCTTCATTAACCAAAGAAGTGTAAATGGAATTGAACTTTTTGTAATCATCAGCAAACGTTCTCGCTTCTGGCCTCATGATGTAGTTGAAGTCTGTTATAGAGGCATGCAGAGTGGAGACAGGCCCGATGAACCAACTTCCCCACAACGACCAACATGTCCCATCTGCACTTGTCCCACCTGCCTGCGTTTGGACCATTTCCCTCCAAACCTGTCTTATCCTTATACCTGTCTAAATGTTTCTTAAACTTTGCTCTAGTAGAGGGGTGGGGAACCTTTTCATGGAGGAAAGACGAATTAAGTTAGCGGTAATCTAACAAGGCCGCATCCAAGAAACCTCAATTAGATACACTTCAAAATGTACATTATTTCGTTAAAATAGCCCTCATGACTTTCTAATGTTTTAATTGTGGCCGTCAGTCGGGGAGGATTACTTTGTTGAATCTTCTTTTACTCTTTGGTATTTTAAATACGTTCATTTTAAGATTAGAATAAAATTAATAAAAGATGAACAAAAACATATTAATAAAAATAAAAAGATTTGTTCTACAAAAATTGGATTCATTCAAAAGGCCGCACTCAATGGCTTAGTTCCCCACCCCTGCTATAGTACCTGCCTCAACTAACTCCTCCAGTAGTTTCTTCCATACACCCACCGCCCTTGGTGTGATTCCACTTCTCTGAGCAAGGGACTGTGCGTTTTCCCGATCTATTCCTCTCAAGATTGTGTGCAAAATAATGAGGAATAGACTCTAATCTGAGAACCCCCTACAATGTTATCATGAGTTTAAGAATATTGGCTTCTAATAACCACAAACATCTTCCTTGCGAGAGATAGGTCTACGAACAGTGGAAAAATCACCCGTAATTTCAATTTATTTTCGTTTTAATTGGAATTCTTGATGTCGCACACAACTAGTGCTGTTAAGGGAAGTCACTTTTACCAAAAGGTGGTGAAATGCAAATTGACTATCAATGATAAAGTAACATTTCATTAGCCAATGGCATTTTGCTCTTTTAGTTTAATTTAGTTCAGTTTAGGGACAGGCCCATTGGCCCAGTGAGTCACAGGTAGAATGAAATCTCCATACAGGCAGCACCCGTAGTCAGGATTGAAACCAGATCTCTACTACTGCGCCACTGTGCCACCCACAGGTGATTGAGTGGGAGGTGGGCAAGGAAGCTGAGGGACAATCAAGGGTGTGTAAAGGAACATTTGGGATCCATAACGGTATATTGGCAATATAAGGAGGGGGCTGGTTCCTAGCAAATGCGATGCAAAAGTGCAAAATGGTGGCGCAACGGTAGAGTTGCTGCCTTACAGCGCTTGCAGTGCCTGAGACCCAGGTTCAATCCCGACTACGGGTGCTGTCTCTACGTTTGTATGTTCTCCCCGTGACCGCATGGGTTTTCTCCGAGATCTTCGGTTTCCTCCCACACTCCAATGACGTACAGGTTTGTAGGTTAATTGGCTTGGTGTATGTGTAAATCGTCCCTAGTGTGTGTGTGTAGGATAGTGTTAATGTGCGGGGATCGCTGGTCGGCGCGGACTCGGTGAGCCGTAGGGACTGCTTCCGCGCTGTATCTCTAAACTAAACTAAACTAAAAAATGATATTTGACTGGCCGTACACACATAGCAATGCACCGGATGAATTTGAGCCCTTTAACTGATGTTGGTACAGACCTTGTACGCACAGATGAAATGTGGACACTTAATGTTGGAATGTGCATCACTTGCCCTTTGAGTTCACTGCACACAATAGCCTTTATGTAGATGACGCACAGAACTTGGAGAATCTGGAACAAATGTCCAGAAAGGAGCCACTGTCACTTTAAGTACCCGATCAAGTGCAACTTCAGCATACAATTGTGCAGCAGTAATAAAACTTTGCGTCAGGCAATATCATTTCTCGGCCATCATTCTTCATCAGAATTAGTGCCATGGGATTAATGGATCACAAAACCCACACTTACAACAGTCTAGCGGGATTCACTTTGACCCACATATTTGTTTCAACAATTTCGCATTAAGCAATTGGGAATTAATATCTATTTTTTGACGAGATATAACACTGTGCTTCAAAAAGAACGTATCTGGCACTTCAAAGGGACCGTCTTTTATGTAGCAAAATTAAACCTCAGTTCCACTCTTGCAACACTTAATAACATATCCTATTTATGATAAATGCCATGAATTATTCATGCCACATAACGCTCCAGTTATTGAATGTAAAATCCTATCAGGCCTTTGCATCGCCTGCCGTCGCTTCCAATATTTCCTTCTTTGCACAGCCTAAGGGGCACTAAGATTATTTCACAATAAACAGACAGTGATACAGACACCTCACTCTGTGCCGCATTCACAATATGGGCTGTGAAATCTCCTAGGATTAGTCGAGGGTTACTTCATACTCCATCCTAAAGAAATGTAACGTAACCAGACTTATCTTTAAATGTGTTCCTGCAATCGTGGCATAATATTTCCACCTGCGTGCTTTGTTAGACTGTTACTTCAACACACTGACTTCAATGATTATTTGGGATGTCTTTAACATTATCTTTGACACTAAAGGATTCTGAAAAATTGGAAAAACTTTCTTTTAATTTGATTCGTATTCATGAAGTATAATTTTATGAAATGTCAACTAGGTGGATTTTTACCGGCCTACATGCACACACGGACTTTACTGGACTTTACCTTGCACTAAGCATTAGTTACGCTATTCCCTTTATCATGGATCTGCACACTGTGGATGGCTCGATTGTAATCACATATTTCCGCTGACTGGTTAGCTTGGGTTGGGACTCGAACCGAATCGTCAACTATCCAATATTCGGTTAGCTTGATACATGTGACAATAAACAAAACTAAAGTAAACTAAACTAAACACATATGCTCAAGCCTGCATGTACACACACACACACATGCACACAAACACACACACACATCCATCCACACATACACATACATATGCATATACACATATACATGCACCCACATGCACACTAACCTACACATGAATACACACACACACACAAACATGAAACTACACACGTGCTTACATACATGCACACACACATACACATTCATGCACAAAGATATGAGCTTGTATGACCACACAGTACATGCACACATGAACATGCCAACACACACAGACTCACATACACAGACAATCTGACACACATCCTACAAAGACAGTGACACACAATTCTGCCCATACATGCGAGGTACATTTGAAGACAGTCACGTATCTGGCGATGAGCTCCTGAATAACTCTAAACCATTGTGCTTCAGGGCTTACATTCAAGATGCCAGTTATTAATATTCTAAACCATTCCACACTCATAATTGACATGCTTGAAAGACACCCAGTTGGGAAGTCTTCAGGGAACTATTCCGTACTGCACCTAGTTCTAAATTAGAGAAATATAATAATAGATTTCAACAGAGGTAGATTGAGCAGCAAATCACTATCACAAACTCTGCACAATAATCCCTTTAAATGTTCCATTACATTTCTACAGCTGCTGGCAATTGCTAATCTGGACATCAGTTGGGCCAGATTCCATGTATAAAGCCATTGCTATCACCTACTCCAGTTAATTTACATACTCCTGTTGTGAGGAAATTATTAAAACTATGTTTTGATTACCTGAATACTTCAGTGAGTTACAAAATGACACAAAGTGCTGGAGTAACTCAACAGGTCAGGCATCTGAGGAGGACATGGATAGGTGACATTTTGGGTTGGGACTCGAACCGAATCGTCAACTATCCATGTTCTCCAGAGATGCCTGACCTGCTGAGTTACTCCAGCACTTTGTGTCTTTTTGTGTATCAACCAGCATCTGCAGTTCCTTGTTTCTACTCTTCAATCGGTTTATCCAATGGATAGTAGTACACTATCAGAGGTTATGGGGGAGAAGGCAGAAGAATGGGATTGAGCGGGAAAACTGGATTAGCCATGATCGAATGATCAAACTAAATACATTCCATCTACAGGTTCTCCTCTATCTTGTTATATTTTCAAAGAATTCAAGGCAACATGTCAACTTAGTATATCTTTCATAAAACCATGTTCACAAGATAGATCAGCCATGATTGAATGGCGGGGTAAACGACGGGCCGAATGGCCTAATTCTGCTCCTGGAACTTATGAATTTATGAACTGTCAATACCAGAATAATTCAGTGTCAATTGTCCTAGGTTTAATGGTTGAGTCTGTGTATTGAAAATGCTGCGATAATTGTGATCCATGGCTTTGGGTTAAGGGGAGTAGAGAGAAAGCCACTGAGAGACTGTTGTCCTCTTAATTGCTGTGGTGATATCTGCCTCCACTACCAACCCCTGGCAACACATTCAGGATCCAGCCAGGAGTGGCACCCTATTGTGCTGTGACTTTCAGCAGACAGACTAGAATAGTTGAACCACTGGCATGTGGTATTATGTGGTCAGATACACTCTATCCTCACGTACTTTAAAATTAAATCACTCAGGTGGCTGGCATGTAGCCCGATTGTTGCTTCTTTATGGATCAATCTTCTATTGGCTTTTCAAATGTGCTCCCTAGAAAATTCAAAATATTGCTCTTACTAATTATTTTTTGAACAGCGCTTCGTGAAATTTGTTTTGGCATCTGGCACTGGATGCGGCATCTCTTCGACATTCTCTGCCTAAAACAAAGAGGCAAATCACCATTAAATTGAATTTGCTTTGACTGAATTAAATTGGAACGAATCGCTCCAGAATAAAAGGAATGCAAGAATAAAACCTGACATAAAGAGGCAGGCATAAATTAATTGTAATTGGTGATCCATGTTTGGGCCAAATGTTGGAAACTAAAGGAGAATAAAATTCAAGTTGTTGTTAGCAGCTGAATTATTATTTTGCAAGCATTTCTTAGAGTCATAGAGAGACATTGAGTCACACAGTGTGGAAACAGGCCTTTTGGCCCAACTTGCCCACACTGACCAACATGTCCCAACTACACTAGTGCCACCTGCCTGCGTTTTCCCATATCCCTTTAAACCTATCAAAGTACCTGTTTCTTCATGGTCTCATCGCTGTAGGTCAGTGCAATGTGTGTGGCATCAATTACTAAAACAACAAAGATGAAGAGCTGGAAATCTATTTCTTTCACAAAATGGAGTTTGTTTGGAATCAGTGTGTAGTGTGTTGGATGGTGTTAGTGTGCGGGAATGGCTGGTCGGCACAGACTTGGTGGGCGGAATGGGAACGTGAGGGGTGGGACAAGTATAGATGGGGCATGTTGGTCGGTGAGGGCAGGTTGGGCTGAAGGGCCTGTTTCCACGCGTTATGACTATGATGCTAAAGAGAAATTAGAACTGGTCCAAGGAGGAGACAAAGAATAATAGTAAAGTACAGATTTGTAGGTTAATTGGCTTCGATAAGTTGTACATTTGTCCCTTGTATGTAGGGTAGTTTTAGTGTACGAGGTGAGCACTGGTCAGTGTGGACTCGGTGGGATGAAGGGCTTGTTTCTGCTCTGTATCTCTAAAGTCTAAAGTATAAAATAGTATTTTGTACAGGAAGGAACTGCAGATTGTGAAAGATATATCTCCTAGATGCGCTGGGACGCATCCTCAGTGATGTGACCTGGGGTCATAGGGTGTTTCGGGTCTCACAACATCAGACACCCTCGCCCAGGCGACCCAGCCGGGGTTGATCAAGCCCCGACTTGCGTCCCAGCAGCAACCGCCCGCGGATCAGCCCTCTTAATCCAAAGCCACCTAGTGGCTTTCTCTGCGGCTTCACTTGCGGATTGAATGGCCCTCTTCTTTGCCAGCCCTGTAAAGCCCAACTGGTTGAGGACTTTGTAGAGTGAGCGTCCTGCAAAGCCTCTACAGCCCACCTCTATCGGCTCATAGTATGTCTTCCAGCCTCTGTCCTGGCACATCTCCACCAGTTCCTGGTACTTTGCGCGCTTCCTCTCATTAGCCTCTTCAATACGCTCTTCCCAGGGCACTGTCAGTTCCAGAATGATCAGCTGTTTTGTCACTTCGGAGGTGATGATCATATCTGGCCGGAGTGATGTTGTTGTGATGTGCTGTGGAAACTTCAGCTGTTTGCCCAGATCGACGTTCAGCTGCCAGTCAGTGGGTGTGTAGAGGAGGCCCGTCCTTGTTTTTGGTTGTGGTCGGGGCTTCTCTCCAGCTTTGACAAAATTGATTGATTTCTTTGGGGCATGATGGTGTTTGCTGTTACAGATGGCAGTGGCTATGCTCTCAGCAACCACCTTGAGCACCTGGTCATGCCGCCACCGATAGCGACCTTCCCCAAGAGACTTTGGGCAGCTGCTGAGGAGATGTTCTAATGATCCTCTTCCAGAACAAAGTGGGCAGGAAGGTGTCTCGCTTTTGCCCCAGACGTGGAGGTTTGCTGGACTTGGTAGGGCATCGTAGACAGCTTGGGCAAGGAACCGGACGTGCTGGAAGTCTGCCTGCATGATGTTTGACCAGGTAATCCTGCGCTGCGGTATGCTCTCCCACCTGGTCCACGCTCCCTGCTGCCTGAGCCCCACCGTCCTGCTCACACGCTCTTCCTCCACACCTGCCTGGACCTCTTCCTGGATTAGACGGTGTCTCTCCTTGCCCTGGGCCTTGCCAACCGGTGTCTTAGGGAAGTATCCCAAACCCGCTCTGCCAGTTGCCATGACTCCCACCAATGCCTTTTGCCTTAGGCGTGACTCTGCCACCTCCACTGCTTTCGCCGCCCTCCATTTCCTCCCTGTTCTCACCTCGATGCCGGCCGATGACACCTTCTGGCCCCTGGAGTCCCTGTACTGCAGTGCCTCTCTTGTTCGCGCCACCATAAACTCTTCCGTGAGGCCACTGAATGGGAGCTGCAAGATGTTACTGGTCCCATACAGGGCAACACTGTTCAGGCTGCGGGGAAGGCCAAGCCACCTGCGGAGAAAGCCGCTGACCTTCCTTTCGAGGGACTCAACTGTGGTCAATGGAACAGATCCAGGCCTTGAATCTGCCTGGCAGACCTGACTTGTCGACTTTGGTGAGCCAGGCTTCAAGGTCTTTGATGGACTTTTGAATGGCGGCAGAGTCTTTCAGAGTTGCGTCAAAAACCTTCCCCAAGCTCTTGACAGGTTGCTCAGTGATGGAGGGAATGGCAGTTCCGGATAGTAAGAAGTGGAATCTGTCAGTTACCTTCCCCTTCTTCAGCACCATGGACCTTGACTTCGTTGGCTTGAAACTCATCCTTGCCCAGGTGATAAGTTTCTCAAGACCTTGTAGGATCCACCTACTTCCTGGGACCGATGTTGTGGTGATGGTAAGGTTTATACCAAGCATGGATACAAAATACTAGAGTAACTCAGCGGGTCTACTTTCAAAAAGGGTTCCGACCTGTAACGCCATCTATTCTTTTTCTCCAGAGATGCTGCCTGTCCAGCTGTGTTACTCCAACAATTTGAGTCTATCATCAGTAGTATTTTGGCCTTTGTCCATTAGGTCCTGGAACCCAAAGGCCCCTGAATGTCTCCCATTAATATAAGCAGCCCGTCCATAATTTATTACCAACAATCGTCAACTAAAGCATAAATCAGAGAAGATAATCACAAGAATCCAACCAGCATCATAGGGTTAGAATTATTGTTGTTGGTGGGTTTATTTCCAGACTAATCCTGTTGGCAGTGTTTTGTGCTGATAGCAAACTCAATCATTTTGCACCGCACAAAATGGAGCGGCACGGTGGCGCAGCGGTAGAGTTGCTGCCTTACAGCGCCAGAGACCCGGGGTCGGCACGGACCCGATGGGCCGAAGGGCCTGTTTCTGTGCTGTATCTCTAAACTAAAACTAAACTAAACTAAAGATAGACACAAAAAGCTGGGGCAACTCAGTGGGTCAGACAGTATCTCTGGAGAAAAGGAATAGGTGACGTTTCGGATCAAGGCCCTTCTTCAGACTAAACTAAACCCTGCTCCATTTCTTTATCAAACTGCCCCATTCCTGGTATCTTTGGCCGGATTTCACTGCCTGTTCATCAGCAGGCTCATTTTGGTCACCTACTCCAGGTCCTTGGGCTCTCCTCCATTCCCAGGGTCATCGAATACAAATTTGTCCCATGAAAAGTGTTTTACTTTTATGGTTCCTCAGGAGGATATCCTGCATGGAATTTATAAAAAGCAATTTAATTATTGGGTAAAGAGATTAACTATTCTCTTTGCCACTGGTCCCACGATTCCCACGATTGAAACCTACCGAATAATGAAAGGCCCAGATGGAGTGGATGTGAAGAGGATGTTTCTAGAAGTGGAATTAATTGCCACAGACAACTGTGGAGGTCAAGTCATTGGGTATTTTTAAAGCAGAGATTGATAGGATCTCGATGAGCAACAATGTCAAAGGTTACAGTGAGAATGCAGGAGAAAGTGGTTGAGGGGGAAATATAGATCAGCAATGATCGAATGGTCAAACTAAATACATTCCATCTACAGCTTCTCCTCTATCAACTCACCCTGTTATATTCTCAATGAATTTAAGGAAACATGTCAACATAGTTTATCTTTCATAAAACCATGTTCACAAGGTAAATTATATGAGTTTTGTTTAGATACAAAGCATAGAAACAAAACCTATCACCCATCGAGTCTCACCGATCATCGATCACCCATTCACACTAGTTCTATATTATCCCACTTTCTCCTCCACTCCCCACACAGGAGGCAATTTAGTCCAATTAATCTACAAACCCGCTAGTCTTTGGGATACGGGGAGTGGGGGAATCCCACAGGATCCAGATTGCCCCCAGTGTAGATTGTCCTCAGTGTGAAGGATAGTGTTAGTGTGAAGGGATGCACCCGGTGACCAAAGGGCCTGTTTCTGTGCTGTACGTCTAAAGACAGATCACACAGATAGCATCCAAAGTCAGGATGTTACGACTCCCAAAGGCTGGTTCCTTAGAGTCACGTAACAAATCAAAACCAGGGTCAAGTTTATATTAAAAAAACAGTCTTTAATTTGTAACACTAAACAAAACCCGAATCTGATTTTAAAGAACACGGTCAGGGACCAGAATTGGCTATAAAATAATATATAAGGGTGATCCAGCCAGCCTCTTGATGGACCGTTGGACTGAAGACTCTAAACTGCCTATATAGCCCTAACTCTACAACCAAAATACCCGAAAACGCTCAGGTCATCCCTTCCGTCCCAATAGAATATTAATTTACAAAAGTATGTCACAAATATACAAAGTGCTGTGCCATGCGGCCAGGCCTCATGCAGCTCAGCCCGGCACCTCTTCCTCCAGAGATCTATCTTGAAGAGAGAGAGAATTCTGGGAGCTTCTGCCTTTTAAAGCTCCCGATGAGTCACCTGACGTAGCTGGGCCAATCGGGTACAGAAGCTGTTAACCCCTTGATTCCTGTCTCCCAGCCACGGCCTGCAGAGAAACAAAAAGGTAAGCACACAGTATCGAACGGGGGGGGGAAGTACCTAACACAGGATCAAACCTGGGTCTCTGGCGCTGTGAGGCAGCAACTCTACGGCATAGACTTTGTCTTCACGACGAAGGCCGTCACGGTGAGACACACTGACCTCACGCCGGTGTTCTTCTCCGACCACTGCCTCCTTCAGGCTTCCTGTCACCTACAGGAGGACCGGAAGGCAGGCAGAGGGACGTGGAAATTAAACATGAAGCTGTTGACCACAGAGAACATCAAGGAGCTAAAGAGGGACTACGTATGTTGGAGAACGGTGAAGCCCCTCTTTGACTCCCCCACACTCTGGTGGGAAGCAACCAAGGAGAACATTAAGAGGTTCTTCATAAGTAAAGGGGTTAGGAGAGCAAGACAGAGTCAGAGGGAATTGTGCCAACTTCAGACAGATTTGCAACAACTGCTCCTTCTGCAGTCAAGAGGGGTGGATGTGAGGGAGGAACTTAGAGATGTGAAGGACCGGCAAGCTCGGCTCTTTACCTCTGAATCCTCCAAGATCATCTTCCGATCCAGGGTCCGCCATGTGGAGCAGGATGAGACGTGCTCACGTTTCTTCTTCCATAAGGTTCACAGGGGGAGCTCTGTGATGAACAGCCGTAGGGAGGAGGACGGCTCGGTAGCATCCTCACACACAGACATGCTGAGGATCTGCAAATCCTTTTACACAGATTTGTATGACCAAAAGGCCATAGACAGCACCTCCTCCCAGAACTTCCTGTCCTCGATCACGGAGGTCTTGGAGGACAGCAAGCGGGAGAGTCTGGACCAACCACTGACCCTAGAGGAGCTGACTGGCTCCATCCGTTCCTTTGACTCGAGTAAAACTCCCGGAAGCGATGGCTTACCGGCCGAGTTGTATTCGGCTCTGTGGGACTTGATGGGCCCGGACCTGCTAGAAGTGTACAACAACATGCTTCTAGCTGGTAGCATGTCAGACTCCATGAGGAAGGGCAACATCACCCTAATCTACAAGCAGAAGGGGGAGATGAAGGACATAAAGAATTGGAGACCCATAACGCTCTTGAATGTAGACTACAAGATCCTGTCTAAGGCCATCGCCAACCGGGTCAAGTCTGCTCTGGGACAGGTGATCCACCCGGACCAAACTTGTGCTGTACCTGGCAGGAAAATCTCAGACAGCCTAGCGCTGCTGAGAGATACCATCGCCTACGTGCAGGACAGACGGGTGGATGCCTGCCTAGTCAGCTTGGACCAGGAGAAGGCCTTCAACAGGATTTTGCACACGTACATGACGGACGTGCTCTCCAAAATGGGTTTTGGGGAGGGAATCAGGCATTGCTCTACACCGACATCCGTAGTGCAGTCCAAATCAATGGGTGGGAATCAGACAGTTTCCCTGTAAGGTCTGGAGTCAGACAGGGTTGCCCTCTCTCTCCTGTCTTGTTTGTCTGCTGTATTGAACCCTTTGCTGAATCCATCAGGAAGGATGCGAGCATAAGAGGAGTGACACTGCCCGGCAGTGGTGGCATTCAAGTAAAGACCTCCCTGTACATGGACGATGTCGCTGTCTTCTGCTCGGATCCAGGGTCGGTCCGCAGATTGATCAGCGTCTGCGACCAGTTTGAGTCGGCCACGGGAGCCAGGGTGAACCGCAGGAAGAGCGAGGCCATGCTCTTTGGCAATTGGCCCGACAGATCTTCCGTCCCCTTCACCATCAAGCCTGACTTCTTGAAGGTGCTGGGGATCTGGTTCGGGGGGGCTGAGGCGTGTAACAAGAATTGGCTGGAGCGGATAGCCAAGGTGGGGAGGAAGCTGGAGCTGTGGAGGCAACGCTCCCGCTCCATAACGGGAAATAATTTGGTCATCAGGTGTGAGGTGCTCTCGGGCCTGCTGTACTTGGCACAAGTGTGGCCTGTCCCTCCTTCCTACGCCACAGGGATCACCCGAGCTGTATTCCAGTTCATCTGGGGGTCGAGGATGGACCGTGTGCGACAGGCCACAATGTACAAGTCAGCAGACAACGGGGGTAAAAGCGTGCCCAACGTCGCTCTCATCCTGATGGCCACCTTCGTGTGTGGCTGCATCAGGTGGAGTGTATAGTCAAGGCATGTGGGCACCAAGTGTCACTACCTGCTGAGGTTCTACCTGTCCCCGTTGTTGCGAAGACAGATGCCACGCAAGGTGCCAGTCAGCTGGACACTGCCGCCCCATCTGTCGTCTGTGGAAAGGTTCTTCCGGACCAACACCTTTGACCACATGGCCATTGGGCAGTGGTCAGCACAGAATGTCCTGCAGGCACTGCAGGGAAAGGACTCGATGGACCCGGTGGCGTGGTTCCCTGAGCAGACTGCCCAGCTTGTCTGGCAAAATGCCTCATCACCAGAACTCACCAACAAGCACCAAGACCTGGCTTGGCTGGCGGTGAGGGGAGCCTGCCAGTCAGATCCTTCCTGCACCGTCGGAACCTCACTACCAGCACACGCTACTATATTCAGAGACTGACATCGAGTGCTGCAGGAGGGTCATCAACTCGGTGAAAGACGCTCTTTGGTCTGCCCGAGCGTTGTTCACCACCCAGCAAAGTGAGATGTCCGTCAGGGCATGTTGCCAACTAGCCCACTGCAGACTACAGGAGTACGTGCTGAGGGACGCACTGAAGCTCGGTGCAGCCAACGCCAAGGCTCGGTGGGGGAGGGCCACAGTCTAAGGTCCTTCCGCTGCTGGACATGGGGGGCACGGTATGGTGGAGACGCCCCTCAAAATAAGGGAAGGTATCCCATGCCGGGGGGCCACATGACTGGCACGGGTGGGGGATCGATTCGTGAAATTTGAGCAATGTATATAGACTGTATGGAGACATTTGTATAGCCTCCGAAAATGTCGCATGGATTTTTCGCACGGTTGATGTATTGTATATATTTATTACTCGAATAAAGTCTATTTTGAAATATTAAAAAAATACTCAAAAACACAGCTTTATAATGTGGAGTACGAAGAAGGGTCCTGACCTGAAACGTCACCTATCTATGTCTTCCAGATATGCTGCCTGACCCGCTGAGTTATTCCAGCACTTTGTGTCTTTTTTTAGAATGCGTTGTGCGGTGTTGATCCTTGATATGTTGTAGTAATTTTCTTGCGAATTTTACTTACAAGAACACACCATTTGCAAAATTGAAGGCATTTAGTGTAAAATAGATATGAGACATTACCTTGTATGGATAACAGTGCATTTTAACAAATAGATTTTTGTTTAAAGCTGTGATTGCTGTAGGTTAACATCAGTCAGACAATTCACACAAGCACCGCTGCGTACTGAAAGGAATTATTGAATGGGTAGACAGTCATTTCATTCCCCTGGGTGATTAATATAAATAGAAATGAAAACTTTGCAAAAACAGCGAATGTATTATTGCGAACATTAGTGCTTTCCCTTCTAATGTAAGTATTATTATTACTGTATCACTTTGTTTCCAAATTTATTACACTCAATCTTAAATATTCATTCTTCACTATGGTAATAGTCAAAGAAGTGTTGGTTCCCAAGATACAACCAATGAAATATAAATCAGAGTTAATAGTATTTGCAAATGTTAATTATGTAATTAACCACTGGCAGAGGACTAGATTGGAAATAAACTCATATTTTCTTTGCAATAGCTGCACATTTTGTGCAGGCTTGTGGCCCTTGTGGCTACCTTAATCATTTTAACCTAATCAATGCCATTCCTTAATCGTCCAAAACCCAGCCTTGATCACAGTATTAATAGCCCCACAGATCCATGATGTCCTTTGATGGCAATGAAGGTGGAACGAGGAAAATTAGCTATTCAAGTCAAAGGCGTTTTAGGTCCCGAAACTGAACAATGAAATCCTTACTTGCAGCAGCACATGCCACCATAATAAACAGCAAATTCAAGGATGATTCTTTCCAGATGTTATCAGGCAACTCAACCACCCTATCACCAACTAGAGAGCAGTCCTGACCTCCCATCCACCTCATCAGAGACCTTTGGACTCACTTCAATCAGACTTTATTCAGGGCTGCCAACTCTCACGCATTGAGCGTGAGAATACGGATTTCACCAAATTCTCACGCTCTCACGCTGATCACAAATTTGCCATGCTCTGTCGTGAGCAGTTCTGTGATCAACGAAAAATTCAAAACTCATATCAATTGCATGGACCCCGGGTGTTGGAGAGCCGGGGTTGAGGGAGGGAAGGAAGCAGAAGGTGCGGCGGGCACAGATGCGGACGGGGAGCTGGTGCTGGCGAGTATTTGGTGAACTGGCAAGTGTTTGCCGGGCTGGCGAGTGTTTGCCAGGCTGGCGAGTGTTTGCCGGGCTGGCGAGTGTTTGCCGGGCTGGTTAGTCGCTCGCTGCAGCTCCGGCCATGGAGTAGCCTCAGTGCAAGAGTCCCGGGCTGTCGGAGGCATCAGAAGCGTTGCGCCGCTGCCGTGGGAGTCTCTGTGCCGAATTTGCCCAGGTGATCAGCATGGATCAGAAGGACAACCAGTGACTGCTGGAAGTAAATACCAAGCACTGGGTAGAAACGGTGGGAGATAGTGGACTTCAAATGGGGGTGGTTGGAGAAAGCTTCCTGCTTGCCTGCTAGATTTTCACTTACTGTAACTGCAGGAAAAATGTTCCCGATGTTGGGCAAGTTCAGAACCAGAGATCACAGTTTAAGAATAAAGGCTAGGCCAGTTAGGACTGAGATGAGAAACTTTCTTCATGCAGAGTTGTGAATCTGTGGAATTCTCTGCCATAGAAGGCAACGGAGGCCAATTCACTGCATGTTTTCAAGAGAGAGTTACATTTAGCTCTTGGGGCTAGCAAAACCAAGGGATATAGGGATAAAACAGGAAAGAGGTACTGATTTTATATGAACAGCCATGATCATATTGAATGGCAGTGCTGGCTCGAAGGGCCGAATGGCCTATTCCTGCATCTATTTTCTATGTTTCTTTGATTGAGTGTATGGCAATAAAACTCGACCACTTGATTTTGAAGCATTCATGCATGGTGGAGGTATAATGTGGTCATAGAGTGATACAGTGTGATCGCTCAGCCTCCCCACTTTCAAAAACGCTCCGTGGCCCCTGGTTCAGACAGAGTGTACTGCCAGATGTGAGCGGGGACCTGAGGCCAGTTGTCCGTATTGTCTGGATCCCAATGCTCAGTGCTTCATGTTTCGGAGTTGGCTAATGTTATTGATTTGTAATTAGTTAACAAAACATTTATTAATCCAGAATATCCAGGAGGATGGCATAAGTGTAATATTAAAATGACATGCAAGGTGTCAGGCTGTCTGTCACAATATTATGTTTGTTTACCTCACTGGCTATTTCTAAACCATATCATCCATTCTGGAGGTGTTATTTTTCTGATGCCATTCACTTGGATTTCGATCACATCAATGTAGAAATAATTGGGAATGGAAAGCTTTGGAACAAGAATTTGTCCTCGGTACATATTAACTGTAATATAATAATGTATGCATGTTGGTAGGTGCAATCAAAACAAAGATATTTTTTATCATTGTTGTGTTATGAATACCACAGAAAATATGATGTACTCTCAAGATCACATTTAATAGAATAATTTTGCTTAAATATATAGTTATTGGACTTTGCATTTCGTATAAGTCCCAGCTGAGAGGAAGACAGCAAATTACTGAAATATTGGGGGTGAAAATGACTTCAGGACAGTTTGTTAGGAAAGTGAAGGAAATGGTAACAGAATACATACAGCTGAGTGAGTATAATTTTATGGATGAGAAATTGTGTTCAACCAATTGATGACTTCTTTGACAAAGTAACTAGCATGTTAGATAACAAGGAAGCCAATTGATGTAGCAAATTTTGTTATACAATATTTGGTTTGTTAAGTGCTCCATAAAAGATTACCATATTAGATAAGGACCTGTGGGCTTGAATGTAATAGGCTAAGTCCAGGGGGTCAGATATGGGGCTTTATGTGTGGGCCAGGTTTATTGTCAGTGCAGAGGTGCTAGGAGCAAGTAAGGCCAAGTGTACATCCAGAGTCAAGTAGTACTTGGTACTTGAAATAGTACTTGGTGTGCAATCAAAGCTGGGACAATGGGAGTGTTCAGCACTGGGAACCCAAGCGGGTAAGCAGCTAAGATCAGGGTAGAATAGGGAGCCAGGTGTAAGTCTGGACTCAGGGTCAGGAATGAGAGAAGGTATGCCTGGAGTCAGGGTCAGGAGTAGTACCAGGTGTGCAGTGAGACCCAGATTGGTCAACATGGGCCATGGGTTTGATTATAATCTGATTTCCATACATGAATATTCTAAGATCATTCATGTGCTGCACCTGTTGATCAGAGCCTGACTCTACTGTGGAATGTAATTAGGAATGTAATTTAGCCTAACCTCATTCATAGCTAATCCAATTTAAAGCATAAATATTGCATTCAAGTGTAAGTTAAAAGACTCGCTACAGTATGCATCAGATTGCACAATTCAAGCTGAAAAATGCAAAAGTTCCATACCAATGGGGGACAATACTTTAATACTTTGTCCGCTATATAATGGGATATCAATCCTTTGATGGGAAAACTGGCCTCAGGATAATTCATTGCTAAAATAAAATTCAATAACAGAACAGCTAAAGTATTTTATAAAATATTCTCCTTCATCGTGAAGTTTCCATCAAATGGGTCTTCAAATCCTCTTCGTTCTGCGCCTTCAGTAGGTAGAGGAACAAATTGAGTAACCCAATGTTGAATAACATGCTGGAAAGGAAATATACAGAGAGGGGATCCTGAACCATCTCTTGCTGTGTGTTGGCATTATAGATAAATATACTCAGTGAATGGGTGGAGCTCTGAATCACTGGAGTGTAGCAGTTGTACATGTTCAATGATATTTCATTGTCACGTCCCTTAGACACAGTGAAATTACTTCTTTGCATAGAGTTCAGTAAAAATCTTACTGTAGCAGGTGGCATGGTGGCGCAGGGGTAGAGTTGCTGCCTTACAGCGCTTGCAGTGCTGGAGACCCGGGATCGATCCTGGCTACGGGTGCTGTCTGTACGGAGTTTGTACGTTTTCCCCGTGAGAGCGCGGATTTTCTCCGAGATCTTCGGTTTCCTCCCACACTCCAAAGACGTACAGGTATGAAGGTAAATTGCCTTGGTGTATGTGTAAATTGTCCCTAGTGTGTGTAGGATAGTGTTAGTTTGCGAGGATCGCTGGTCGGCGCGGAGTCGGTGGGCCGGAGGGCCTGTTTCCACGATGATCTCTAAACTAAACTAAAACAATCATACTTAAGTACAAGAGTGTAGGAATAGTGCATTATGCTGAGGCAGTGCACAAGAGCCGCCATGTTTCCGGCACCAAATTTTATCCTTTAATTTCTGAGTTTCAAAAAATATTAGTCTTAACTTGGCCATGAACGCCCGTTGTCCTGGTGACAGCACTGGTTTGTAGTAGCAGGGGTGGGCCTAGCCAGGCGATGTTGTTGATGTCCTCCTCTACCGCTTTGGCCTGTTGAAGCAGCGCCTGAACTAATTGAGGTGCAGGCTGCTGCAGGGCCTCCAGTGGTCCGCTTCACCAGCACCTTAATCCGAGCACATCAACATGTGAGTGTGCCATCCCTCACCCCACATGACTACCGCTCAGCCTCCATGCCCCAGGGCACCTTCCACAGCCGACACAGAACACCAGAGCGCCTCCAAGAGCGAGAGGTGAATCCCCAGCTCCCTTACCGTTCCTCCATCTGCTGCCGCCGCCATCTTGAAGGTGCATCCACACCAGTGTGCACCATATCCAGTAAATGATAATATTCACCCAGGCAAAGACACACCTGTAGGAAAGTTGGAGACTAAAGGAACTGCATTTTCTGGAATCTTGAGTAGAACACAAACTGCTAGAATAACTCAGCAGGTCAGACAGCATCTGTGCAGGACATGGATAGGCAACGTTTCAGGGACTGAAGAAATGCTTGAAAATCCCCAACACAGGACCCCACATTGACCAGATTCTGTCAAGAGGAAGGTCAAATCAGTCGGATGAAACTCAGAGGCAGGAAGGAAATCCACAGTCCGCAGAACATCAGCCCCCTACGGAACGTGGCAGAAGTTTCAGGCAACAGTCCTAGACGCAACCAGGCACATGGTAAAGTGGAGAACATGCGGGGCGTAAGCCGTTGGTGAAATGGCCAAAGTCTGACAGCAAGGAGTGGGAAACCATCAATGCAGATGTGAGCTTAATCTTAAGTGGAATCAAGGGATCAGCAGAAAATGAGTTGGAGAAGATGGGTGACCTAGTCTACAGCTATGGAAAGGAGAAATTTGGTCAGAAGGAACAACTCAGCAGGAAAGATAAGCCTCCTCCCCCCAAGACCCGTCATCTCCAAGAAATCCAACGACTTGTTAAAGAAAGCAGAAGCCTGAGGAAGGTGTGGAAAAAAGCAACAGCAGAAGAAAGGGAAGGGCATCAACCTCCTTCAAAAGGACTTAAAACGGGGCCTCGAAGCTGCGCAGAGCGGAGAATGTAAGGAAACGACGCAAAAAGAAGGAAAAAGCTAGAACAGACTTCTACTAAGATCCCTTTAAGTTTTTGAAAGGCATTTTCACAAAAGAAAAAAGCGGATCCCTGAAAGCGTCAAAAAAGGAGGTTGAAGGACACATCAGAACCATCCACATTGATGAGTTAAAAGATGATCCAATTTTTGTCCCCACTGACATCCCACCAACCTCACCCCCACAACATCAATTTGACATCAGCTCTCCCAAGCTGTGAGGTAAAAGAAGTAGTGAGGAAGACAAGAACGGCCTCTGCACCAGGCCCTAATGGTGTTCTGTATTGGGTCTACAAGAATGCCCCGGATATTCTGACATTCCTCTGGAGGAACATGAGGGTTGCGTGGGAAAAGTAAGTTATACACAAAGCCTGCCGAAGAGCGGGGGGAGTGCTGATCCCAAAAGAAAAAAAATATTCTACCATCGAACAGTTTCGGCAAATAAACCTTCTTAACATAGAGGGCAAGATCTTTTTCAGTGTGGTGGCGAAAAGACTTACAAAGTATCTGAAACAAAACCATTTCATTGATACGTCAATTTAAAAGGCTGTCATAGCAGGCTTCTCGGGATGCCTTGAACATACCAGCGTCATATGGCATCAAATCCAGGCTGCTAAGAAAGAATGAAAGAATCTGCATGTCTTGTTCCTCGATCTGGCCAACGCCTATGGATCTGTTCCTCATTCGCTACTCTGGACTGCTTTTGAATTCTTTCAGGTGCCTGCAATAATAACAAATCTGGTAAAAAACTACTTCCAGGATCTGCAATTTTGTATCAGAACATCAGACTTTACCACAGCGTGGCCACCACTGGAAGTAGGCATCATGGCGGGGTGCACCATCTCCCCATTGACATTCACTATGGCAATGGAGCTCATTATCAGAGCATCAAAATGGGTTGTGGGAGGAAAACGGCTACAGTGTGGTCAGCGATCGCCACCGATACGAGCCTATATGGACGATATAACAACACTAACAACAACTGTCCCTTGCACCAAGAAACTTCTGGAAAAACTTCATCAAAACATCACATGGGCAAGGATGAAGATTAAACCCAGCAAGTGCAGAAGCATCTCCATTGTCAAAGGTCAAGTCAAGGATCAAAGATTTAATCTTGATGGAATACCTGTTGCAACTGTTTCAGAAATGCCAGTGAAGAGTTTGGGCTGACGGTATTATGCAAAGCTCAAGGACACCGAGCAGTTTGAACAACTCAAAAAGGATAACATCACGCACATAGCTCGCATCATCAAGACCTTGTTACCAGGAAAACTCAAGCTGTGGTACTTCCAATTTGGCATACTACCAAGAATCATGTGGCCTTTAACTATGTATTAAATCCCCATCAACAAAGTGGAAAAGCTGGAAAGAATGATCAGCACACATGTGAAACAGTGGCTTGGACTTCCACGATGCTTAAGTGCTGTCGGACTGCACGGGAGTGGCAAATTGGAATTGTCCATTGCAGGTCTTGTGGAAGAGTTCAAATGCACTACAGCAAGGTTGGTCATGACCCTCACTGAATCTGAAGATACTGTTATTCGAACAGCGCCCCCCCGTGTGGCAACGGGGAGGAAGTGGGCCCCATCTGAAGCCGTTCAGAGTGCTCAGTCTGCTCTTCATTTCTGGGATATGGTTGGCCAAGTCCAACACGGGAGAGCCAGGCTCGGGCTCGTCCCCAAAGCTCCTAAATGGCACAAGGCAATATCATCAGTGCAGAAGAGACGGCTCGTGGTGGAGGAGCTGAGAGGACGGGACGAGGCAGAGCGACACGCCAAGGCCGTCTCAATGGCCAAGCAGGGCCAATGGACTAACTGGGAGAGCCTGGAAAAGAGGAAACTCAGCTGGCATGACATCTGGCAAATGGAGGGATCTCGCCTAAGTTTTGTCATCAGAGCCACTTACGATGTTCTACCATCACCCCAGAACCTGAAGCAGTGGTTCGGAGATGACCCTGCTTGCTCCCTTTGCCAAGTACCTGCATCACTAAGGCACACTTTAACAGGATGCACTATGAGCCTCGGCCAAGGGCGTTACACTTGGCGGCATAACCAAGTTCTCAGACAGCTGGCATCAATCCTTGAACAGAGGCGAACGATCACAAATGCTGCCCCACCAACATCGGCAGGAAATGTCCACTTCACAACATTTGTACCAGCAGGCCAACTTCCAGAGCACCAGATAACATCAATGGATGCAAGCATTCTGCAGCCTGCTCGGGATTGGAAAATGGAAGTGGACTTAGAAAAAAGGCTTGTGTTTCCCCCAGACATTGTGGTTACAACACTCCGGCCAGACATGGTCCTGTGGTCCACAACAGCCAAGTTGGCATACATTGTGGAATTCCATGAGAAGATGGTGTTGAAGAAGCTTATGAGAGGAAAAAGACCAAGTACTGGCAACTGGCAACTGAAGCTTCCCAGAATGGCTGGAAACCAAGAATGTCCATGTAGAAGTGGGATGCAGGGGATTTGTTGCTACATCTATGACCAGGCTATTAAAGATAATGGGGGTGAGGGGTCACTCCCTCCAACAAGCAATCAAATCATTATCAAATTCTGCAGAAAAAAGCAGCAATTGGATTTGGATCAAAAGGAGAGACAACAATTGGGCTGCAAGATGAAGACAGGAGGGTATGGAACTGAGGGGGGTGTAACTGGGACGCCAGGTATCACCGTTGAGCCGTCTGGAGATGTTGTGGGCTTATCAATGAAACGCCAAAGAAGGACGGTGCCCACCTGATGACCCACGATGACGTACCTACCCGACCTTTCACCACTTCAATCCCACTGCAAATAGCAAGAGCGCCGACTTATTACAGGGATTGAAACGTCAAGTCCTATTAGCTCTACAGGTCAGGACACTTAGAAATAGATGACAGAACAGTACAGGACAGGTACAGGCCTTTCAGCCCACAGTGTCTGAGCTAAACATGATGCCAAGACAATTATCTGACTGCACATAATCCATATGCCTTCGTTCACTGTATATTTATGTGTTTATCCAAAAGCCTCTGAAACGCCATATTGTAAATGTCTTCACCATCAACTAGGGTTGTCAACTGTCCCGTACTAGCAGGGATATCCCATATATTGGGCTAAATTGGTTTGACGCGTACGGACCGCCCTTGTCCCGTATCGAGGGGACTGTCGGGTCGAAGCGCCGCGTCCAGCCACGCCTCACCCGTCCTGACGTAGTGCAGCCCATGGAGTGCAGCAGCAGCTCCTCACCCTTGGCCCCGTTGGTTGGCATTCCGACCTTCGGACCTTCGCTTACCGCCGACACCACCACCCCATCCTTCTCATGGCCGATCTTCGGTTCGTGAGTTGGATGGGATGCCAGACTTTGCGCGCCACCCGGGCCAAAACTCCTCAGCTGGCCCGCCGGCTGGGCTTTGTGTGCAGTCCAGCACCCGGGCCAACTCATCATTCACCCAGCCACAGCCGAGTCGGTCAACGAATTGCAGTCGGGAATTTGTCCCTTATTTTGACCTTTTGTCCCTTATTTGGGAGTGAGAAAGCTGGCACCCCAACACCAGCACTGTAGCACGTTCCAGACACACCCCGCCCTGTCGTCTGTGTAAAAAACCTTCCTCGCTCACCCCCTTTAAACTTTCCCCCTCTCCCCTTAAAGCTATGCCCTGGAGTAGTTGATATTTCCAGTATAAAGCTGCTGGTTGAATGAACTCCGAATGTGGTTGGAATATTTATAATGTTAACTGTTTGTAGGAGTCAAACTGTGTTTTATAGGGGATTTTGGCATTGAATTACTACCAAGACTAAAGTGGCTTGCTATGTAGCAAAAGGAACACTCAGGTCTCAGAATATTGAATCTAAATTGACAATTGTTTCATCCGCTTACCCATCAAGCAGTTAAAATTGTTTGATATTGTGTTATCGACTGATGATGCTTTTTACACAGAGGGTGGTGGGTGTATGGAACCAGCTGCCAGAGGAGGTAGTTGAGGCAGGTCCTGTAACAACATTTAAAATGCATTTGAACAATACATGGATAAGAGGGCTATGGGCCAAATGTGGGCAGGTGGGGCTAATATGGGTGAAGCATTTTGGTCAGCTTAGACAAGTTGGGCCTGTTTGCATGCTGTTTCCAGGCTCTATGACATGCAATACTATAAATTATCTTTTGAAAAACATTCCGCTCCTCGCCTGGCTCCTTCCAGTGACGTGATTTCCAGCAGCAGCTGTTTGATTGATAGGAAAGGATTGTTATAAGCAAAGCCAATCATGATAAATCTTTGCATGAAGTCCATGCGTGGACCAAGGCATGACAAACTGATGGGGGATATCCTGCACAGCACCAGAGAGGCATGTAATACAGTTGGTAACTGGCCATTCGGCCCAACCTCAGAGGGATATCTGCCGTACGCGAGCAAATGGAACAAGCTTAGAAGGGGAATCTTAGTCAGCATGGACCAATTTAGTTTAGTTCAGTTTAGTTTATTGTCACGTGTACCGAGGTACAGTGAAAAGTTTTTTGTTGCGTGTTATCCAGTCAGTGGAAAGACAACCCATGATTATAATCCAGCCGTCCACAGTGCATACTCCGCCATTCAATCATGGCTGATCTATCTTCCCCTATCAACCCCATTTTCCTCCCTTCTCCATATGACCCCTGACAATCTCCGCCTTAAAAATATCCATTGACTTGGCCTCCACAGCTGTCTGTGGCAATGAATAGAGGGGGAAACAGGTAACATTTTACTCCAACAGTTGTGAGAGAAACCACGTTTTAGCCAGAGTGTGAGTCGGGCAGGAAATTAAATCCCAACAGATTCACGCATGTGGCCATTTCATCTGTCACCTTTAAACTCTACACATTAGACTTTAGAGAAACAGTGTAGAAACAAGCCCTTTGGCCCGATGGGTCTGCGCCGACCAGCGATCATCGTGTACACAAGGACTATCCTACACACAAGGGACAATTACATTTTTTTTTCACAGTGCCAATTAACCTACAAACCTGTACGTCCTTGGAATGTGGGAGGAAACCGGAGCACCCGGAGGAAACCCACGTGGTCACAGGGAGAACGTACAAACTCTCTATAGAACGGACAAATTATTAACGGCTGTGCTCTCACTCCTCACAGGCAAAGCCTGATGCGCCCGTAGTCAAGATCAAACATGAGTCTCTGGCACCGTAAGGCAGCAAACTCTACAGCTGCACCACCCTGTCTCCCCGGCATGACCACATGAGGAGCAGTGAGTACATCATAGCACTGACAGGTGTACAAGTCAACAACTGTTATACCTGCAGAGTCTGTCTGAGCTGTAGATCTGCAAAAGGTAGAAGCCCAGGGGTCCGTAGACTGCACTTGCACAGGATGTTGATTGATTGAGGGATGCAGCCGGGAAACAGGCCCTTCGGTCCGTCGAGTCCACATGGACCATCAATCACCCGTTCACACTAGTCATAAATTATCCCACTTTCGTATCCACCCCCTACACTCCAGGGCCAATTAACCCACACACCCACAGAAGGTGACTGAAGAAAGGTCTCCGCCTAAAAGTAACACCTATCCATGGTCTCCAGGGAAGCTGCCTGACCCACTGAGTTACTCCAGCGTTTTGTGTCTTTCCTTGTCAAACCACCATTTTAATACGTTTCTTGTCAAATCATGTACTACTGTGCTCAACATATCCTCACTGCCAGGGAGCCATGGGACAGAATCATTTACTCTCTTATACTTCATATCTGGAGGTGGTGGCAGCCAGAATAAATAGAGAAAAGAAAAGTTTTATTTTTGGTTGAACTATAACTGAGGGAGAATAATTAAATAAACTAGGATTCTCATTCTAGTTCCGGATATCACAGATTTTAGCAGCGGTGCAGACAATAAAGGAACGGTTTGGTTTAAATTATTAATGGTTCCGCTCTCACTCCACACAGGCAGAAAACAGGGCAGGTTGGTGGCGCAGCTGGTAGCCTCACAGCGCCAGCGTCCCAGGTTCGATCCTGACCGTGGGTGTTGTCCGCGTGGAGTTTGCACGTTCTTCCAGTGACCACGTGGGCATGCTCCAGGTGCGTCCTCCCACGTACCCAAAACGAGCGGACTTGCCTCCGTAAATTGCCCTTATAGTGCTGGGCGTGGAGGAGAAAGTGGGATAACATAGAACTGGTGTGAGCTGACGATTGGTGGTCAGTGCGGACTCGTGGGCCGAGTGGCTTGTTACCATGCTACATCTCCAAACTAAACTAAACTAAAATAAACTAAACCAAACTAAACTAAATCTGCAGCATCAACCAAACTGTTATATTTAATTTTTATCTTTAAAAAATACAAATCTTATATTTAACTTTAAAAAGATATTTGCACAGGGACATGAATAGGATAGGTGTAGAAGGATATGGGTCAAATGCTGGCAGGTGGAACAAGTTTAGATAGGGTATGATAGACACAAAACTCAGCGGGACAGGCAGCATTTCTGGAGAAAAGGAGTAGGTGACGTTTTGGGTCAAAACCCTTCTTCAGTCTGAGAGGTGGGCGAGTTGGGCCGAAGAGCTTGGTTCCATCTGGTATGACTCTATGACTCTATATTCATGATCTGACTGATCATTTGGTACCTAGAAGTAACACAGACTGGGTTGTTTGTACTACACTGTGCAAATAGTGGATGCGAGCTCAACAACTCCACTTTACGATATAATCAGTCAATCTGTAAGTTTGAAATAGTACATAGAAGATAGAACAGTACAGAAGATAGACACAAAATGCTGGAGTAACTCAGCAGGTCTGGCAGCATCACTGGAGAGAAGGAATGGGTGACGTTTTGGGTCGAGACCCTTCTTCAGACTGAACGAGCCCTAACTAGTCCTGGACTTTTCTCACCTCTTCATCTCCCCCCTCCCCCCCACCCCCTACTTTCAGTCTGAACTAGGGCCCCGACCCGAAACGTCACCCATCCTTTATCTCCAGAGATGCTGCCTGACCCATCCAGTTACTCCAGCAGTTGGTGCCTGTCGGCTGAAAGACTATATTGGTGCTTGTGTATCTGTGGCTTATTGCTATGATTTAAAACAAAAATGCAAATTACATTAAAATTGTATATCTCTCCGACTGGAATCTAATTTTGTCACACTTGTGCTCTCATACATTATTCCTATTTGGTTAGGAAAGGCAGTTGCCCAGAGCCTGGTGATCGATGAGCTCAGTGTCTTGGGATATGGTAGCAGGTTAATCTATAAATCAGGTCTGCTTCATTGCTTAAAATTCCCAACTTTAACATTCCAATTTTAGACCTCATTTGGTATTTTGCCATGAAAGAACGAAGCAGTAAATTTAACTGATAAGCCTTACGTAAACTAATCCTCGCACACCCTGAGGAGCATTGATGTCAATTGGCAAAGGCTTCTATTCAGATCATTTACAAATATAACATGACCCTCCAAAACTGATTTCAATGTCTAATAACCACTTACTTATTATAATGAAAAACACAATTGGAATTTTTCATGACAGGAGTGATATGTTTTCGCATCTACCCATGTGCTTATCAAAGGCAAGTGAAGGTTTTCTTTTTGAGCTCCTCATAATAAATGTTGGTTCTCGTGGTTAAAAGTCAGTACAGGTTCACCTCCGATTTTCCAGCAGCTGGGTGTCCGGCGCCTCCTTTAATCCGGCCTAAATTACAAGAAAGCATTTGAAATCTCCCCCCGGGAACTCCCCCCGTAAATGTGGCGTCTAGGCCTGGTGAGGCGACCAATCTCGACCTCATTGGGACTACAGGGCCTGTCCCACTTATGTGTCAATGGCACGCAAATTACGCAAATTACGCGACCTCGGTCACGGCCCTGCAAATCACGGTCCCGCGAAGCTCGCGCACGATTTCATGTGTACGCACAGCCGTCTGGAGCGCGTGATGTAATTTGAAGATGGACACCAAGCTGGAGTACCTCAGCGGGAACGACCGGCAGCATCTCTGGAGAGAAGGAATGGGTGACGTTTCGTGTCGAGACTCTTCTTCAGTCTGAAAAGAAGGATCTTGACCCGAAACGTCACCCATTGCTCTCTCCAGAGATGCTGCCAGTCCCGCTGAGTTACTCCAGCATTTTGTGTCTATCTTCAATTTTCTTGGCCCCGCTCTAGGAGTAGGATTGAGGGCGGATCCGGATCCGCAACGACCGTGAGCCCCAGGCCGAGTTTGGCGATCGTTTGCCTGGTTCTGCTGCTGTTTGAGGGGAGAAGTTGCGTCTTGGGCCTATCCCACTTTGGCCATCCGTTCCTTGACAGGCCGTTGGCGCGCAAAGAATTAGTTCGCTACAAAAATTTTGGAGCCCCGCACGATGTCGCGCACAACTACATACTCCTCCGCGATTCTCCGTGGGACCGGCCCCGCGCGGCCATACGATACCCGTGCGCCTCAACGCAACTATGTGGTCGTGTAATTTGCGTGCCAAGGACACGTAAGTGGGACAGCCCCTTACCGCGGCCAATCTGGGGGTCGAATTTGCCCTCTGCGTCCGGGGCTCTGGAACTCCAGCCCAGCCGGAGCTGGCAGATCCATTCCCATTGCTGACTTGTATCACTCTATGACTATGACTCCAGAGATGCTGCCTGACCTGCTGAGTTACTCCAGTATTTTGTGTCCATCTTCTCTCCACTATTCCTCAGAAACTGCTCTACTCCAGTAATCTGTGTACTGATGTGCTCCTTCACAAATAGTACATCAATGCTTAGTTTAGCCATTTTCTGCCTGAATTTACTGCAGTCTAATTTTACTTTCATTTAATTCCTTTCTATTTGGCAAGAAATGCGTTTGATTCAGGATTATTGTTCCTGCCTTTCTATTCCCAGTTCTGCTGGCAAGCTACTGCTCTTGGAAATCTTGCGTGGGCAAATGGAATCCCTCACCTTCTCAAGGGAAATGTGACCAATATTGACAAAAACAAGAGGATGCAATATCTCCAAGTCTCCATTAGGCGGCATCAAGCAAACCGCTGAACAGCAGGAAGAGGAAGGAATGGTTAGGGGAAAGGGTAGACTTTAGAGATACAGCGCGGAAACAGGCCCTTCGGCCCACCGACCAATGATCATCCCTTGCACTAGCACTATCCTAAACACTAGGGACATTTTACCAAAGCTAATTAATCTACAAACCCACACGCCTTTGGAATACAGGAGGAAACCGGAACACCTGGATAAAACCCCATGCGATCACAGCGAGAACGTTGAAACTCTGTACAAACGGCACCCGTAGTGAGGATCGAACCCGGGTCCCTAGCGCTGTAAGGCGGCAACTCTACTGCTGCGCCACCATGCAGCCCGTCAGTTTAGAGCACACAGACTTTCTTATTATATTGAATAATAATTCAATGTTATTTAATTATTATTAGCGCCAGGGGGCGTCGCACGATGGCAGCCTCGCCAACCGTCTGTCGGTCTTTTTGTCTATTTTTTGTTATTTTTAGAGCGTTTTAAAAGTTTGTGTTAATGTTCCCTGGTCTATTTTATGCGGGCGTGGGGGAGGGGGAAACTGTTTATCATTTTCTTACCTTGCCGAAGATGCACATTTTGTTTCTGGATCGTATCTCCGGTCGCTCTGCGGCCTAACATCATGGAGCTGGAGGCCTTACTCGAGACTGACTTTGAGCCCCACTGCGGGGATGTGGACTTGCCATCGGAACCGATCCCTTGCCTGGGCTCGACGCGCCAACCGCGGCCAGCGGATTTCACCATCGAGGAGCTCGCAGTCTCGGGTAGAGACTGATGTCTGGAAGCTCCAGTCGCAGGAGGTTTCGACCAGCCCCGACCCGGGGTCAGATCGCCCTGCGCGGGGAAGCTGAGATTAGCCCCGACGTGAGGGCCCAAACACCGCCGGCTACGGGAGCTAAGAACACCCCGTCAACGGAAGGTTCGAGGCCCCCGACCGCGGGAGAAGGGAAGAGATTTAACATTTTTTTCACCTTCCATCACAGTGAAGAATGTGGAGGAGTCGCTGTGGTGGATGTTTATGTTAAAATGTATTTTGTGTGTCTTGTTGCTTTTTATTGGTATGACTGTTTGGCGAATCAAATTCCTCACGTGTTGCAAAATTTACTTGGCTAAAAAAGTATCATTATGATTATGATTTACTTGCACGTGTAAATCTAATAACACTTGCACAACCATTACGCTCAAGATTTACAAGTGTACATACTCTCCAGTCGAAGCTGTTCGTCCATGCCTGATTGCAAACTGTTTCTAAGGCTTCTGTAATTACTGCTTTTGCAGGGAATTGTACGGGAATTGTCTGAGACAACTCCCTCTAATTGTTCCCAGAACTGGCAAGGGTTCAATGAAGTGGAATTTAACTTGTTTTCATTGAAAAAAAGATTTGAAAAAGGACATTATCCTGATCACGAAAATTCTGAGGGGAACATTTATTTAATTTAAGGCCGTGCTTCGAGGAATGAAAGGGATAGAGTGTAACTACAATATTATTGTGCCTCAAGCAAGGTTAGAGATTAGAAGCATTCTTATTTCCCACTGAGTTGTATATATATTGAAAAAGTCCCTCAGGAAAAACAGAATTTATGCTATTTTGCTACATGCTTTTAAAGTGGAACTGGATTAAAGAAATTAAGGAAATGAATAAAAATGGTTTTCCATTTGCTCGGTGATTAAAAACCCACGTGATATCTCCGTGGTTGTTTCACTGGTTGGTATTAAAATAGAGGAATGCATGTAACCAGGATCTTGAAGTCCTAGATATGTGTAGGAGGGGACTTCCGAACTGCCAGTTTATACTGAAGATAGACACAGAAGAAAGCAGCTTTTCATTGTACCTCAGTACATGTGACAGTAATAAACCTAACCATAAACAGCTGGAGTAACTCAGCGGGTCAGGCAACATCTCTGGAGAGAAGGAATAGGTGAATCTAAATTTAGTCTGAAGAAGAATTCCAACCTGAAACTTCACCTGTTCCTTTTATCCATAGACACTGCCTGACCCGTTGAGTTACACCAGCATTTTGTGTCCAACTGGAAGTCTTAGTTGACCACCGCTGGATCTCCAGTTCCACGGCGTCCACAGGGTTACCTGTAGATGTTTAGTGCATGTCCCTTTAATTGTAGGTTGTGTAGCCACTCCCCTTTCACCAAGTATATTACTGTCTCTCCATCCCTAGTACCTCCTCTAGTACCTCCTCTGCGCCTGGGGTCCCCGGCGCAGCGCCTCATGTCCCGGGTTACTCGACCTCCCATTCCGGTGGCCCAGCAGACTCTTACCCCAGCTGTTGTAAAACCTGCCGTGGTCCGTGAGCGTATTGCTACCAAGCAGTCCGTTCAGAAGCGTTCCCACGACAGGTCTTGCCGTGCCCTGCCTCCTCTGTCTCCTGGTCAGGTTGTCCGCATGCATTCCACCTCCGGTCACCCTGGCCTTGCGGTTGTTGTTGGGACGGCTGGTTCACCTCGCTCCTATCTGGTGAACCTCGATGGTACTGTTTACCGTCGGTCCAGGCGACACCTCCGCCTGGTGAACGAGCCTTCTCCTCCTCCTCCTGCTGACCCCCATGCTCCCCCTCTGTCCGCTCTCCCGCCTGTAGCGGTCACTAAGCCTGTGCCTGCTCGCCCTGTCCCGGTTCTTCTCCCTGTGCCTATTCCCGTGCCTCCGGCCGTCTCTTCCCCATCGCCAGGTCGCTCGCCTCCAATCCCTTTGTCACCACGCAAGTCCCCACATTGTAGTCCTTCTGTCGTGGGGTCTCCCCCGGTGCCCGTTTCTTTGGGGGGAGAGGGTGTGAGCGGGGTTCGTACCCGCTCGGGGCGGATTGTGAGGGCGCCTGACCGTTATGGCGATTATGTTTGATTGCTGCTATTTTACTGTTTATCCTTTTCCAGTTGCTCTAGTGTATGAGACATGGTCGGCTGTCACGTTCCTTTCTTTTGTAAGAGGAAGGATGTAGATGTTTAGTGCATGTCCCTTTAATTGTAGGTTGTGTAGCCACTCCCCTTTCACCAAGTATATTACTGTCTCTCCATCCCTAGTACCTCCTCTAATAAAACGTGCAGACCATGTGCAACTAGGGCATCGATGTATGTGATTAATAAAAGACTTGGTAAAGAGACACTGTGTACGTGTAAACCTCTTTACATTACCTTCCTCAGAACTGGAGAGGGTCCAGAAGACGTTAACGATAATGATCCTGGAGACGATCGGGTTAATGTATGATGAGCGTTTGACAGCACTGGACCTGTAATCGCTGGGTCTCTGATGATGCTGTAAATCCTCCTGCACAATCCTGCAAATCCCTTAGATGGTGGGGAGGTCAGAACCCGTGATGGACTGGGGAGTGTTCACCACTTTTTGCAGTCTTCTTTGCTCCTGGCGTTTAAGTTGTTGAACCAGGCTGTGATGCCTACAGTACACCTGTCGGCATTCAAGAGAATCCTCTCTGACAACCTCTCTGTCTGTCCAACCTCTCCCTGTAGCGATCACCCCCTCATCCAGGTAAACCTGGTAAACCTCCTTTTCTTGAGTTTTGAGATACAGCCTGGAAACAGGCCCTTCGGCCCACCCAGTCCGTGCTGACCCCATACACTAGTTCTATCCTAGACACTAGGGATAATTTACAATATTCACCTGTAAACCTGTTTGTCTTTGGAATGTGGGAGGAAAGTGGAGCACCTGGAGAAAACCCACACAAGTCACAGGGAGAATGTACAAACTCCGTACAGACAGCACCTGTAGTCAGGATCGAACCCCGGGTCTCTGGCGTTGTAAGGCAGCAACTCTACCCCTATGCCACTGTAGCTCATCTGCACACTTACCAAAGTCTCCACATCCTTCCTGTATTGGGGGCAACCTGAAGTAGGGAGTTCATAACCCGGGAAGTCCTGTAATCATACACCGTACACCTTTCCTGTCTGGTTCTTGATACTCCTCTGACCTGCTCGTGGCTTTGACAGCTGGCAGACAGCTCAGGTGGCAATCCCAACTTTGCTAATCTTGATTTTTAAACTAGTGTAGGAGGGCGAGGGAGGAACGTTGCCGGTGCAAGCTGACAATTGGTGACCAGATGATCGGGCTCCGTGTTGCAGGGGTCCCCGACAGCACAACAAACTGACCAATCCTTCTTGCTGCCACTCACTTTTCAATCAAGAATGTCTAGCTTGCAAGTCTGACATTCATACTTTCCACATTTCATTAAGGTTGACATATCGGACAGCTTTAAAAAGAGTGATGTTCATATGAATGTTCCTTTATGAAGATCCCACTCTTGAGACTGTCCAAACAATATTTAATATAAAACTCTTGTGTGATTCCATCCGACCGTCTTTCCAGCAGCCTGTCGGCAGCTGCCTCAGCAGCCAGCTCAGCACATGCAGTGACCTTCAACTGACACTAGACACCTTCACCTTCTAGTGAGGACACCGCCGTTTCTAATCTTCCTTTATAAATCCCCGGGTTACATGGATTTAACTTCCGTGAAATATTATACTAGTATACATATTGGCATTATAGAGTAGTAGGAAGGAAATTGCAGATGCTGGTTTAAACCGAAGATAGACACAAAATGCTGGAGTAAAAGCCCTGTCCCACAGTGTGAGTTCATTCCAAGAGCTCTCCAGAGTTTAAAAAAAATCAAACTCGTGGTAAGCACGGGGAATGAACGTAGCGGGTACGTCGGAGCTCGGGGACGTCTCTTACCGGTTCGTAACGCTAACGGCAGGTACTCGGGAAGACTCGCTAACGGCAGGTAAGCACGGGAAGACTCGTGAAGATTTTTCAACATGACGAAAAATGTCCACGAGAGCCCTGAGTACCGACGAGTGGCCATTACCGTAAATCTCCGAGTTCGAATCAGGGCAAACTCGGGAGAGCTCCTGGAATGAACTCGTACAGTGGGACAGGGCTTACACACTGTGGGACAGGCAGCATCTCTGGAGAAAAGGAATGGGTCGAGAACCCTTCTTCAGGCTCTGTGTCTCCTTCTCCCCTGACTCTCAGTCTGAAGAAGGGTCTCGACCCCGAAACGTCACCCATTATTTTTATCCAGAGACGCAGCCTGTCCCGCTGAATTACTCCAGCATTTGGTATTATACAGTATCATAAAAGCTGCCTTGTATCACTTTTTCAATTCATTATCTGGTCTTCTTTTGAAATAGTCTGTCTTACATCCAAATTATTTGTCCGTCTAATTCCCAAACTCGCATAAAGGCTTCGCAAATCTCCAACTTGGAAAATGGTTTCCGAGAGAATTAGGAACAGCATGAGTATTCTGATGTAATTTATTATTAAGATTATTCTTCCATCAAGATTTTGTCAACAAAATAGAGAGAGTACAGAGGAGATTTACTAAAATGTTGCCTGGGTTCCAGGCAACATTCGACAGAGAAAGGTTGAACAAGTTAGGTCTTTATTCTTTGGAGCGCAGAAGGTTAAGGGGGGACTTGATTGAGGTCTTTAAATTGATGAAAGGGATAGACAGAGTTGACATGGATAAGCTTTTCCCATTGAGGGTAGGGAAGATTCAAACAAGAGGGCATGACATGAGAATTAAGGGACAGAAGTTTAGGGGTAACATGAGGGGGAACTTCTTTACTCAGAGAGTGGTGGCTGTGTGGAATGATCTTCCTGCAGAAGTGGTGGAGGCAGGATCGATTTTAACATTTAAAAGTAAAGTGGATAGTTATATGGATGGGAAGGGAATGGAGGGGTATGGTCTGAGTGCAGGTAGATGGGACTAGGGGAAAATAAATGTTCGGCACGGACTGGAAGGGCCGAGAAGGCCTGTTTCCGTGCTGTAATTGTTATATGGTTATATGGTTATAAGATATACGTGGATTATGGGAATTAACAGCTTTGTGGATACCTTGTACAACTATGAATCCAATGTGTTGGAAGTCTCAGCAAATGTACTGTTAAAAGAGTTTAGTTTAGTTTAAAGATAGTCCATTTGGTCCACCGAGTCTGCACCGACCAACGTTCACCCATACACTTGTTCTATCCGACACGCTAGTGACAATTTACAGAAGCCAATTAACATGCAAACATGCACGTCCTTAGAGTGTGGGAAGAAACTGGAGCACCTGGAGAAAACCCACGTGGTCATGGTGAGAATGTACAAACTCCACACGGACAGTACTCGACTTTTGATTAGCAAAGGGCCTGTCCCACTGTACGAGCTAATTCAAGAGTTCTCCTGAGTTTCCCCTGATTCGAACTCGGAGAATTACGGTAATAGCCGCTCGTAGGTACTCGAGGCTCTCGTTGACATTTTTCAACAAGTTGAAAAATCTTCACGAGCTTACTGCGTTTACCAAGTACCTGCTATTAGCGTTACGAGCCGCTAAGAGACGTCCCGAGCTCCGACGTACCCGCTACGTCCATTCTATGTGCTTACCACGAGTTTGATTTTTTTGTTAAACTCTGGAGAGCTCTTGAATTACATCGTACAGTGGGACAGGCCCTTAAGGCTGTCAGGGGTTATGGGGAGAAGGCAGGAGAATGGGGTTGAGAGGGAATCGACCCTGGATCTCAGCACCATGAGGCTGCAACTCTGCCGCTGCGCCACTGTGGCACCCCAATTATCCAGTATTCAGTAATGACTTTCAGTACTAGTTATGTGGTTACTTCCAAAAAGAAATTGGATGAAACGTTCACACTAAAAGATTTTCAGCATTAAAGCATAGAACATAATACAGTGCAGCACACAATGTCTGTGTGAAACATGATGCCAAGACCAATTCCTATATGCCTGCACATAATCCATACCCCTCTATAATCTGCATATCCATGTGCCTATCCTAGTATAGATGGGGCATTTTGGTCGGCATTGAATGGGTTATCCACTTTGGTATCAAAAACAGGAAGGCAGGTTACTATCTAAATGACGTCAAGTTGGGGAAAGGGGAAGTACAACGGGAACTGGGGGTTGTTATTCATCAGTCTATGAAAGTAAGCATGTAGGTACAGCAGGCAGTGAAGAAAGTGAATGGCATGTTGGCCTTCATAACAAGAGGAGTCGAGTATAGGAGCAAAGAGGTCCTTCTGCAGTTGTACAGGGCCCTAGTGAGACCACACCTGGAGTATTGTGTGGAGTTTTGGTCCCCAAATTTGAGGAAGGACATTCTTGCTATTGAGGGAGTGCAGCGTAGGTTTACAAGGTTAATTCCCGGGATGGCGGGACTGTCATATGCTGAGAGAATGAAGCGGCTGGGCTTGTACACTCTGGAGTTTAGAAGGATGAGAGGGGATCTTATTGAAACATATAAGTTTGTTAAAGATTTGGACACGCTAGAGGCAGGAAACATGTTGCCGATGTTGGGGGAGTCCAGAACCAGTGTCCACAGTTTAAGAATAAGGGGTAAGCCATTTAGAACGGAGATGAGGAAACGCTTTTTCTCACAGAGTTGTGAGTCTGTGGAATTCTCTGCCTCAGAAGGCGGTGGAGGCCGGTTCTCTGGATGCTTTCAAGAGAGAGCTGGATCGGGCTCTTAAAGATAGTGGAGTCAGGGGATATGGGGAGAAGACAGGAACAGGGAACTGATTAGGGATGATCAGCCATGATCACATTGAATGGCGGTGCTGGCACGGAGGGCCGAATGCACCTCCTGCACCTATTGTCTATTGTCTATTGTCTATTGTTGGACTGAAGGGAATGTTTCCCTGCTGAATGACTCTAAGACACAAGGGGCCATTTGGTCCAACAGGTACATACATGCCAGCACCAAGCAGAGCAATTCCATTAACCCTATTCCCACTCTACTTCCTTCCCTTGAGCCTTGCAATTTATTCCTTTTAACATGTAGACCAACTTTGCCATTCTTTGCTTCTTATCTACATTAATGGGCAATTTGTAGCAGCCAATTAACATTGCAGCAAAAAGTCGGAATGCAGGAGGATGTCAGGACCTTCGAGGGAAGCCCTCATGGAAAGCGTGCAAACACCACACAAACAGTACCCAGATCAAACCTGCATCGCTGGAAATAAGTTCATGTTAAAGGAGCAGAATTAGGCCATTCGGCCCTTCTAGTCTAATCCGCATTTCAATCATGGCTGATCTATCTCTCCCTTCCAACCCCATTCTCCTGCCTTCTCCCCATAGCCACTGACGTCCTTACTAATCAAAATTTGTCAATCACGGCCTTAACAAATATCCACTGACTTGGCCTCCACAGCCGTCTGTGGCATTGAATTCCACAGATTCACCACCCTCTGACTAAAGAAATTCCTTCTCATCTCCTTTCCAAAGGTACACCTTTCATTCTGAGGCAATGGCCTCTGGTCCTAGATTCTCCCACTAGTGGAAACGTCCTCTCCACATCCACTCTATCCAGACCTTTCACTATTCGGTAAAGGGCCTGTCCCACAAGCATGCAACTCCATGCGATGAGCGCGACCTAACGTGGTCGCTTGAGCCGTCCGGCGTCACGGGGCCGGTCCCACTTCGATCGCCGGAGCCGTGCAGAATCGACATCGCGCGGGGCTCCGAAAAACTAACCTTGTTCAAAAATTCCGCGCGGCAACGGCTTGTCGGCTTGCTGTCGCCTCGACGCATTACGCACCGCCTCGACGTCGTGCCTCCGTGACCCTCTCTGTAGGTGCCTCCGTGACCCTCTGTGTGTGTGGCTCTGTGGCCCTCTCTGTGTTTGCCTCTGTGCGCCTCTCTGTGTGTTCCTCTCTGTCCTGGCGAACTTACCTTTAAGACTTCGCTCCAAGTTCGCCTCACTTTGCGCCGCGTTGCGCCACTCACCCGACCTCCGCGCGGCCCTCGCTGCCGGTTTGAAATGCGCTTGCCGCATGCAGGCGCATGCTGGTGGGACGGGCCCTGTACGGGGATCACCCGACCTCCGCGCGGCCCCCGCTGCCGGTTTGGTCGCGCTCACCGCATAGAATCGCATGCTGGTGGGACAGGTCCTTAAGTTTCACAGAGGCCCCATCTTATCCTTATAAACTCCAGCGAGTGCAGCTCCAGAGCCTTCAAACACACATCATATGAAGTGTGAGACAACAGGGCCAAAAGGGCAGAGCACTGACGATGGGCCGAGTGGCATCCCATTCCCGCTTCCTTTTCTATGTTGTTAAAAAAAAGCACGCCAAAAATATCTATTAGATGTAGGGACAACCTCTTCAGGAGAAACATCATAAAAGCTTTATTGACCTGTTTAGTGATTTACAACATTAGCTGAGGGCTTGATATGTTCTATCTGTTCAGTGTGACCTCCATCATAAATCTCATGCAATTCAATAAGCTCAAATGCTCAAAGCACCACCGCTGGGGAGAAAAATACGTTTTGTAAAAAAAAATCACAAATTTCAGAGCAGCAGCATATTCCAAGTATGGAATGCTCCCTTGGAAGCAGGAGGTTGAGGGGTGATCTAATTGAGATGTCCGAAATGAGGGGAATAGACAGGGTGAAGGCACAGGATCTTTTATCCAGGAGAGCGGGAACAAGCACCAGGGGACATAGGTTTATGATCACATTGAATGGCGGTGCTGGCTCGAAGGGCCGAATGGCCTACTCATGCACCTATTGTCTATTATTTTATTAGGTGCAAGGTTTATTAGGAACCTGAGGGGCAGCTTTTTCACTCAGAGGGTGGTGAGTGTACGGAACAAGCTGCCTAAAGATAGACACATAATCTTGGACCAACTCAGCGGACCAGGCAGCATCTCTGGAGAAAATGGACAGGTGACGGTTCAGCTCGGAACAATTGTACAAGTCTGAAGAAAGATCCTGACCCAAAGCGCAGCCTATCCATTATCCCCGGAGATGCTGTGTAGGAAGGAACTGCACATGCTGGTTTACACTGAAGATGGACACAAAATGGCTGGAGAAAGTCAGTGGGACAGGCGGCATCACTGGTTGAGGAGAAATTCTTCAAAGTAGGCATTCCTTGAGGAGATTTCACAGTGGAGCAAACAGAATGTGTAGGAAGGAACTGTAGATGCTGGTCTCGACCTGAAACATCATCCATTCCTTCTATCCCGAGATGCTGCCTGTCCAGCTGAGTTACCCCAGTATTTTGTGTTTGTCTTTGGTATAAACATTTTATTATATTTTGAGCTGCGAGGGGAGATGGTTGAGGCAGGTACTATAACACCATTTAAAAGAGAATTGGACAGGTACATGGACTTGGCAGGCAAGAGGGACTAACGAAAAGGGGGCATCTTGGTTGGCATGGGCAATTTGGGCCGAAGGGTCTGTTTCCGTGCTGTATGATCTTATTGAAACATGCAAAATAGTGGAAGGCTTGGAAAGATTGGATGTGGAGAGGATGTTTCCACTAGAGGGAGAGTCTAGGAATAAAGGTCACAGCCTCAGAATTAAAGGACGTTCATTTAGGAAGGAGATGAGGAGAAAGTTATTTAGTCAGAGGGTGGTAAATCTGTGGAATTCTTTGCCACAGGAGGCTGTGGAGGCCAAGTCAGTGAATATTTTAAAGGCACAGATAGATCGATTCTTGATTAGTACAGGAGTCAGAGGTTATGGGGAGAAGGCAGGAGAATGGGGTTAGGAGGGAGAAACAGAGCAGCCATGATTGAATGGCGGAATAGATGATGGGCCGAAGGGCCTAATTCTACTCCTATCACTTATGACCTTATGACCTTATGACTGGGACTCTTTGTACCTAATGGAACACTCAATGTGTTGAGCATTTATTTATCCATATGTGGGGGATTTTGAATGCAAGGGAACTCCGTGGGAAATTCTTCACCCATCCCGTTTTACCTTTCTGATTCGGCAGCAACTGGTGTTCTGCATGAGAATGTCCAAACTGGAGATCATCATGCAAAATATTCCCGGCAATTATTTGACCTGTAATGATCGTTGCAAGCAACATGAAAGTCTGCAAGATCTATAAATTAATAGTGTAATTTATGCAAATAAAAGGTGGTATGTAGATTCACTTGAGGGTTAGTTTTCAAATAGTTGTCCTTTTAAGGAAGGAAATTCCTCGGATCACTTTGATAATTTCCATCTTATGATGTATGAGCGTTTGACGGCACTGGGCCCGCACTCGCTGGAGTTTAGAAGGATGAGGGGGAACCTCATTGCAACTTACCGAATAGTGAAAGGCCTGCGCAGAGTGGATGTGGAGAGGATGTTCCACTAGTGGGAGATTCTAGGACCAGAGGGTGCAGCCTCAGAATAAATGGATGTACTGTAGGAAAGGAGATGAGAAGGAATTTCTTCAGTTAGAGGATGGAGGATCTGTGGAATTTATTGCCACAGAAGGCTGTGGAGTCCGAGCCAGTGGATATTTTTAAGGCAGAGATTGATGGATTCTTGATTAGTACGGGTGTCAGGGGCTACGGGGAGAAGGCAGGAGAATGGGGGTTGAGAGAGAAAGATAAATCAGCCATGACTGCATGACGGAGTAGACTTGATGGGCCGAACGGCCTAATTCTGCTCCTGGAACTTATGAACATGAAATATTACATGTTTGAGTACCATTTAACAACCTTACTGTATTCATGAGATTCAACAATAATGCTTCAAGGCTTAAAGGTTATGAGACAGAGTGGATTCTGATGGTGGGTGAAATCTGAAATTTAAAAGCTGGTATTTGCAACAATGATATTAGAGCTGCCTGATCATCTGGTTCAATGTTGCTCTTCCTCATCCTGTCTGTCCCCGATGGCCTGCACGGAGCAGTGTATTTGAGCAGACCTGCTCCCATTAATCTATTAATGTTACTCTTTAATTCAATCAAATGACACACTAAAGTACTGAATATCTGGGCATGTTCAAAGTTGGTCTGACTAGCATACCGACAAACCTAGGGAAATATAATTGATACTTTTTCACCCATGGAAAAGGACGAAGGATAGGGTGGCACGGTGGTGCAGCGGTAGACTTGCTCCTTCACAGAGCCAGAGACTCAGGTTCAATCCTGAATATGGGCGCTGTCTGTACGGAGTTTGTACGTTCTCCCCGTGACCGCAATTGTAAATTGTCCCTAGGATGTAGGATAATGTTAGTGTCGGCACCGACTCGGTGGTCCGAAGGGTCTGTTTCCATGCTGTATCTCCAGTGTCCAACGTCATCATGCAACGTCGCCTGCCAGAGCTCAAACATCGGTTTCCCACCTTACCCAAGACGGAATTTCCTCTCCCTTCCTCTGCAACACTTGTGTTAAGTGGGGAATATTGGCTGTTGATCATCATTGCTGTTTTAGCACTTCACCACTTTAAGAATTGTGGTGTGTGAATGGCAGTTCTGTGTGCGCTGTAACAATGTTTAGTGTCAAAATATGCAAGAACAGAAATAATAAACTGGATTGATGCAGCTAGTGCAGTTGATATGATGTACGCAGACCTTGGTCAGGTCAGGTCAGGTCAGGCAGCATCTGTGGCAAACATGGATATCTGACATTTCGAGTCGGTACCCTTCTTCAGACTGAAGAAAGGGTAGGTGATTCGCCCAGTCTATTTTTGTTTATTATATATTATCTTATTATCTATGTGTGCAGGAAGGAACTGCAGATGCTGGTTTACACCGAAGATAGGCACAAAATGCTGGAGTAACTCAGCGGGTCAGGCAGCATCTCTGGAGAGAATTAATGGGTGACGTTGCGGGTCGGGACCCTTCCTCAGACTGAGAGTCAGGGGAGAGGGAGACATAAAGATATGGAAGGGTAAGGTGTGAAAGCGAGAGATCAAAGGGGATGCAGATCAAGGAAAATGGAGAATGGATCATTGTTAGCTAAGGGGAAGGTGGCAACGAGGCTCACAAATTAATCAGGAGGACAGTGAAACTAATCAGGGAACTGGGATGGGGGAGGGTTGGAGAGAGAGGGAAAGCAAGGGTCTCGACCTGAAACGTCACCTATTCCTTTTCTCCAGAGATACTGCCAGACCCGCTGCATTGTCTATGTGTTATGTTTACAGGCCTGTAATGCTGCTACCAGTAGCAGTCTCATGTTCTGTGGTGGGTACATGTGGCAATTAAACACTGTTGACTCACACAGTGGATCCAAGAATCACGGAGGGAGTCCATGTAATTCATTTTAAAGTTCTTCAATGCTTTCTGTGGTCAGTGGTTTCACGTTTAGCTGCTCTGACCCTCTGCCGGCATCTAACCACGATGACAGCAGGAGTCAGTGGTGAGGGAAGAACGCTGCCCTGATGGCAAGTGGATCTGACTCCTTCGGGACACACACAGGAACTCTATACGGATCTGACTAGGTAGATTGCTCTGGGCTCAACTGAAGAGAGGCACAAAACACTGGAGTAATGCTCGAGACCCTTCAGACTGAGAGTCAGGGGAGAGAGAGACACAGAGATATGGAAGGGTAAGGTGTGAAAACAAGACATCAATGTAAAAAGAATCTTAAGAAAGAAATTAGAAAAGCTAAAAGAAGATATGAGGTTGCTTTGGCAAGTAAGGTGAAAGTAAATCCAAAGGGTTTCTACAGCTATATTAATACCAAAAGGATAACAAGGGATAAAATTGGTCCATTAGAGAGACCGAGTGGACAGCTATCTGCAGAGGCAAAAGAGATGGGGGCGATATTGAACAATTTCTTTTCTTCGGTATTCACCAAGGAGAAGGATATTGAATTATGTGAGGTAAGGGAAACTAGTAGAGTAGCTATGGATACTATGAGTTTCAAAGTAAAAGAAGTACTGACACTTTTGAAAAATATAAAAGTGGATAAGTCTCCAGGTCCTGACAGGATATTCCCTAGGACATTGAGGGAAGTTAGTGTAGAAATAGCCGGGGCTATGACAGAAATATTTGAAATGTCATTAGAAACGGGAATAGTCCCCGAGGATTGGCGTACTGCGCATGTTGTTCCATTGTTTAAAAAGGGTTCTAAAAGTAAACCTAGCAATTATAGACCGGTTAGTTTGACTTCAGTGGTGGGCAAATTAATGGAAAAGATACTTAGAGATAATATATATAAGTATCTGGATAAAGAGGGTCTAATTAGGAACAGTCAACATGGATTTATGCCTGGAAGGTCATGTTTGACTAATCTTCTTGAATTTTTTGAAGAGGTTACTAGGGAAATTGACGAGGGTAAAGCAGTGGATGTTGTCTATATGGACTTCAGTAAGGCCTTTGACAAGGTTCCTCATGGAAGGTTGGTTAAGAAGGTTCAACTGTTGGTTATAAATGCAGGAATAGCAAGATGGATTCAACAGTGGCTGAATGGGAGAAGCCAGAGGGTAATGGTGGATGGCTGTTTGTCGGGTTGGAGGCAGGTGACTAGTGGGGTGCCTCAGGGATCTGTGTTGGGTCCTTTGTTGTTTGTCATGTACATCAATGATCTGGATGAAGGGGTGGTAAATTGGATTAGTAAGTATGCAGATGATACCAAGATAGGGGGTGTTGTGGATAATGAAGAGGATTTCCAAAGTCTACAGAATGATTTAGGCCAGTTGGAAAAATGGGCTGAAAGATGGCAGATGGAGTTTAATGCTGATAAATGTGAGGTGCTACACCTTGGCGGGACAAATCAAAATAGGACGTACATTGTAAACGGTAGGGAATTGAAGAATACAGTTGAACAGAGGGATCTGGGAATAACCGTGCATAGTTCCTTGAAGGTGGAATCTCATATAGATAGGGTGGTAAAGAAAGCTTTTGGTATGCTAGCCTTTATAAATCAGAGCATTGAGTATAGAAGCTGGGATGTAATGTTAAAATTGTACAAGGCATTGGTGAGACCAAATCTGGAGTATGGTGTACAATTTTGGTTGCCCAATTATAGGAAGGATGTCAACAAAATAGAGAGGGTACAGAGGCAATTTACTAGAATGTTGCCTGGGTTTCAACAGCTAAGTTACAGAGATAGGTTGAATAAGTTAGGTCTTTATTCTCTGGAGTGCAGAAGGTTAAGGGGGGACTTGATAGAGGTCTTTAAAATGATGAGAGGGATAGACAGAGTTGATGTGGACAAGCTTTTCCCTTTGAGAATAGGGAAGATTCAAACAAGAGGACATGACTTTAGAATTAAGGGACAGAAGTTTAGGGGTAACATGAGGTGGAACTTCTTTACTCAGAGAGTGGTAGCAGTGTGGAATGAGCTTCCAGTGGAAGTGGTGGCAGCAGGTTCGTTGGTATCATTTAAAAATAAATTGGATAGACATATGGATGAGAAGGATATGGAGGGTTATGGTATGAGTGTAGGCAGGTGGGACTAAGGGAAAAAAGTTGTTCGGCACGGACTTGAAGGGCGGAGATGGCCTGTTTCCGCGCTGTAATTGTTATATGGTTTATATGGTTTATATGGAGACGAAGGCCAAGGAAAATGTAGATAGGATCATTGTTAGCTTGGGGAAGGTGACAACGAAGCATAAAAAGATAATATTTAATCAAGAGGACAGTCAGACTGGTTGGAGAACTGGGATGAGGGAGGGATGAGGGAGAGAGAGGAAGTAAGTTCAACTAGTCTCTTCTGCCTGCGCATGTTCCATATCCCTCCATTCCCTGCATATCCATGGCCTATCGAAAAACCTCTTAAACATCACTATCGTGTCTGCCTCAGTACACGTGAAAATAAAATAAATTAAACAAACTAGACTAGACTAGACTAGACTAGACTAGACTAACTTAACCTAAACCAAATTAAACTAAACTAACTTCACCAAATCCAAACTAAACTGAATTAAACTAAACTAAACCTTTCAACCCTGGGAAAGGTTCTGACTGTCTACACTATCCATGCGTCTGATAATTTTACATTTTTCTATCCTTCCTTCTGTTTGTGGGTGATGTTGAAACGATACTGTGTGAGATGCTCCATTTTATATTCACACGGAGTTTATCATTAAGACCAGTGAAAGAACAAGAGAATAGTCCGGTAATTGAAAACTTCAGCCATGAAGCAATTGTGAGCAGTTAATGGTTTCTGTGCATTGTCACATTAATGTAATGATATTGGTATTGGTTTATTATTGTCATGTTTAACGAGGTGCAGTGAAAACCTTGTCTGTGGGCTATCCAGTCAAATCAGAGAATACTATGCTTGAATATAAACAACAGGTCGAGTGAATGGAACAAATACCAGAGTGTAGAATGTCGTTTTCCAGCATTGTAGTGTTGCTGTTGAGAGAGAAAATCCAACGTTTGCAACAAGGTAGGTTGGAAGATCAGGACTGAGGGGACTAAACGGCCTGTCCCACTTTCACGACCTAATTCATGACCTCTACCGAGTTTGCCCTCGACTCATACTCGCAGCATGGTCGTCACGAGGCCGTAGGAGGTCGTAGGTAGGTCGTAGCAGGCCTTGATGCTAGTCGTAGATACTCGTGGCATCAAGTTAGTCGGGGCGTTTTTTCCAGCATGATGAAAAATGTCCACGAGCAAAAAAAGGTCGCGAATTAGGTCGTGAAAGTGGGACAGGCCCTTAACAGAGAAGAAGAAGCTGTTTATGGTCATAGAGTCACGGAGTCACACAGTGTGCAAACAGGCCCTTCGGCCCAACTTGCCCACGCTGACCAACATGCCCACCTGCAGTAGTCCTGTCTGTCTGCGTTTGGCCCATATCTAAACCTGCCCTATCCATGTACCTTTCTGAAAGTTTCTTAAATGTTGCGATAGTACCTGGTGATTTTAATCCACTAAACCCGGAGGCAAATAGAGCCTAAAATGGCTGAATTAAGGGAATAGCATTTGTCCTCTGGCAGCAAGCTCCACGTTATTTGGTAAATTTTATTATTTGTCAGCAAAATATATTAAAAACGTCACTGGAAAGACTTTGTCTATGAAATTAGTTTCCTGGGAAAAACCAGCAAGGTTTAATTTATTTGGAGCAGATCACAAGGTTAAAACAAATATAAAGTTTGCAGAAGAGGCCGTTTGGCAGATAATGCTTGTGTCAGCTCTTTGCACTTGTCCAACAAACCACTATAGTCACCTTCTCCTTATTATCTTAGAGACCACTTCTATTTGACAACCTTTCATCACTGAATCCCTATACAGTGTGGCATTTTATCACAAGAAATAACTTTTATGCTTTTAAAAGCTAGCTGGTATACCTTCTTTTAATCTTCCCATTCTTCAGAAAATTTCCCTTGTGTAGTGCAAATGAATTTGTGCTGTGACTCCTGGAATAGGGTCCTTTAGTCATTCTCATCACTATTTAGGGTATGATTGCAACACTACTGATCCACTCTATGCTGGTTTCATAAACACAGTTTAATACACTACTTCACAGATTTAATGTAAACCATATAAACCATATAAACCATGTAACAATTACAGCACGGAAACAGGCCTTCTCGGCCCTTCCAGTCCGTGCCGACCATTTATTTTCCCCTAGTCCCATCTACCTGCACTCAGACCATACCCCTCCATTCCCTCCCCGTCCATATACCTATCCACTTTACTTTTAAATGTTACAATCGATCCTGCCCCCACCACTTCTGCAGGAAGATCATTCCACACAGCCACCACTCTCTGAGTAAAGAAGTTCCCCCTCATGTCACCCCTAAACTTCTGTCCCTTCATTCTCATGTCATGCCCTCTTGTTTGAATCTTTCCTACCCTCAATGGGAAAAGCTTATCCACGTCAACTCTGTCTATCCCTTTCATCATTTTAAAGACCTCAATCAAGTCCCCCCTTAACCTTCTGCGCTCCAAAGAATAAAGACCTAACTTGTCCAACCTTTCTCTGTAACTTAGTTGCTGGAACCCAGGCAACATTCTAGTAAATCTCCTCTGTACTCTCTCTATTTTGTCGAAATCCTTCCTATAATTAGGCGACCAAAATTGTACACCATACTCCAGAATTGGTCTTACCAATGCCTTGAACAATTTTAACATTACTTCCCTACTCCAATATTCAATGCTCTGATTTATAACGGCCAGCACACCAAAAGCTTTCTTTACCACCCTATCTACATGCGATTCCACCTTCAGGGAACTATGCACAGTTATTCCTAGATCCCTCTGTTCCACAGCATTCCTCACTTCCCTACCATTTACCATGTACGTCCTATTTTGATTTGTCCTGCCAAGATGTAGCACCTCACACTTATCAGCATTAAACTCCATCTGCATAATGTACATTTATTTAACTCCCATTCTTTGTACCTGATTAATTGATTGAAAGATGGAGCATGGAAACAGGCTCTTTGAGCCAGCTAGTCCATGTCGAACATCGGTCACCATTTCACACTAGTTCTATGTTATCCCACATTCGCATCCACTCCCTGCACAATAAGGACAATTTGCAGAGGCCAATTAACCTCCAAGCCCACACGTCTTTGTGATGGGGAGGAAACCGGAGCACCCGGCGGAAACCCACACGGTCCCAGAAAGGACATACAAACTCCACACGGACAGCACCTGAGGTCAGAATCAAACTAAGGTCTCTGGCACTGTTGGACAGCAACTCTACCAGCTACAAGACCGTAATCACAAACCTCAATTATTTACAACCTTCCAAAGCACAAGGAACATTTGACTTACATTCATTATTTAATCTTTTATATAAATATTCTCTATCATTTAATAATCTATGCACATTTATTTCTTTTAATGAGTTACCAAATTAACCATCCAATTATATGCTCCCATTAGAATAATTAATCTTTCTCTTTATAACGAATATATCTAGCATCTCCCGTATACAAAATATCCTAACATATTATTCTGAGCACACGAAAAAAGGTACTCTCTCTCTCTCTCTCTCTCTCTCGAATCCTGGTAAATATATTTATCTTCAAATCCATATTAAAAAATAAATGATGTTCTTATAATTTCCTGATTGCTGCTTGTGAGACCTCACTATGTGGAGAATGGTAATTGTGTAACCAACATAACAACTGTGAATGCAACTCAAAATGATTTTATAGGAGCTCAAATAAAAAAGCATCAATTATATGGTATAAAATCCATATATAATAAATGATGTAACACACACAGAATAGATCTTGCAATAAAAACTTGCAATGACAGTCAAAAATATGACTAGGGTTCTAGTGCAACTTTGCGCCCCCTTTCCCAGGCAATATAGTGGAGATCAACCATCAAGACACTGGGATCATTTCCCGAAGAACAGGGAAGATTAAAAGATTTCATACCATATTTTAAAAACTATTACGAGCTTTTTTATGATGCTAAAGGCTGTAATGCACTCTGGATCATTCTGAGGCCTGAATAGGGCCGTTATAGTGACGCAGCGGTAGAGTTGCTGCCTTACAGTGCCAGTGACCGCCGTTACATTCTGACTACGGGTGCTGTCTGTACGGAATTTGTACATTTTCCCTGTGACCGCGTGGGTTTTCTCCTGGTGCTCTGGCTTCCCCATCCATTCCAAAGACGTGCAGGTTTGTAGTTCAATTGCTCTCTCTGTATGTAGGTGAATGTAACTGGCGTGCAAGTGATCGCTGATCAGCGTGGACTCGGTGGCTGAAGGGTCTATTTCTACGCTGTATCCCTAAACTAAAAGATGTTGCTTGACCACCAGACTTCTCTTTGTTTCAAACTAATCAGTTAGATGCAGTTTGGAGATAAGCGCCTGAATATGCTTCCGTCCATGAGCCCGTGAGCGACAGATGATTAACTGAGGGCAAGGAACATTTCACAACCAGCCCACTCCCAAAGTGAGCGCGGGGCTGGTGGATACCAATGGACAGTCAAGCGATTTCTGGTGCATTTTTCTCACACCCCTGTTGACATTTCTACAACAGGTTTCGCAGCAACGTTTGGAGAGCTGCCTCAGGAATATTTTAATGTCACGTAGTGCTACTGAAAACTATACAGACTTCAACAAGGCATTGGTGGAGGACATATAGGATTGGAGCCGGGAGAGGTACGTGGGATTGTCCCCCTTGAGTAGCAGCCTGCAAGGAGACCACGTGCCTGCCCAAAGGGCTGACAATTGAGAAGCACACACAACAGGAAAATGAAAATGAGAAGTATCTGCAAGATAACAGTCAGGCTACATTTGGAATTTATGTTTAAGAAGGAACTGCAGATGCAAACTCCTATACTGTTTGCCTGATGGGAGAGGGGAGAAGAGGGAGTGACCGAGATGAGACTGGTCCTTGGTTATGCTGGTGGCCTTGCCGAGGCAGCGTGATGTTGAGATGGAGTCGATGAAAGGGAAGTTTGTTTGCAAGACGGCCTGGGCTATGTCCACAACTCTCTTTTTGCGGTCTTAAACGGAGCTGTTCCCAAACTATGTTGTGATGCATCCTGATAGAATGCTTTCTACGGCGCATCTGTAGACGTTAGTGAGAGTTGGTGGCAATGTGCTGAACTTCCTAAGCCTTCTAAGGAAGTATTGTTGGTGTGTAATTTCTTCACACTTCCGGGATTGCATCTCCCGCTAAGCATATTGAAGTGCTGGAGTAACTCAGCGGGTCAGACAGCATCTCTGGAGAACATGGATAGGTGAGGTTTCGGGGCGGGACCCTTCTCCAGACTCCTGCGTTCCTTTACATCCCCTCTCTCCCCCAGCCTCCCCCACCCTAGTCATCCTACTAATTCCACTGTTCACATCCTTGTATCCCTGTTGTTAGCACATCTTCCCCAGCCAACAATGGACCATTATGGACTCCACCTATCCTGAGGTCATCTGTTTTGTTCTGGCCTTCTCTATCCTTCAGTCTGAAGAAGGGTTCCGACCCAAAACATCACCTATTCCTTTTCTCCAGAGATGCTGCCTGACCCGTTGAGTTACTCCAGCATTTTGAGTCTATCTTCAGACTGATTGGGGAATGGCAAGTACTTTAATTAAGTCGCAGAAATTAGTGAATATTTGAGACATTCGGCCCATCATGTCCGTGCCAGTCAATGAAGTGCTGCCCAGTCTGGTCTGTAATTCTGAAGATGACAGCTCTTCCACCACACATTCATACGATATTTAACCCTTTGTGTGAAAAGCTATCTCTTCATTACCCATTTAATGCTTCCACCAAGTAGCTTAAATAAATGTGTGTAGAAACAAAGAACTGATTAATAGTTAATTAATACACAAATGGACCCAAAGTGCTGGAGTAACTCAGCAGGACAGCTAGCATCTTGGAGAACATGCATAGCTGATGTTTTGGGTCGAGGCCTTTCCCTACACTTCAATTGGCCCAAAATGTCGCCTATCCATGTTTTCCAGAGATGCTGCCTGACCTGTGAGTTTCTCCACCACTTTCTGTCCTTTTTTAATGAATACTTGCTGTTTTTTGATACTACTGCTAAAAGAAATAGACCTTTCCCCTTTAATAAAAGGTAGGCACCTAATAAAGTTACACACCTCAGTTAAGGCCCACCTCAACCTCAACCACCACCTATTCAGCTATTCTTCACCGCTGCACTTTTCCAGTCTCATGTGTATAGACACACTGATCTGTTCTGTATTATTTATGCCTGCAATATTCTGCTGAGCTGAAGCAAGGCAAGAATGTCATTGTCCTATCTGGGACACTTGACAATAAACCCTCTTGAATCTTGAACAATACAGCATGGTAATAGCCCCTTCAGTCCACAAGGTCAGCGCTGAACATGACGCCAAGTTAAACTACTCTCGTCTGCCCCCAGATGCTCCATATCCTTCCATTCCCTGCATATTCATGTGCCTTTTCCAAATGCCTCTCAAGTGCCACTGTCTTAACTGCCTCCACCACCACCACACCTGGCAGCGCATTCCTGGTAAAAAACTTCCTTCATTTCTCTCCAATGCAATCATCTTTCTAACAAGGTGGCGATTGGAACTGTCATAATTTCTCCAGGAAATATTCAGGACCCACCAAGATAAGACCATCAGCCTTAATGTTTATTGCAAATTGTTTTCAAAGGGAGAAATATTTCTGTAATGAATTATTTTTCTCAAGGCTCCAACAAATTTCTTGTCAAAAAAAGGTAGTGGTAGAGTTGCTGCCTTGCAGCATCCGAGACCCTGGTTCGATCCTGACTTGTGGTGCTGTCTGTACAGAGTTTTCACGTATTCCCCGTGACCACATAGGTTTTCCCCGGGTGCTCCAGTTTCCTCCCACACTCCAAAGACATACAGGTCTGTAGGTTAATATGGCTTCGGTAAAAATTGTCAAATGTCCCGTGTGTATAGGATAATGCTAGTGTATTGGAACTGCTGGTCGGCGCAGACTCGGTGGGCCAGGTGTGGACTCCTATATATCGGCGACAACATGTGCAGGCTCGTTGAACACCTCCACTCAGTCCGTCTAAACCTGCCTGATCTTCTGGTTGCAAAACACTTTAACTCCCCCTCCCATTCTCACACTGGCCTTTCTGTCCTGGGCCTCCTCCACTGTCAGAGTGAGGCCCAGTGCAAATTGGATGAACAGCGCCTCATATTTGGCTTGGGCAGCGGTATGAATACTGACTTCTCTAACTTCAAGTAACCCTTGCTTTCCCTCCCTCCCCATCCTTCCCCCTTCCCGATTCTCCGACCAGTCTGACTGCCCCAAATACATTTTATGTCTGTTTGCTTGCTCTGTTTGTAGGCCGAAGGGCCTGTTTCCGCGCTGCAACCCTTCACCGAACTTAACTATCAAGGAGCATGGATACGCAAACTAATCTGCCCCATCTTGTCTAAGGGATTCTTTCAAGGACTTTTCGGAGGCTGTCTTCGAAAGGTGGAAGGTGAGATGACAAATGTTTCAAAGTAGATATTGCAAGAAACATAGGGCAGGCACAGATAAAAGAGTTAATAGATTGCCAACACACGAATGGACAGTGAAAATCGATGGACAAAACTGATAGTTGCTGAGGCTGACGGTGAGAGACTAAACTGAAATGTAAACACGGAAAATTGCTGGGATGAAGGATGAGAAGGACAATGCTATCAATGACATTGACAAGCTAAGCCAAGGATGGATGGATTGCTATGAACAGAGTGTCACTTAACCAGCTCAGCAAACCTAGTGCACAGCTATTGCCCGATGAAACAGCTGAATGCACAAAAGGACATCAGGGATAGGGCTTAAGATTGCCCCCGCCACGATTTGTATCCGGGGACAGGGATTTCTGGTCAAATCCTAGAGTCTTCTAACCTAGCAGCTCAGCCTCCCTCTAACGAGGGTATCAGGGGTTATGGGGAGAAGGCAGGAGAATGGGGTTAGGAGGGAGAGATCAAATGCCGTGATTGAATGACCGAATGGCCTAATTCAGCTCCTGTCACTAATGAACTTATGAACACAGGTAGCAATGACGGCAAATGCAATGCCAGTATTTATTTTGAGAGGACAAAAATATAAAAATAGGGATGTAATGCTGAGACTTCAGGCACTGGTTCTGCTGCATTTGGAGTACTGTAGGCAGTTTTGGGCCCCATATCTGAGGAAGGATGTGCTGGCGCTGGAGAGGGTCCAGAGGAAGTTTACGAGAATGATCCCAGTAATGATGGGGTTAACATATGATGAGCGGTTGATGGCACTGGGCCTGTACTCGCTGGAGTTTAGAAGGATTAGGGTGGTGAATCTGTGGAATTCATTGCCACAGAAGGCAGTGGAGGCTATGTCAGTGGAGGATATTTTTAAGGTGGAGAGTGACATATTCTTGATTGGTACGGGTGCCAGGGGTTATGGGGAGATGGCAGGAGAATGGTGTTGAGAGGGAAAGATAAATCAGTCATAAGTGAATGGCGGGTTAGACTTGATGGGCCGAATGGCTTAATTATGCTCCTATAATTTATGGACTAACACCAATTCCTCTACTTCCTGAGGAGACTGAGGATATTTGGCATGTCTCCAATGAGTCTTACCAACTTCTGCAGGTGCACCATAGAAAACATACTGTCATAAGGTCATAGTGATAGGTGTAGAATTAAGCCATTAGGCGCATCAAGTCTACTCAGCCATTCAATCAAGGCTGATATATCTCTCCCTCCGAACCCTATTCTCCTGCCTTCGCCCCATAACCCCCGACGCCCATACTAATCAAGAATCGATTTATCCCCGCCTTAAAAATATCCACTGACTTGGCCTCCACAGTCTTCTGTGGCAAAGAATTCCACAGATTCACCACCCTCTGACTAAAGACATTTTACTAAAGACGACTGGGGTGGGAGATTGCAACCTTCGCGTGGCCCGCCCTGTTTCGACGACTGCAATCAACCCGGCGTGCACAATCAAATAAGATCAAATAGAACAAGTTGTTCTACAACTTTAGGCTGTGCACGCCACACGCAAGGAGAAGAGACTAAAGAAGACTGAAGAAATACTGCTGGGTTGCATCAGTGAGTGAGGTAGGTTTTATTCAGTGGGTGTCAGGAGACAGCCTTCCTCAGCAAGCTGGTTGCATTTCAGCACCTGGGAAGCTCCTGTCACATCAAAGCTGTTCCATATGAAGACCGACCGAGCTCGTAACTGCCTGTGGGCAAGCCGCAGGAAATCCACAGGCACACAACAAATCTGATTGCCTTTCCAGACTGAAGTCTGCCTGAGTGACTTTGTTCCAAACTGAATCACTACAGTGCACTCCACGTAGTAATTGTTGTCCCGATGTTGCCTCAGATGCACAAGGCTGCAATTGGATAGAGGGATTTACAGCGCAGTTGGAGTATTACATCAGCTCGGTCGCTATTTCTGATCTAATTTATGAAAACTGTCCTGTTTTACGCCATCGAGGAATTAGACGTGGTCCCTACGAGGAACGGCATGAAGAGGAACGTGCGGATTGATGCAGATGGCGACACGGTGGCGCAGCAGGCAGAGCTGCTGCCTCTCCCCGCCAGAGACCCGGGTTCGATCCTGACCTCCGGTGTTGTCTGTACGGACTTTACACGCTCTCGCTGTGACCACGTGCATTTCCTCCCGATGCCCCGGTTTCCTCCCACATCCCAAAGACGTGAGGATTTCTAGGGTAATTTCCTCTGTATAATGCCCCGTGTGTGAAGGGAGTGGATGGGAAAGTGGGATAACAGAGAAAGAGTGTTGGAGGTTGAAGATTAGAAAGATGAAGTGCCTTTGATAATTGGCCGCTTACTCATCAATGCTTTGGGGGTTCCATTATACTTAACAAGAGAGAGCAACAGCGCCTGATAACAGCAACAGCGCCGGACAAGTCAACAGCTGTATCGGATGGGATGGGTCTGAGGAAGGGTCTCGACTCGAAAGCTTCACCTATTCATTTTTTTCAGAGATGCTGCCTGACCCGCTGAGTTACTCCATCCTTTTGTGTCTATCTTAAGTCAACAGCTATCATGTTGCCGTCTAGAAAGAAGAAGGCACGGCTGTGCAGCTGGTAGTGCTGCTGCCTCACTGCCTCACAGCGCCTAAGATCCGGTTCGATCCCGACTGCGGGTGCTGTCTGTGTGGACTTGCACGAACTCCCTGTGACCGAATGGGATTCTTCCGGGTCCTCCGGTTTCCTCCCACAAGCCAAAGACATGTTTGTAGGTTAATTGCCTCCTGAAATTTGCCCCTGGTGTGTAGGGAGTGGATGAGAATGTGGGATAACATAGAACTAATGTGAATGAGTGATCGATGGTCAGTGTGAACCTGGTGGGCCGAAGGGCCTTTTTCTGGGCTGCATTCATGATATTTGTATCAATTGGTATACAAATATACCAATTGTATATTGATATACAATTACCAATTGGATACCACTCCACTGGGGAATTTGAGGGGTCACATCAAATATTCTCTTTTTGGTATCAAGATGAAGAAGAAAAATAAAACACAAAGCAATTAAAGGTAAAAGACACACAAATGTCAAAACCCAACACGGAGAACAGGAAGTCAATAAATTCACATATCTTGGCAGTATGATTAATCAAAGTACAACATCTTTAGCAAGGACATCGATGCAGTTATCAGACTTGCAAACCTTGCCTTTTAATTCCTTGCGTATTCGCAGGAGCACAGTGCTTCCCAATCAATTAAAGAATAATCACTCATTTTCACCTGTCATAACCAGATCAACTAGCCCGGAGCAATGTGGCATTGATGTAAGCAGAGTGTAAGGTGTGTGGAAACGACATTAGAATTGTGGAGTTGTCATCATACAACATGGAACCAGGCCCTTCAGCCCAATTTATCCATGCAAGCAAGATGCCCTGTCTGAGTCAGTCCCACCTACCCCATATCCCGCTTCACCTTTCCTATCCATGTACCTGTCCGAGTGTCTTTTGAATGCTGTTAGAGTAGCTAAATAGTGTTATCGTACCATGGTGGCACAGCGGTAGAGTTGTTGCCTTACAGCACCAGAGACCCAGGTTCGATCCCGACTACAGGTGCTGTCTGTACGGAGTATTCACGTTCTCCCTGTGGGTTTAAACCAGGTGGGTTTGCTCTGGGTGCCCTGGTTTCCTCCCACACTCTAAAGCCAAACAGGTTTGTAGGTTAATTGTCATCTGCACATTGTTTCTGTTGTTTAGGATAGAACTACTATGAATGGGTGATCACTAATCTGTGGGCCGAAGGGCCTGTTTCCACGCTGTATTTCCAAACAAAATAAACGATGTAATTCTATATTAAGGTCAAGATGAAAGGGTTAAGGCAATATTCTCTCACTTGCACACTGGACACGTGCTTTGTTGGTGGTCTTTGTGAGCAGTTTTGGGCTCCATTTTTGAGGAAGCATGTGCTGACATTGGAGCGAGTCCAGCGGAGGATTACACCAATGATCACAAGGAATGATTGGGTTAACATATGATGAGCATTTGATGGCATCGGGCCTGTACTTGCTTGAGTTTAGAAGGATGAGGGGGAAAACCTCATTGAAACTTGCCGAACAGTGAAAGGCCTGGATAGAATGAATGTGGAGAGGATGTTGGGAGAGTGGGAGAGCACAGGACCAAAGGGTGTTGCCACAGAATAAAAGGCTGTACCCTGAGAAAGGAGATGAGGAGGAATGTCCTTAGTCAGAGGGTGATGAATCTGTGGAATTCTTTGCCACAGAAAACAGTGGAGGCCAAGGCAATGGATAATTGTAAGGCGCAGATTGGCAGATTCTTGATTAGTACGGGTGTCAGGGGTTATGGGGAGAAGGCAGGAGAATGGGGTTGAGAGGGAAAGATAGATCAGCCATGATTGAAGGGCAGAGTAGACCTGATGGGCCAAATGGCCTAATTCTGCTCCTGTAATTTAAGAATTTATGAACCTTCAGTGCTGAGAAATCCAACATTCAGAATAAATGTGTGGATTACACAAAAGCAGGATCCACCTGACGAGTTACTGCAGCATACATCAACACTGAGGAGAGAATCGACAATATCTCAGGCACTGAGACGTAGCTGGTAGGGAATATATCTGTAAATGCCTGTCAATTTGACATCTCAATTATGCAGCAGGCAGAGCAAGGCAGAAAGCTGCTCCTAAAATGGCAGAATAAAACACTAATTACAATACCAGCATAATGCCCTCAAGATTAATGGTAATCCTTATAAAGTTCTATAAAGTAGTTAAAAAAATATATTACTTCTGGCTTTAAAAGTACTGTAAGCCCAGATTTTGGAAAGGCTTTTCATCGATATTTTTATACTTATTGTTGTTCAGCATGGGCTCAGTGGGCAGAAGGGCCTGTTTACACGCTGGATCTTCAGACTTTAGACTTTATTTTAAACTTTAGACCGCCGGCCCACCGAGTCCGCGCCGACCAGCGATCGCGACCGAACACTAGCACCATCCTTCACACCAGCAGCAATTTACAGAAGCCAAGTATCCTACAAACCTGCACGTCTTTGGAGTGTGGGAGGAAACCGGAGCACCCGGAGAAAACCCACGCGGGTCACGGGGAGAACGTACAAACTCCGTACAGACAACTCCCGTAGTCAGAATTGAACCCGGGTCTCTGGCGCTGTGAGGCAGCAACTCTACCACTGCCCCACTGTGCTCCCCATATCTCGAAACTCTAAACTCTAAATAGTACTATGTTCAAGCTTTAAAATGTTTTTACTATTGAAGGAGTGTGAACGATGGCTACATTCTGGAAACTCCTCTGCAGTACAGCTGGGATGCATCATTGTGGTGAACCTTACAATCAATTCTCGTATCAGTCCTTCAGTTTCTGACTGGGCCACATGATCCTGAAAGACCTCGTTGAAATCATGGCCCTTTTTTGTGAGGAAGTATTTAATACTAAATCGTATTACAGTTGATAACGTCACCTCCACCATGTCCCACTTACCTAAATTACCAGCAAGCAAACATTATAAGTTTCATTATAGGTGTCAGGCGTTATGGGGAGAAGGCAGGAGAATGGGGTTGAGAGGGAATGATGGATCAGACATGATTGAATGGTGGATAGACCTGATGGGCCGAACGGCCTAATTCTGTTCCTACAACTTATGACATCCTACATCCTACAACTGATGAATGAAGAGTTGGCACTGAAGTAACAACCTTTTTGAAGTGCCTGAAGATAATTTAAGCAACATTTTTTCAGATGAATTCATACTAAATGAAGAGCCACTTCTAAATTGTACATCTGAGCTCCTTCAGACCGAGCCGATTATATATTGTTAAGTATTCCACTTAATGCTGAAAACTAATCATAGCTCTCCACCAAATGAATAAACATAAAGATGAAAGTATTTATACCTGTCCCTGTACCTAAGGATCAGTTGCTGCGTGGGCCATTTCTGTCAGTAAATTGCCAACCTGAAATTATATTGTAAACCTAGCGATAAGGATAGGTGAGAAATTAATTTACTTTGAGCAACTCATCCATTTACCAGCTGAGTTCCATTCAAAGTTCCTCTATAACCTGAGTTGTACTCTGGATAAAATTCATGAAAAAGATATTCTCTTAAAGAAATTAACAGGCAATTGAACCTAAAAACCCTTTGGTACGGAGAAAACGAAATAACCGCTGTGATGTGGCAGGTCCACCACCGATTTTTCGGCACATACCTGGGTTCCGGAGCGTTACCGCATTATCGGTTTTGCCGGCTCAACAGAGGTCTCGGCCTTGGAGAAGCTGAGATTCCGGCCTGCAAAGTCGGCTGCAGAACACGGCTATGGGAACGGATCGGAGTTCCAGAACCCCGGCCACAGGGGGCAAATTAGACCCGCCGATCGGACGCGGTAGTGCCGATGAGGTAGAGATCGGCCTCCTCGCCACATTCTATCGGCCACCTCACTTAGGCACCAACATTTCGGGGGGGGGGGGGGGGACTTCTGTGGGAGGGGGGGGGTGGATTTTAAGTGCGCTCTCGTAATTTTGGGAGTCAAGCGGGTCAAAGGTTTTCACTGTACCGTGGTACACATGACAATAATAAACCTAAGCTTAAACGTGATGCCTGGCTACTGGGACCAATCTCTAGGCTTAGCTCATTGGGAAAGATGTAGTATTGGAACAAAAATCCTTAAACATCAGTCTGCTCAATATGAAGCTGATGAAGAGCACTGAAGAGAGGAAGACCAGCATTGCTTCCCTCCACCCACAACATCGGGCTCTAACAACTTCCTGATAAATACTGTCATTCACCATCTTTCTCCGATGTACACCAATTCCAATAGCCCATCCTCTTTTGGTCTAATAGTTTGCAGAACTAATGAGCAACCTGAGATCCAGTAACAAAAAGATAAGCGCAGTAGCACAGCGGATAGAGCCGCTGCCTCACAGCGCCAGTGACCGGGGTTCGATCCAGACCTCGGGTGCTGTCTGTGCGGAGTTTGCACGTTCCTCCGATGACTGCGTGGGTTTCCTCCGGGAGCTCCGGTTTCCTCCCACATCCCAAAGACGTACAGGTTTGTAGGTTAATTGGCCCTCTGTAAAATTGGCCCTTGAGTGTAGAGAGTGGATGGGAAAGTGGGATAACATAGAACTAGTGTGAACGGGTGATCGACGGTCGGCATGGATTCGGTGGGCCGAAGGGCTTGTTTCCATGCTGTATCTCCAAACTAAACTAAACAACACAGGGAAGCATGATCTAACTATTGTAACTGTATTGGGCTTGTGGATCTACTGTGAATAATTGATATTCCGTATATAATGGGACTTCCACCCCAACAGTGGGCGATTCTGGAATAAACTCTCACGGCAACAAAGGAAGAGTCTGGTAGACATTTTCTTCGGGAAGTTGTTGATGACTTTTGCATCAAAACACATCAATTCAAATTGAAATCCACAGAAGCTGAGCTGAGAAGAAAACTGTCTAAGCTGCCATGGTATTTTTAGAACTGCCATGTATCTGTAGGAGGATGGTTGTAAGCTTGGCTCGAGGGAGAAGACTATATCCTTCTGAAACTCCTCACCAATTTGAGACCTTGCAAGGTGTAACACTGTGTGAACAGCCGACCTGTCACATCACCTCCCACTAAAATCCATCCCTGTCAACCTGCTTTTCCGTTTGTCGCTCCTCATGAACCTATCCCACTACCTCTCAACGATTCCCCTCCTCAACTACTCTCAGGTCATGTCATGAGAACAGAATTAGGCCATTCGGCCCATCAAGTCTACTCCGCCATTCAATCATGGTTGCCAAACTACCTCGCCAGTCATTCGTGGCTGATCTATCTTTCCCATTCTCCTGCCTTCTCCCCATAACCCTTGACACCCATACTAATCAAGAATCTGTCAAACGTCACCTTAAAAATATCCATTGACGGGCCTCCACAGCCTCCTGTGGTGTGAATTCCCCAGATTCACCACCCTCTGACTAAAGGCATTCCTCCTTTCTAAAGGTATGTCCTTTTATTCTGAGGCTGTGCCATCTGGTCCTAGACTCTCCCTCTGGTGGAAATATCCTCTCCTCATTCACTGAATCCAGGCCTTTCATTATTTGGTAAGGTTCAATGAGCCCCCCCCCCCCCCCCCCCCCTCATCCTTCTAAACTCCAGCGACTACAGGCCCCGATCGGTCAAACAGTCATCACACATTAACCAATCGTCCCTGAGATCATTCTCTGGACCCTTCCCAATACCAGCAAATCCCACCTCAGCTGTGGGGCCCAAAACTGTGCCAGTACAGTGACACAGCGCTAGAGTTGCTGCCTTAAAGCACCAGAGACCCAGGTTCGATCCTGACTATGGGTGCTGTCTGTACGGAGTTTACACATTCTCCCTGTGACTGCGTGGGTTTTCTCCGGGTGCTCTGGTTTCCTCCCACATTCTAAAGACGTGTGAGTTTGTACTGTAGGTTAATTGACTTCGGTGAAAATAGTAAATTATCCTTATTGTATCGGATAGAACTAGTGTAAAGGGGAATTGTTGGTTGACACAGACTCAATGGGCTGAAGGGCCTGTTTCCATGCTGTATCTCACAGGGAGAAGGTACAAACCCCATACAGACAGTACCTATAGTCAGGATCAAACCCGGGTCTCCTGGGGCTATAAGGCAGCAACTCTACCTCTGCGCCATTGGCTAGTTTAGTTTAGTTTAGTTTAATTTAAAAATAGAGCATGGAAAAAGGCCCTTCACCCCACTGATTCCACGTCGACCAGCGATCACACGATCACGCTATCTTATCCCACTTTCTCATCCACTCCCCACAAATTTACCGAGGCTGATTAGTCTAAAAACCTACAAAATGTCATCAAGATCAAACCATCATGACTAATGAATCTGAATCAGATTACTGGGGATTGATGTCGATTGAGAAAAGGATTCCATATTATTGGTCAATAGTAAAAATCATGAGTTAGTCACCTGTTCCCCTTGGAGTTCTGAGGATTATTTATCTTCAGCCACTTCGGACCTGGTCAGGGGAAAGATAATTTTCTAAATAATTTTATGTTGGCAACGAGGTGCATTGTACTAATGAGATAAATAATATAATACGTGCATGATAATAACCCCAATAATTAGACGGTAATGAAAATAAATCATAGTACCTCAAGTACACGCATGTGCAATGCTCCTGTTTACGTCTGTACAGTATTTAACAGAGGACTATTCCTCTGCTACTGAGTAAATGCTGAACTGCTAATTGCTATGTTGTGCTTCTGGTGACAACAAATAATCCTGACATCTGGAAAGTTAATGTTCAATTAAAGTGCAAGAAACATATGTTTAAGATAACAGCAATTATTACCCATTAGCTATTATTTGCACTTCTGATCCTCACCAACATTTTCTCTTCCTTTCAAGCACCTCATTATTTCTTGAATTTGATTCATGGAATCAAGTCTGAAGAAGGGGGGCCCCAGGTGGCGCAGGGGTAGAGTTGCTGCCTTACAGCGCCAGGGCCCAGGTTCGATCTCGACTACGGGTGCTGTCTCTACATAGTTTGTACCTTCTCCCAGTGACCGCATGGGGTTTCTCTGTGTGCTCCGGTTTCCTCCCTCAGTCTAAAGACGTACAGGTTTTTAGGTTAATTGGCTTTGGTAAAATTGTAAATTATCCCTAGTGTGTAGGAACGTGAGCGGGGATCACTGGTTGACGTGGACACGGTGGGCCGAAGGGCCTGTTTCCATGCTATATCTCTAAACGCAATTAATCTAAAAGATTAATTGAAAAATACAGCATGGAAACGGGCCCTTCAGCCCACCGAGTCCAGACCGACCAGCGATCACCCGTTTCCAGAGTCTAATTAACCTACAAACCCGCACATCCCTGGTTTGTGGGAGGAAACCAGAGCACCTGGAAGAAACCCAGTGGTCACAGAGAGAACGTGCAAACTCCACTCCGTAAGTTTAACATCTTAAAATCTTAAGGATTGAATATTTAATTCCAATAATTTCAGGCAATTATCTAAATTGTACGAAAATATTTTATATGCTGGCTGACTAACAATTTCCCTCATTATTTTCCCCTCATGAGGGATACATTCTCCATGGTGTTTATTTGTCACATATCCAACTGGACAGTGCAATTCTTTTTGCATATATTGCACTTGCTGGCGCCGCCATGGATTGGCGCCATTATTCAGCCCAAAGTCTGGTCATCCCGCGCGCTCAAAGTTCTGGAGCAGTTTCCGCGAACCAACGTCCCTCTCCTCTCCTCGCCCGGCCATCTTTGTGTCCCGGGGCGTTTCCTGAAGGCGCTGGACGCATTACCCCGCTTCACTCTCCTGCCAGCCCTTGCTCCACGAGGCCGTCGTCTCCAACTCCCTCCCGATATTGAACAACTGGTTCAATACCGACCAGTTAAAAAAGGACAATCCTACCAGTGGTCTTATTCTGGCCATTAAGTAAGTTTAAGTAAGTAAGTAAGTTTATTGGCCAAGTATTCACATACAAGGAATTTGCCTTGGTGCTCTGCCCACAAGTAACAACATGACATACAGTGACAGTTACGAATGACTCAGAAAACACTAAACATTAATAATAATAAAACATTAATGATAAAACACCATTGATCAAGCATGTGAACCAACAAAATACCAGATCAAAGGGAGGCTACAGATTTTTGGCTGTTGAGTAGAGCAACTACTTGTGGATAAAAACAGTTTTTATGTCTGACTGACAGTTTTGACAATCCGGAGTTGCCTTCCAAAGGGAAGTGATTCAAAGAGTTTGTGGCCAGGGTGAGAGGGGTCAGAGATGATCTTGCCCACTCGCTTCCTGGCCCTTGCAGTGTACAGTTCATCAATGGAGGGAAGGTTGCAGCCAATAACCTTCTCTGCTGATCGGTCGATTCGCTGCAGCCTCCGGATGTCGTGCTTGGTGGCGGAGCCAACCCAGACCATGATGGAGAAGGTGAGGACAGACTCTACGATGGCCGGTTAGAATTGGACCATCATTGCTTGTGGCAGATTGGGCATTGAAGGGGCTGTGAAAGTCTTTTTGCTCAATTATTCAGCTGAAAGTCATTGCCAACATCTTTAGCCAAACAGTGGTCACAGTTACTTAATGCTGACGTTCGCCCTCTGCTTCTAAAGCTGTAGGTGTGAGAAGTGATTATCTTTGAGGGAGAATAGTAAGATTGAACGAGAACTTACCAAGTTTGAAGGTTGATCTTTATTTCATGAGGAGTTGCGGTGAGGGATTTCGTGAAGAGCCCGCCGGCACGCATGCGCGACATTCTTCAAAGCAGCGGTGTGGAATCACAGAAACAACAACAGAAATGACTTGGCATAGTAAGATTTAACGAGACTCTGATTACCAGCTGAAGATGATCGAGGGTTGGGAGCGGAGGGCACGAAATCCCTCACCGCAACTCCTCATGAAATAAAGATCAACCTTCAAACTTGGTAAGTTCTCGTTCAATCTTACTATTTCATTTCGGAGTCACGTGAGTGACTTCGTGAAGACTTCAAAGCTTCTGTGATTACACGCCCTGGACAACGTCCATGCGGACACACCACTAGCAAGGATGGATTGGAGTAAACAAGTTGACGAAACGAGGTTATACTGAAACAAAAAGAAGATTTGTTAATAACACAACAAATAACACCCTTTTAATCAGGGACATCCCCACGTTCACACCCGGCGTTCAGCACGGCCTCTGCGAACTGAAGGGGAGCAGCAACAGGCTTATTATAGAATCGCTGGAACACAGCTTCATTCGCCCATCCTGCTGTGGCGAGGATATGGTCCATGGGTACCTCCATGACTCTCGCCGCCGACGTAGATGCAGCCCTGGTGGAGTGGGATGTAAACACATTAGTGTCAATACCTGCCTTATTCAGGACGATCCGGAGCCACCTGGATATCGTCTGGACTGTCACTCGATGGTGAGGTCTTTTGTGAGTGACAAGCAGGTACAACTCCATTCCTCTGATGCTCCTCGTCACCTTGATGTAGTAACGGATGTGAGTGGCTAAACATAGCCGAGCATCTGCAGGGTATGCCGGGAACTTCAGCTGCAGCCCTGTGCACCCAGGTCTATGCTGCTTAAGTAGCTCATCGATAACAAGGACTACTTCTCCCGGGGTCGACGTCATCCTGTCAATACGTAGTTTGTGGAGCGTCTGAACCCGCTGTGCTGAAGTCAGCGCTAGTAACATCACCAATTTCATAGTGGGTTGGTCCAGCTGTAACCCTTCCATGGGTGACCACGACCTGAGCAGGGTAAGTACATCCCTGACATCCCAGGTGATGTTGTAGCGTGGTGTAGGCGGATTCAGATTGAATATTTCCCGCATAAGCCTGGACACTAGCCTGTTCGATCCTACCTCGATGTTGAGGTAGAATGATAGCGCACTCCTGGCGCTGTTGATGGCAGTATAACTCAAGTGCTCATCATGGTGCAACCCCGCGAGGAATTCCAGGACGTCGGCTATGGAGACATCATCACAGGTGATGTGAGAGTGACTGCAGTAGGCTTCACACTTGGTGATGTGGGAGAGATATCTCCGCCTGGTTGACTCTTGACATGATGCTCCAATGGTGTTCATGGTCCGGGTGGTAAGGCCATACTGCATCCATGGCCTGGTCAGAACCTGCAAGCCAGTAATTTTAGATAGGCATGGCAGGGGTGTAACTCCCCTGAGACAGGGTGAGAAAACCAAATGTGGGCAACCCTCTAGAGGGACCCAAGGTTGACTAATCATGTCAGAGACCACCGGATACCAAGGCTGTGTGGGCCAGTCGGGTATGACAAGAATGCCTCTGGCAGAATCCATCCTGATTTTTTGTAATACCCGACTGATGAGGCAAAACGGGGGGTATGCATAGAAAAACCACTTCCCCCAGTCTAGCGAGAATGCATCAATCGCGAATGCCCCAGGGTCTGGTTCCCATGAAACATATGTCGGTACCTGATGGTTCAACCGGGACGCAAAAAGGTCGATATCCGGCTGGCCAAATTTGGCTGTAATTTGGGCAAATATTGGAGGATGCAGCATCCACTCAAACTATCATTGAATTTGCGTGACCTGGTGTCTGCCACAGTATTAAGCCTACCTGGCAAATAGGTAGCTGAAATCCAAATATCTCGATCAATACACCAGCACCAAATAGTATTAGCCAATTTGTCACAAGAGACTGACCTGGTACCGCCCATATGGTTTAAATATGCCACCGCTGTAGTGTTGTCTATTTGGAGACGGACATGAGTACCACTAAGATTAGCACAATATGCCCGCAGTCGGTGAAATGCTGCAAGCAGCTTCAAATAGTTAATCCCTTGTATTAGCAAGATGCTAGCTTCAAGGGGATCCCACCTGCCTCCACAACTAGAAGAGCTGTCCGCAGCTCCCCAAGCTTGCGTCAGTTTTGCAAATATACCACCGGATTGGGCACAACAATGGGTTTGAATGCCTTGCCAATATTGGACACCCACCATTGTAGCTCAACCTTAGCATCGGAAGGCAGCCCCATAGGTCTGTCAAAATGACCAGCGTTCTTTTTTTTTTTTTTTTTTTTTTTTCTTTAACGCAGCAATCGTGGCCCTTCGCAGATTTTGATAATGCAAAGGTCCAAACCGGGCTGCCGGAAATAAAGCTACGATTTTCCCAATCATCTTAGCTGTAGGCCGAATAGATGGTATACTGGCGGATGCGAGATCCTGACATGCAAGGGAAACATCCTCCACCTTGTGAAATGGAATGTTGGCCCTCATTAGAATAGAGACCACCGTGAAACCCAAATAATCCATAACCTGGGATGGGTGAAACTTCGATTTTTCTGGATGGACTATAAACCCCAGCTGCTGAAATATAGTAACAGTTGCTGAAACAGCGCTTCCAGAGTGTTGCCAATAAGCAGAATATCATCTAAATAAGCCATTACAATATGATGTTGTATACGTAATTTGGCCATAATAGGTTTGAGTAATTTAGTAAAGCCTAGGGCGGTAGTAAGCCCATTTGGTAAGGCCCGATATTGCCAGAGCTGATCCATCCAGACAAATTTCAAAAATTTCCGGTGATGTTTCCGGATGGACACTGAATAGCATGCATCTTTCAAATCAATACATGCCATAAAGCAACCATGCGAAAGCAGTGATTTGGCTGTCTCAAAAGGTGTCCATTTTAAAATGTATATATGTTACAAAAGGTATTCAACTGGTCAAGTCAATAATCACCCGACAACCTCCATCCTTTTTTGGCCTAGTAAAAATATGGGAGACGAATTCAATGGGCTCGTGAATAGTTTTCTCTATCACGCCTTTTGTTCCGACGAAAATTTTCAGCCGTGCCTGCTGCCTGCTCAACGGCAGACAGCGTAAACTTCCGTTGAGGCATATGCTGGGATGGAGGACCCCGAATATCCTTCCCTCTTGGAGAAGTCTTCCCCGAATTTTGTTGATTCTGCTGCAGGAGGGGCTCCAATATCCGCTCCATCCTGGCCAATACGCCCCTTGAGCTAAAACTCGGGCGGCCGAAGTCCTCATGTTCTGCTGAACTGCTGGGGCTTCGTCCATCGGCCCACACCTCATCGAGGTGACCCTGGTGCCGGAAAGTTGTCGCCGGTAGCCGCTGCAGCGAAGCTGAGCGATTCCCGCGCGGGAGGTACTCTCAAACGCCTCCTCGGCGGAGCTTGGTCTCGCTGCCTCGGAGGGCAAATGCGATGGGAAGTCGGCACCTGACTTAGCATGGAGATCCGACGCCCGCGCGGGCTTGCCGGCTGCCCATATCATGGACCTAGCCGACGCATAGTCTCGTCCTCCCATGCATGGGGGACTCGGCGACCGTGGCGTATGGGCTCGTTGAAGGGAGGAGCAGTTCGCTGGGCTTAGTGTCTGCTGACGGTTCTCAACTTCTGCTGACGGCGGTTAACCTCCCTGTGCCTACTGGAGCTGGATGGCTCCTCTCCAGTAGCCGCGTCATGCGGCCATACGCCCTTCACCCTGAACACTGGGGTGGTCGGAGACCTCCGCTCAGAAAGATTGCCGGGGCTCCTTTCATCGGCCCGCACCTCTGAGAAGTGATCTCGGTGCCGGAAGTTGTCGCTATCGGCCGCCGCAGCGAACCGCGCGATTCCCGCGCGGGAAAGGTGTTCAACCGTCTCCGTTGAACGGGAGCGGAAGCCGTTGCCACAAAGGGCCCTGACGGCTTGGGGTCGACTCCAGCAGAAGCATGGAGCGACGCCCGCGCGGGCTTGCCGGCTGTCCACATCGTGGACCTTGCCGACGCACGGTCTCGTCCCCCCCATCGACAGGGGACTCGGCGACCGAGGCGGGACCGTACCCAAGCCCCCCGTCCCTGCGGCGGGGTTTGGGAGTTGGATAGCAGATCTCACAGACCCAGGTCCCGCCGTTGCACCAGACCGCACCATGGCGGCTGGTGGAGCCTTGGCCCGAACCGGGTTTAGGCTTACGGGCTCCTCCCCTGCCCTTCAACGAAGGGCTAGCGGAGGGGGGTCGGGCCGCAGCACGACCCCTTCCCCGTGGTCGCCAATGGCGAACTTGTGGCAGGGTCCCCCCTTTCGAGAGGCACCCCGTTCTCGGCTCCTGGAACCAGCATTGGAGCTGCTGCTCCTCGAATCAGCACAGGAGCTCCTGCTCCTTGAATCAGCACTGGAGCTCCTGCTCCTGGAACCAGCACTGGATCTCCTGCTCCTTGAATCAGCACTGGAGCTCCTGCTCCTTGAATCAGCACTGGAGCTCCTGCTCCTGGAACCAGCACTGGATCTCCTGCTCCTTGAATCAGCACTGGAGCTCCTGCTCCTCGAATCAGCACTGGAGCTCCTGCTCCTTAATCCAGCACTGGAGCTCCTGCTCCTGGACCAGCATTGGAGCTCCTGCTCCTCAAATCAACACTGGAGCACCTGCTCCTTGAATCGGCACTGGAGCTCCTGCATAGCGGCGGGTCGGGCCCGGTAACAACAGGGCTCCCCGACATCCACGTCTATTTCCCCACGTACCTGCAGGGAGAGAACATAACATACACCCGCCACAACAAAACACCAACTCACACTGGAGCTCCGGTGTATCGGCGGGTCGGGCCCTGTGCCAACAGGGCTCCCCGACTACCACGCCTGTTTCCCGGCCCGACTCGCAGGTGAGCCGCTGAGAAAGGCTCCGGGATAAGTGGCGGCGACTCCAAATCCACGTTCCTGTAGGGAGAGAACACACTGCTCCCCCCCCCCCAACAGGAAACACCAACTCTAGGGGGCTTAGCCTTACCTGAGTCGGCCCTCTGAAGGGCTGGTCAGGAGCCGCGCTCCCGACCAGCCGTCGACAGCAATGCGATGCGACGATATGTCGCGCATGCGTGCCGGCGGGCTCTTCACGAAGTCACTCACGTGACTCCGAAATGAAATACACTAGCAAACTCTGTTCTTGCCAGAGTAGGAGGAAGTCTAATGGCTTTCACTGTTATTATTTGTAGTGATGCTGCAACAACAGAGAGCTTTAGAAATCTCGCTGAAATAAAAATCTGGACCGCCAAGGCATTTCCTTGTCATTTTGACTGAAGACTAGGATTTACAGAACAATCTTAAAAGCAGCCAGAATTATTGGACTGAATGAGGAGAGGACAGAGAAATGCTGACGATTTATTGCAGTGAACAATTTCATTGCCTGTCGGTTAGTTCCCAGGAAAAATTGATAAATTTAATTTTTTGAAAAGGGGCAACAGAGTGGCGTAGCTGGTTGAGCCGCTGCCTCATGGCGCCTGAGACCAGGGTTTGATCCTGACCTCGGATGCTTTCTGTGCGGAGTTTGCGCGTTCTTGCTGTGAGTGCGTCGGTTTCCTCCGGGTGCTCCGGTTCCCTCCCGCATCTCGAAGACGTGCGTGTTTGAGGTTTTTAAGAAGGAACTGTAGATGCTGGAAAATCGAAGGTAGACAAAAGTGCTGGAGAAACTCAGCGGGTGCAGCAGCATCTACGGAGCGAAGGAAATGGGCAACATTTCGGGCCGAAACCCTTCTTCAGACTGATGTAGGGAGATGACAGCATGCGGACCAAGTCCGCATTAACCAACCTGATCTCGCGGTGGCTCACTTCAACTCCCCCTCCCATTCGGAATGCGACCTCTCTGTCCTGGACCGCTAATACATTGTTTCCCATCGATTGCGATATCCGTGCCTGCTTGATGGAAATTTGTGATTTGTGATTTTTGCCTACTGAAGAAATGTCAGGCAAATTGGTACAGTGTGTTTCCTGCAGGATGTGTGAAGTCAGGGACACCGCTGGTGCTTCTGGACACTACACCTGCAGAAATTGTGTCCTGGTGCAGCTCCTGAATAAACGTGTTGGGGAACTGGAGAAACAGCTGGATGACCTCAGGGCCATCCGGGAAAATGAGAATTTCCTGGACAGGACCTTCAGTGAGGTTGTCAGGCCAGGGATACAGGAAGAGAGAAGGTGGGTGACTGTGAGAAAGGGGAGTAAACGTGGAGTGCAGGAGACCCCGGTGGCTGTGCCTAATGGAAACAGGTACACCCTCTTGGGAGCTGTCAGGGCAGAGGATGCTTCCAGTCTGAGCGGTGGACAGGTCGGTGTCTCCAATCCTAGCGATGATACTCGACCAGCGAGACCGACGTCGGGCACAGGCATAGAGGCGGGTGACTCCATTGTCAGGAGATTCTGTGGCGGCAGACGAGACTCACGGATGGTATGTTGCCTCCCTGGTGCCAGGGTTCAAGATGCCTCGTACCGACTTCAGAACATCCTCGAGAGAGAGAAGGTGAGCAGCCGGAAGTGGTTGTGCATGTAAGCACAAACGATGTCGGGAAGAAGAGGTAGGAGGTTCTGCAACGTGAGTTTAGGAAGAAGGCTGAAGAGCAGGATTTCTAGGGTGGTTATCTCTGGATTGCTTCCTGTACCTTGTGCTGATGAAGGCAGGAACAGGGAGATACGGGATCTGAACGTGCGGCTTGGGGGGCTGGTGCAGGGAGAAGGGATTTAGATTTCTAGACCACTGGGATCTCTTCTGGGGTAGGGGTGACCTGTACAAAAGAGATGGGTTGCACCTTAACTGGAGGGGGACCAACATTCTGGCAGGCAGGTTTGCTGGGGCTACACTTGTGGGATTAAACTAAATAACGGGGGGGGAGGGATTGACAAACTGGGAGTATACAGATGGAGTTAAAGGGGAAGTGAGTACAGGAAAAATTACAAAAGATTCCCGAATTAAAGGGAAGGAAAGTTCAAGAAGGGATAAGAGAGTAAGGTCAAGGCCAATAGTGCCTGGTGTGAGAGGGGAGGTGAATACTGAAGTGTTGCATATGAATGCGCAAAGTATAAGAAATAAAGTGAATGAGCTTGAGGCTCAGTTAGAGATTGGCAAGGGTACACAGAATGTTGGAAAAACTCAGCGGGTGTAGTAGCATCTATGGAGTGAAGGAGATAGGCGACGTTTCTGGCTGAAACCCTTCTTCAGACTGATGGGGGGAGGTGGGGGGAGGCGGGGGGAAGAAAGGAAAAAGGAGAAGGAGGAGCCCGAGGGCTGAGGGAGAGGTAGGAAGGGGAGGAGACAAGAAGGGTTAACAGAATTGAGAGAATTCGATGTTCATGCCAAGAGGATGCAGACTCCCCAAGCGGAATATGAGGTGCTGTTCCTCCAATTTGCAGTGTTGCTCACTCTGGTCGTGGAGGAGGCCCAGGACCGAGAGATCTGATACAGAATGGGAGGGGGAGTTGAAGTGCTGAGCCACCGGGAGATCGGGCTGGTTAATGCGGACCGAGTGGAGGTGTTCGATGAAACAATCGCCCAGCCTCCGCTCAAGAGAGCGGCAAGAATGATGTTGTGGAACTTATAGAGACTTGGCTGCGGACTGGGAACTGAATATTCAGGGATACACGTCCTATTGAAAAGACATTCAGGTGAGCAGAGGGGGTGGGGTAGCTCTGTTGGTAAGGAATGAAATTCAGTCCCTTACGAGGGGTGATACAGAATCAGGAGGTGTAGAGTCAGTATGGATAGAACTGAGGAATTATAAGGATAAAAAGACCCATAATGGGAGTTATCTACAGGCCCCCAAACAGTAGCCTGGATATAGGGCACAAGTTGAGTTAAAATTGGCATGTAGCAAAGGTAATGCTACGGTTGTTATGGGAGATTTCAACATGCAGGTAGACTGGGAAAATCAGGTTGGTACTGGACCCCAAGAAAGGGTTTGTGGAGTGCCTTTGTGATGGATTCTTAGAGCAGCTTATACTGGAGCCTACCAGGGAGAAAGCAATTCTGGATTTAGTGCTGTGTAATGCACCGGATTTGATAAGGGAACTCAAGGTAAAGGAGCCATTAGGAGGCAGTGACCATAATATGATTAGTTTTAATCTCCAATTTCAGAGGGAGAAGGGAAAATCGGAAGTGTCACTATTACAGTTGAGCAAAGGGGACTATGGAGCCATGAGGGAGGAGCTGGCCAAAGTTGACTGGAAAGAGACCCTAGCAGGGATGACAGTGGAACAACAATGGCAGGTATTTCTGGGAATAATACAGAAGGCGCAGGATCAGTTCATTCCATAAAGGAAGAAAGATTCCAAGGGGAGGAAGAGGCGACCGTTGTTGACAAGGGGAATCAAGGACAGTATAAAAATAAAAGGAGAAGTATAACATACTGTAGCAAAGATTAGAGGGAAGCAAGAGGATTGGGAAACGTTTAAGTGCAACAGAAGATAACTAAAAAGGCAATACAGGGAGAAAAGATGAGGTATGAAGGTAAGCTAGCCAAGAACATAAAGGAGTTTCTTTATATAAAATATTTTATTATATTATATTATATTATATTATATTATATTATATTATATTATATTATATTATATAAAATATAATATTATAATATATTATATTATATTATATAAAATATAAACTTTATATAGATTATAAAAGTTTCTTTAGGTATGCACTCCCTCAATAACAAGAATGTCCTTCCTCAAATTTGTAGACCAAAACTGCACACAATACTCCAGGTGTGGTCTCGCCAGGGCCCTGTACAACTGCAGAAGGACCTCTTTGCTCCTATACTCAACTCCTCTTGTTATAAAGACCAACATGCCATTCGCTTTCTTCACTGCCTGCTGTACCTGCATGCTTACTTCCAGTGACTGATGAAACAAGGACACCCAGATCTGGTTGTACTTCCCCTTTACCTAACTTGACACCATTCAGATAATAATCTGCCTTCCTGTTCTTGCTATTAGTGGATAACCTCACATTTATCCACATTAAACAGCATCTGCCATGCATCTGCCCACTCACCCAACCTGTCCAAGTCACCCTGCATCCTCGTAGCATCCTCCTCACAGTTCACACTGCCTCCCAGCTTGTGCCATCTGCAAATTTGCTAATGTTACTTTTAATCCCTTCATTTAAATCATTAATGTATATTGTAAATAGCTGCGGTCCCAGCACCGAGCCTTGTGGTACCCCACTAGTCACTGCCTGCCATTCTGAAAGGGACCCGTTAATCTCTACTCTTTGTTTCCTGTCTGCCAACCAAATTTCTATCCATGTCAGTACCCTACCCCCAATACCATGTGTTCTAATTTTGCCCACTAATCTCCTATGTGGGACCTTATCAAATGCTTTTTGAAAGTCCAGGTACACTACATCTACTGGCTCTCGTCCATTTTCCTAGTTACATCTTCAAAAAATTCTGGAAGATTAGTCAAGTATGATTTGCCCTTCGGACCGATCCTGTTACTGCTATCCAAATGTGCCGCTATTTCATCTTTTATAGTTGACTCCAGCATCTTCCTCACCACCGATGTCAGGCTAACTGGTCTATAATTCCCTGTTTTCTCTCTCCCGCCTTTCTTAAAAACTGGGATAACATTAGCTACCCTTCAATTCACAGGAACTGATCCTGAATCTATAGAACATTTGAAAATGATCACCAATGTGTCCATGATTACAGAGCCACCCCCTTAAGTACCCTGGGATGCAGACCATCAGGTCCTGGGGATTTATCAGCTTTCATTCCCATCAGTCTACCCAACACCATTTCCTGCCTAATGTGAATCTCCTTCATTTCCTCCGTCACTCTAGGTCCTCTGGCCACTAGTACATCTGGGAGATTCTGGCCACTAGTACATCTGGGAGATTGTTTATGTCTTCCTTAGTGAAGACAGACCCAAAGTACCTGCTCAACTCGTCTGCCATTTCCTTGTTCCCCATAATAAATTCACTTGTTTCTGTCTTCAAGGGACCCACATTTGTCTTAACTATTTTTTTCCTCTTCACATATAGTTAAATAAAGTTTAACTATCCTCCTTTATGTTCTTGGCTAGCTTACCTTCATACCTCATCTGGATGTCGTATGTTGATAGAATGGAGCAACTGGGCTTGTATACATTGGAATAGAGAAGGATGAGAGGGGATCTTATTGAAACATATAAGATTATTAAGGGATTAGACACGCTAGAGGCAGGAAACATGTTCCCGATGTTGGGGGAGTCCAGAACCAAGGGCCACAGTTTAAGAATAAGGGGTAGGCCATTTAGAATGGAGATGAGGAAAAACTTTTTCACCCAGAGAGTTGTGAATCTGTGGAATTCTCTGCCTCAGAAGGCAGTGGAGGCCGATTCTCTGGATGCTTTCAAGAGAGAGTTAAATAGAGCTCTTAAAGATAGCGGGGTCAAGGGGACATGGGGGAAGGCCGGAACGGGGTACTGATTGTGGATGATTAGCCATGATCAAAGTGAATGGCAGTGCTGACTCGAAGGGCTGAATGGCCAACTCCTGCACCTGTTGTCTATTGTCTATTGAAATGTCAAAGACTAGAAGGCATAGCTTTAAGGTTAGAGGGGCAAAATTTAAAGGAGATGTGCTTTAACGCAGAGGGTGGTGGGTGTCTCGAATGCACTGCCAGGGGTGTTGGCGGAGGGAGATATCCTAATGGCATTTGGGGCTTTCAGATCGGCATGTGTGTATGCAGGGAATGGAGGTATGTGCAAGCGGAGGATATTAGTTCATCTTTATGTCCCTTTGTATCTCCCTTCACAAATGCTGCCTGATCTACTGACGCACTTTGTCTTTGACCCTTTCTTACGTACACGTGGGGGTGTGGGACGGCACAGTGGCGCAGCAGTAGAGTTGCTGCCTTACAGCGCTAGAGACCCGGGCTCGATCTTGACAACGGGTGCTTTGTATACGTAGATTCTCGCCGTGACATAGAAACATAGAACATAGAAATTAGGTGCAGGAGTAGGCCATTCGGCCCTTCAAGCCTGCACCGCCATTCAATATGATCATGGCTGATCATCCAACTCAGTATCCCGTACCTGCCTTCTCTCCATACCCCCTGATCCCCTTAGCCACAAGGGCCACATCTAACTCCCTCTTAAATATAGCACGTGGGTTTTCTCTGGGTGCTCTGTTTTCCTCCCTCACTCCAATAACGTGCAGGTTTGTTGTCGAATTGTAACCTAAATGGCTTTGTTAAGAAGGTTTGTAGCCTAATTGGCTTTGATAAATTGTTCATAAGCTCATACGTACTAGGAGTAGAATTAGGCCATTCAACCATGGCTGATCTATCTTTCCCTCTCAACCCCATGTGCCAGCCTTCGTATCATAAACCATGACACCTGTACTAATCAAGAATAGTGCTAGTGTATGGGTGATCGCTGGTCGGTGGGTCAAAGGGCCTGTTTCAGCACTGCATCTCTAAACTAACCTAAACTAAAATAAGCTAGACTTACACAAGAATGCACTGAAGATTTTTAACAGGTTGATAGATGCTGAAACAAAATACTGTTCTTTTCGCCAGTGGCGAAGTGCTCCTGACTCAGGGAGTTTACCAGGAGCCTCATTGCATCTTGTGCCAGTCGTTCCCATGCTACCCACATCCGCCGGGCGAGCTATAATAATCCAGTTTTCCTTTCTTCACCAAGAGAGAGAGAGAGAGAGAACTCTTCACGCAGTGACAATTTTCTTTATAGCCTCTCAGGAGAATCCCTCCTTGCCGCAAAATCCAGGCTTAAATAGTTAGCGATGACAGGCGCTGCATTTCAAATTGTGGTAATGGATCACTTTCCTCATTGAGACTGATGGGGGAATGGCGGAGAGCTGGCACGGTGCAGGGATAACTAGCCGAGCCCCAGTTCATTCCGGGGAAGAGGGCCACGGAGCAGGAATCTTTGGAGGAATCATACGGACAATTTTATTCTCCTTTCATAAATTAGGAAGAGATTTGGAAGACATTGTCTTCTAGACGGTAGCTGGGGATTCAGTGCTGTTTTTTTTGTCAGTGGTGAGTCTCTTTCCCACCTGAATATTAAGTGGTTCATGCAGCAGTGGGGAATGACTCCGAACTGAGCATGTCAATGACCTGTGATGCCCCCTGCAGCCTTTAGTACTTAGAGATACAGCGCGGAAACAGGCCCTTCGGCCCACCCAGACCGCGCCGACCAGCAATCACCCCGTAAACTCGCACTATACCACACGCTAGCAACAGGTTGTTATTTTCCAACTTACCGAAGCCAATTAACCTACAAACCTGCACAACTTTGGAGTGTGGGTGGAAACCAGAGCACCAGGAGAAAACCCACGTGGTCAGGATCGAACCCGGGTCTCTGGTGCTGTAAGGCAGCAACTCTACCACTGCGCCACTGTGCTGCCTCATGCTACTTAGTTAATGCAAAGGCAGAAGGATGTGTTGAATGCTGTGAAGTGGAGTTCGTCCGAGACAGTGGCAATGTTACAAAATGTTGAGATTTTAAAATCAAGTCTGCAATTTATCCAATCAGATAAAGCATAAAAATAAGTTTAATTTGACACCTAATTCACTTTCATATCTTCAGTATTTAAAAAGTTATGGCTATTTTCATACTCGGAAATTAGCATCTTGTTCCCTATTGCTTTTCCATTGACTTAACACAAAAGCTGTGATCAAGGACAGTCAACAGCCCATACCTTTCTTAAAAATTAAGAGAACTGAATGAAAGTTTCAGTTATTATAGATTGAAGCTTTCTGAAACAAATATGAAACAATCTTACTTGGATGACCTGAAATTAAAGCATATAACTAGTTAGTTACCTAATTGTAGCTAATTACAAAATTCAATTACTAGATCTAAACATCTATCCATTTCTTAAGAAAAGTTTAACATTTTAAAAACGCCTAAGTGTCCAAATAACATTCACACAAGAATTCACAATATAACATGATTTTTAAATCTCATTGTCATGAATTTATAGGTCAAATTGAAGGAATTTAGTGTTTAATTCCCGTAAATTAATGGCCACTTAAATCATCTTGCGAGTGGGTTTTTGTGGAACGCGATCGTTTGGAACGTTGCGGTTTGCGGTGAATTTAACCCCCAGTTGGCAGGAAAAATACTGCCGGTTCGTATATTTTCAAAGTCACCTTTTTGCAACATGAGATTTTGATTAAAGGCATCCTAAGAAGCACGTTTTTATGTAAAAATAAACTGTGTACTTATTTTTGTCCCCAACATGAGATCCGTCCCATTGTCGGCAGTCACGGCTTTAGCTGATGATTTTTAATTCACTCATGCTATTACATTATCCAGCGTAGTTTAAAAATAACTTTATAAAACAAATGTCGGAGCAATTTCTCTTCAGCAACTAAACCCCCTGAGATGAATCTATTTGTATAGTCTGGAGTAAACGGCATTTTAAACCCGCCCCCCTCTCACAGGCGCCAAAGTCGCACACATGGCCAATGGCAGAACTGCAGCGCCGCTAAAAGGTAAGTCTTATAACATACCTAGCAACAGCATGGAAAAAGGCCCGTTGGCCCACTGTGTCTGCGCCGATCATCGATCACCCGTTCACACTAGTTCTGTGTTATCCCACTTTCCCATCCACTCCTGACACACTTTACAGAGGCCAACTAACCTACAAACCCACATGTCTTTGGGATGTGGGAATAAACTGGTGCACCGGGAGGAAACCCACGTGGTGACAAGCAGAACGCGGATACACCACCCAGACAGCATCCGATGTCAGGATGGAACCCAGGTCCCTGACGCTGTGGGCCACCGGCTCGACCAATTAATATTTCTTAGACACAAAATGATGGAGTCATTCAGCCGGAAAGGCAGCAACTCTGGAGAAAAAGAATAGGTGACATTTTGGGTCGGGGCCCTTCTTCAGACCTCACCTATTTTATCTCTGAGCTGCTCCAGCATTTTGTGTCTACCTTCGGTGTAAACCAGCATCTGCTATTCCGTCCCATATATAATTAATGTTTCTTTCTCTATGGATGTTGACTGACCTGCTAAGTGCTTCCATTTATTGTTTCTAAGTTCTATTTACAAGTTCCTAAATGCCCACAAAAGCCACAGAGATAAATAATTGAACATCCCTTCTTGGCTTCTCTATCTACCTTATTCACTGGAGGAGGTATTTTTAGTTGTGATACTGTGTTATCTGTCTTCTCTGATCATTGCTGTAGCTGAACGAAAACTCATATTCAGTAAGCTGTCATAGGCAGGATTACCAAAAATCACGCTGTACTTGCAATAGGATGAACAACAACAAAACAAGTATGTTAATTAGGATCCACGCTGTCCCCCCAAATCATAAAGAGAAGTTTATCGCAAGAGCTCGTATAATCCAGAAACCACCAAAGCTTGTATACTTGTTTAAGATAGAACTGCAGATGCCAGAAAAATGTAAGGTAGACAAAAATGCTGGAGGAACTCAGCGGGTGAGGCAGCATCTATGGAGCGAAGGAACAGGTGACATTTGGGGTCAAGTCTCTTCTTCAGGCTGATGTGGGGGTGGGGAGTGGGGTGCGGGAAGAAGAAAGAGTGTATACTTGGGTCTTGGGGCACACGTGTACTGATTGACTACACAATATGTTGCCGATCCTGGCCCAATCGATGGCAGATATCTGAAACCATTGATCATTGTACTCAGAGTGGACAGGTGACGTTTTTAGGTTGGGAAGCCTTCTTCATTCTCTGAAGAAGTGTCCTGACCTGAAGCATCCCCAAATACCGCCTGACCCCAATTGAGTTGCTGCCTCAGAGCACATTGAGGGCGGCACGGTGGTGCAGCGGTGGAGTTGCTGCCTAAAGCCCCTGTCCCACTTTCCTGAGTTACTCACGAATTCTCCCGAGTTTTCCCCTTGATTCAAGGTCGGGGATGCCAGCCGTAGGTACTGGGGGCTATTTTTTTTACTCAGGTTGGCGCGGACTCTCTGGCCACATCTCTAAAGACTACATTTGTGACCAAAAATAACTAACTTTGAAGATCAACTGAAATTTAGTTAGAGATACCTTAACCTTGCAGGACTGTCAAAATGTGTAGAAAGGAACTGAAGATAGACCGTTTGTATTCACTTGTTTTCACCTTCCCCACAGCCAACAATGGACCATTGTGGGCTCCATCTTTTCTTGGTTATCGTTGCTGGCTTTGATTTGTCCTTTTCATTCCTTTGTTCTTTGTACCTTTTCATGCCCCTTGTTTCCCCCTCCCCTGACTCTCAATCTGAAGAAGGGTCATAGAATCATAGAGTGGTACAGTGTGGAAACAGGCCCTTGCCCACATCGGCCAACATGTCCCAGGTACACTAGTGCCACTGCCTGCATTTGGTCCATATCCCTCCAAACCTGTCCTATCCATGTACCTGTCTAACTGTTTCTAAAACATTGGTGTAGTCCCAGCCTCAACTACCTCCTCTGGCAGCTCGTTCCATACACCCACCACCCTTTGTGTGAAAAAGTTACCCCTCAGATTCCTACTAAATCTTTTCCCCTTCGCCTTCACCGACCCGAAACGTCACTTACACCTTTTCTCCAGAGATGTTGCCTGACCCGCTGAGTTACTCCAGCCTTTTGTGTCTGTTTAACTCGTAGAACAGTGATGGGAAGCCCTGTTGTTTTGGCCTTACCGTTTCACTCCAGGCTGTAATGGGGATCATATAAATGTAAATGTTTAGAACAGTTGACACCGCGAGAAGCGTATACTTAATTCCATTCACCGCTCAAAGAAAATGTGATTCCTTCGCACAATCTTTAAATTACATTAAATCCTGAAACATTCATTTCCCTTGTAAAGAATATCATTAGAACAAGGCTATTTTCCCAGAATGATTCCAAGTCTCTCTAATCTCACGTCATGGATTAAATTTGTATTCCAAAATCAGGTGTATGTTGGTTTAATTTACTTTAACCACTGCTATTCCTATCGTTTATCAAATGTTTTCCTCTCAAATCGGCTGTTCCGTTTCAGTTAAAGTGTTCCTGGATATGTACTGCTCTAAGGCACCTGGGTTCTGACACCGAGTGTTGCTGTTTCTGCTGCTTTCCTGTTGTCACCCGTCTAGGTCCAAGGCAAGTCACTGCCATCCCTCTCTGGATTCCAGCAGCTTGTTTGGTTCTGTCAGCAGCCTGACTTCAAGAAAAGCAACAACCCCTGTTTAAAGAATGGTCCCGACCCAAAGCGTCAGCCATCCATTCCCTCTCCAGATGCTGCCTGACCTGACCTGCTGATTTTCCCCAGTACTTTGTTTAGTTCAGTTTAGTTTAGAGATACAGCGTGGAAACAGGCCCTTCGGCCCACCTGGTCCACGCCGACCCGCGATCCCCGCACATTTACGCTATCCTACACCCACTAGGGACAATTTTTCATTTACCAAGCCAATTAACCTACAAACCTGTACGTCTTTGGAGTGTGGGAGGAAACCGAAGATCTCGCAGGTCACGGGGAGATCGTACAAACTCCGTACAGAGAGCACCAGTAGTCGGGATCGAACCCGGGTCTCCCACGCTGCATTCGCTGTGAGGCAGCAACTCTACCACTGCGCCACCGTGAGTTTAGTTTAGAGATACAGATATGGCGCAAAAACAGGCCCTTCGGCCCACCGGGTCCGTGCCGACCAGCGATCCCCATGCATTAACACTACCCGACACACACTGGGGGCAATTTAGATCAACAACCATGTTTATTACAAGGTAATGACAATGCAGGACACTCCTGCTTCACTCAGGAATTCTCCTCAAAAATTCTCTCCAAGCAATTGAGCATCCGAATGTTTTTGCTCATTTTAGTGTAAAATACAATCCCGTTAATCCGTTAAAAATAAGTCGGACTTTCCCACCAGAGGAAGCACTGAATCACAATTTGATTGGTTGTGCAGAATCAATGAAGCTTGACAAGGCACAGATATATTTTGTTTTAAGAGGCAGTCTACCGCTTTGGCCCTTTGAGTATTGTATATAATATTATTTCATGCATGAAAAAGATGGTTTGACTTGTAGTCAATTTAATGATCTCTTTTCACATGAGAGTCGTGGACCCTTGTTTGAAAAGGGTCTTCTTTTAGTTTAGTTGAGCAATACAGCACGCAAGCAGGCCCCTCGGCCCACCGAGTCCGCGCCGACCAACCATCCCCATACACTAGCCCTACACTACACACTAGGGACAATTTACAACTTCACCCAAGACCAAACTTGTACGTTTTAGGAGTGTGGGCGGAAATCGGAGCACCTGCAGAAAATGACGCGGTCACAGGGAGAATGTACAATCTCCGTCCAGACAGTACCCATAGTCAGGATCGAACCCGGGCCTCTGGCACGCGAGATAGCCCCCCTCATCCTTCAAAATCAGTGGATACAGGCCCAGAGCCATTAAACACTCATATGCTAAACCAATCATCCCTGTGATAATTCTCGTGAACCCCTCCTGGACCCTCTCCAACGCCAGCACATCCTTCCTCATATATGTCCCAAAACTGCTTGCTATATTCAATTTCAATGTCTCCCGCACTTTTGGCTCCAGCCCAAATATTAATCATCCTTCCCAAAGCCAGATTAGTTTTGGTGAAAACTGTCAGCTTTGCAGTGGTAAATCAGAAATGTGAAGCATAAAAGCAAGCATTTCCTCCAGTTCCTCTTCGACTAAGAAACGTAGTCACTTAGAAACAAGGAACTGGAGATGCTGGTTTACAAAAAAAGACACAAAGTGCTGGAGTAACTCAGCGGGTCATGCAGCATCTATGGAGAACATGATAGGTGGCGTTTTGGGTCGCGACCCTTCTTCAGACGAGAGTTACTCCAGCATTTTGTATTTTATTTAACATGTGATATATGATGTATTAACGTCTCTTTGCAACCATTGCCGGGCAAGTTGTTGAACTTGCTGAGAACAAATGATATTTTTTGCTTTAAGACGCAGCATAAAATCCCATTACTGCCCGGGTAATTTGATGTCATTACACTATTAACTTGGTATTATTTGTCTTATAGATCTTAACACTAAATAGCAACAGATTTCACCTACTTTGGACTGTATTTAGAAAAAGCATAGAGATGTTTGGTGCATTTTCCAAAGGCTGAAAATGAGCTGGGGATTTGGAACTTCCCAAAGCTGCAATAAGCGTGTCGATGATAAATCTATAATCATTACTGTCACCAGTTTTATAAGGAGCAAAGCAAGCCAAAGAGTACGTTTACAATCAATAGCACCTTCTTAAAGGTTTTTTTCCCCCTGCCTAAAATACAGTGGAGAGCAGGCAGATCAAAAGTGCTGGCAGTGCTCATGGCTGTAAGACTACCAATGTTTCTGGTTTATACACAAGGAACAGCAGATGCTGGAACCTTATGTAGAACACAAAGTGCTGGAGTAACCCAGTCTGAGGAAGGGTCTTGATCCGAAACGTCACCCATTCCTTCCCTCCAGAGATCCTGCCTGTCCCGCTGAGTTACTCCAGCATTTTGTCTCTACCTTCAGCATCTCATAGAGGACAATGACAGGCGACATGTTGGGTCGGGACCTTTCTTCAGACCCATTGTAATAGGGGTGAGGCAGAAAGGTAGAAAAGAGGTGGGGGGGGGGGGGGGTCAAAGACTGGCAAGTCATAGGTTCGTGTAACGTGAGACGGGGGGTTGAATGGCAGATGGATGGACAATGGCCAGAGATGAGAACGAGACAAAAGGTGATTAAAGGAGAAAAAAAGAAGACAAGAAGATAACCGGGCATATTGATACGGAGCGCCCCTAGATTTTGGTCCACTAGGGGCGCAGCACTGACAGCAGCCTCTGCCTGCAGCCCGTTTGTTTTTCTTCTTTTTTTAATTTTTAGTCAGTTTAAAGTCTGTTTTTTGGGGAATATTTGGCTTTTATATGTGGGGAGGGGGGCAGGGTAAGGGGGAAACTAACTCCCAGTTGCTTCAAGGCGGGGATGCGACTATTTCTCCGAGTCGCGTCCTCGCCCCCCACCTCGCGGCTAACTTCCTGGATCAGAGCGGCCTTTCCTGCCGGGGACCGGGAACCGGACCAGAGCTGCAACAGTGGCGGCGCTGGAGTCACCGCAGAGCGGGCGATGCCTAACTGGGTCGCCGTTGGAGCTCCAGAGCGTTGGGCCACTGCTCCAACATCGTGGAGCTCTGGTTGGGAGAGCTCCCAACGCGGGCGGTGCTGAACTCCATGGAGTCCTGGGGCCCTTTGCCGAGGGCCTCCAGCGTTGCATCTCCACTCGGCGCGGCCTGCGGACTTTGGGAGCCGCAGACTCCGGTAGGAGGGGGCCGACTCAGGGTCCAGGCCGCTGAGGGCATCCCCCAGGCCCGATGTCGGACTTACATCACCCCGGGGAGCGGGCCTGAACATCGGGCCACCAGGAGCGGCGACAGCAGCGGGCTGGGGGAGGCCCCGACCACGGGTGAACATTGGGGAACATCGGGAAGAGACTGACTTTGGTGCCTTCCCTCACGGTGGGAAACTTTGGTCCTGCTGTGAGGAGATGTTTTATGTTGAATTTCTGTCAACTCTGTGTTGCGTTCTTTATTTTTGGCTGTATGGTGACTTCATTTCACTGTGCCAATTGGCACATTTGACAAATAAAATCTATCTGTATCTGTATCTGTAAGATGTGTAAAAAGTAGTAAACGAGCTTACTTTGTTTACGCAAAGGGCAGTGGGTGCATGGAATGAGCTACTGGAGGAGGTCGTTGAGGCAGGTACTATTGCAATGTTTAAGAAACATTGACACCGGTACATGGATAGGACAGGTTTAGAGGGATATGGGCCAAATGCAGACAGGTGGAACTAGTGCAGACAGATTGGTTTGTTTGGGCAAGTTGGCATGGAGGGCCTGTTTCCACGCTGCACGACTGTATGAAATGTAAAGCCAGAGGGAGAGATATAGTTGGAAGGGGAGGGTTGGAGGGTTGAGGTGGGTTAGTGGGAGAATGGATGAGCGCCAGGGTCAAGAAAAAGGGGTTGTGGAAAGAAGTAAAAGAATGGGCTGGAACGTTACCAAAGATCGCAGACTCCATGATCGTCCCATTGGGTTGTCAGCTACTCAAGTGGAATATGAGGTACCGTTCCTGTAGTTTGCGTGTGGCCTCACTCTGGCAATGGAGGAGGCCCAGGACAGAAAGGCCAGTATGGGAATGTGAAGGGGATTTAAAATGGTTGGCAACCGGGAGACCCAGCAGGTTTAGGCAGACCGAGCGCAAGTATTCGGCGAAACAGTCGCCCAGTCTACGCTTGGTCTCACTGATGTAACAAATCCACATTGGGAGCATCAGATTATGCTTTGGACATCAGACTCATACTGTGTTACTGTTGTCCTGTCCCTGACGAATATTGTCTTGTGTTTATAATGGGCCGATACTTGGTCCTTGGCATTTATTAGAGTCATACAGTGATTCAGGCCCTACGGTCCAACTTGCCCACACCAACCAACATGCCCCAACATAGTCCCACCTGCCTGCGTTTGGCCCATATCCCTCTAAACCTGTCCTATCCATGTACCTGTCCAAATGATTCTTTACACTGGCTGTCAAACAACCAGCACTCACCTCTGCAGGTGGTCACTAAGTTGTGAGGTGCCGCGGGGCGGAGGTCTTCCCGAAGTGCCGCCCTGATACCCGTCTAGAAGGTTCGTCGGTCAGCTAGGCCTCGCCCGAAGGAACAGGAAGCCACCATAAGGGCTCGTCGTGGCCCACTGAAGGCTCGGCAGTCGGCATGACCAGGAGGGAGCGGGAGTCGTGGAAGGTGAGGAGCAAGGGCCGGGAGGTGGGTGAACCGAGGTAATCCCTACAGCGCCTTCAAGGCCGGCTGCAGGAGACGCCCTCAGGACAGGGACACGGGACTTTGGACAAAGAATATTGGCGCCAAAAATGGCGGCGTCAGCACGTGTAAAATATGCACGTTGAATTTCACTGCGCAGTTCCTCATGTGACAAATAAACACCATTGAGTATTGAAGCTGTCGATCTCCGATGTGGCCAGGAGAAACAAACACCTTTTCCCAATTTGATTCCCCTCCCCCTTCATTGCCGTTACCCACAGCCAGACTGCATTCAGCAAACCTATTCATCAATGCCATTTATCGATGTTTTTGTAAATTACCTGTCCGTGGGGTAAGCAGGTTGCTGTGCATTTTGAGCAACAATCCCATCCCTCAGATCCACAGTCTCTCCGCTCATGGTTTACGTTTATCATTGCCATGAAAGCTTTGTTTGGCATGCGATCCAAACAGATCAGATATATAATACATTGTTAAAGAAGGAACTGCAGATGCTGGAGAATCGAGGGTTACACAAAAAGCTGGAGAAACTCAGCGGGTGCAGCAGCATCTAAGGAGTGAAGGAGATAGGCGACGTTTCGGGTCGAGACCCTTCTTCAGACCCTTCTTCAGATATATAATACATTTGGACAGGTACATGGACAGCATAGGTTTAGAACGATACACAATACAATACGATACGATACGATACGATAGAACTTTATTTATCCCAGGAGGGAAATTAATTTGCCAACTGACATAAAGAAACACAAAATACATGAAACATGAAAAGAAAGTGATGAGTGGTAAAGGGTCTGTCCCACTTGGCAGTCATTTGCGTGTAATTTACGTGACATAATTTACACGTCACGACGCATGGTGCGTGATGACATAGGCAGTGACGCGCGGCCACGCACGACGTCGAAGAATTTTGTGATGTACAAAATCTTCTCGCGCCATCTGTGTGACGCGCAAATGACGGCCAAGTGGGACAGGCCCTTTAGGCTTTGAGGATGTGCAAAGATTGAGGAGGTGGGGGGGTCAGTCTCAATCTCGGTCTCCCCGATGACATCATGGTGGCAACGCTGCCGGGTCCTCTCCTGAGGCCTCCATGGTGCCGACCCAGGCCCGAGCCACGTGCTCCGTCAAACGCTCTGTTGACCCGGGCTCCGATCCGCTATGCCCCGGCTGGGCTCCGACGCAGGCTTCTCCACAGCCATCTGGGAGGCATCGAGTCTCCAGGTTCACCTGGTTAATTCCCGGGATGGCGGGACTGACATATGTTGAAATAATGGAAGAAATAATTGTAATGACTCGAATTTAGAAGGATGAGCGGGGACCTTATAAAAACATAGAAAATTCTTAAGGGATTGGACAGGCCAGATGCAGGAACAATGTTCCCGATATTGGGGGAGTCCAGAACAAGGGTTACAGTTTCAGAATAAGGGGTTGGCCATTCAGGACTGAGACGAGGAAAAACGTTTTTACCCAGAGAGTTGTGAATCTGTGGAATTCTCGGCCACAGAAGGCAGTGGAGGCCGATTCACTGGATGTTTTCAAGAGAGAGTTAGGCTAATGGAATCCATTAGCTCTTTGGGCTAATGGAATCCAGGGATATGGGGAGAAGGCAGGAACGGGGTACTGCTTTTGAATGGTCAGCCATGATCACATTGAATGGCGGTGCTGGCTCGAAGGCCCCAATGGCCTACTCCTGCACCTATTTCCGATGTTTCTCTGAGACCACGCCGCCTCATATGCATTCCCAGTCTGCAGCCGGGAAGCCTTGAATTGGACATACATGATTCTACATGTAAAGTTTTTATCATTAATTGTATACAACAAAGCAACTGCTCAGAAGCCACACTGAACACCAAGCACCCATTTGACATTGACACAACTGATGCCATTGCACATGCTGGATTAAAATGCAGAACCAATCTTAGTGGAATGCCACATTATGGCAACAGACCACATTCTTCCTTCCATTTATTGCCCTATTTAACAATTTTTGGAATCTATAATGTTCATAAAGTCTTCTTCTTCTTCTTCTTCTTGTGTATGGCGTGCACAGCCTAAAGTTGTAGGACAACTTGTTCTGTTTGATCCTATTTGATTGTACACGCCGGGTTGATTGCATTCGTCGCAACAGAGTGGACCACGTGACGGTTGCAATCTGCCACACCTTCATAAAGTCAAAAGTCAAAGTATCTGGACATTAAGGTGAGAGGGGAAAAATGCAATAGAAACCTGAGGGGCAACTTTTTCACACAAAGGGTGGTGGGTGTCGGGAACGAGCTGTCAGAGGAGGTAGTTGAGGCAGGTACGACAACGACATTTCAAAGACATTTGGACAGGTACATGAATAGGAAAGGTTGAGAGGGAGAAGGGCCAAATGTGGGCAGGTGGGACCATTGTAGTTGGGGCATCATGGACAAGTTGGGCTGAAGGGCCTGTTTCAGTGCTCTATGACTCCATGCCATCCTTTGTACTTGACATTAAGCCTTTATAACAGGTTTTGGTCAACGAGGTTGATGTGAAACTCACATTCTGTTGTAAAACAACTATAAAACTTTAGACTGAGTCCTTGACAAATAATCCTGCTGTTGTAGATGAATAATTTAATGTACAGTTGAGTAGCTCTAGTATTAAGTATTAAATATTCCTTTCTGAATTTACTCAGAGTAGAGTGACGAGTGAATTTTAAACAAAGTCTCGCAACACCAGAAAGTAGACTTTCAAATTTCTCTATGATGGGAAACATTTCAAATGGTCCAAAGTCTTCAGTTTGCTGATATTCGAGGCTTGATTCCTGAACACTGACATTCGCAGCAGAATACAAGGCGTCTGGAAAGCCTACACTGCAGGTACACCAGCAACTTTTCTTCAGAATGCTGACAGTAGTTTCCATCCGCTCTTCAAAGGATTAGAAAGTATCACAGAACTCTGGCAACTTTTGCTTAAGTTACGTTTTATTTCACTCAGCGGGGTAACGCGCACCTTCTGCTTTATCTCAACTGGATACTTCTCCTTGCCAAATGGGGTTTGTCGCAATGCAGAACTTTCATCTGCCAGGTCGCCCAATTCCACATGAGGTTTGTGTTAGGGAACTGAAGATGCTGGTTTAAACCGAAGGTAGACACAAAAAGCTGGAGTAACTCAGCGGGACAGGCAGCATCTCTGGAGGGAAGGAATGGGTGACGTTTTGGATCGAGACCCTTCTTCAGTCAAGTGCCAAGGTCAACGGAGGATCGCCGAGTTCTCAATGGGTGGTCCAGTAGTAGCATTTTAAACCTTGTATTCAGGAGCAATGGTTGTTTGGCATCAGAGCAAAGCATTAAAATATCTGCAGACCCTAACTAAAACAAATCAACATATCATAACTAACAAAACAAAGAAACTATGGAATTACAACTAAAGGACAGAAGACTGAACATGAACAGTAGACACAAGACACTGTACGTTCAACTAACACAGTTTGGCACGGTGGCGCAGCGGTAGAGTTCCTGCGATACAGCGCCAGAGACCCGGGTTCCATCCTGACTACGGGTGCTGTCCGTATGGAGTTTGTATGTTCTCCCCGTGATCTGTGTGGGTTTTCCCCGGGTGCTCCGGTTTCCTCCCACAACTCCAAACACGTACAGGTTGGTAGATTAATTGGCTCGATAAAAATGTAAATTGTCCCTAGTGTGTGTAGGGGAGTGTTAGTGTGTGGGGATCGCTGGCTGATGTGGACTCAGTGGGCCGAAGGGCCTGTTTCCACTAATCTAAACTAAACTAAACCAAATCAAAACCAAACCTCAGGCCTTAGTAGTGAGAGGTTGAAGACATCTGTAACACTGCCACCCCTAGTTTTTTTTTTTTTTTCCTTCCAAAAACTTTATTCGACACAATCATATGATACAACACATCAAAACATAATCAAAATAACACTATATCAAAAAAATCATTGTAGTACAACAGTACATTCATTGTTCACAATACTCTCAACCCCACGCGGTGACCAGCGTTGACGGAAGGCTTCCAGAGTCCCCGTGGACACAGCGTGTTCCCTCTCCAGGGGCATATGTGCACGGACGTAGGCCCGGAAGAGGGGCAGGCAGCCGACTCTCGCCTGACCATCGACCGCCCGCTGCCTGGACCCACGAATGGCCATCTTAGCCAGGCCGAGGAGCAAACTGACAGGTAAGTCCCCCCCACACTCGGCTCTCCCCACTCCCTGCTTTGTGTCCAAACACCAGGATTGTGGGGCTAAAATGCAGCCAGAACTTGAGGAACAACCCCTTCAGATATTGGTACAGGGGCAGTAACCTCTCACACTCCATATACACGTGGAACACGGTCTCTTCCTCGCCGCAGAAAATACATGCGGCGGATGAGCCTGTGAACCGACTCAAAAGTTTATTGCAAACCACCGCTCCATGCAACACTCTCCACCCCAGGTCCCCAATGTAAAGGGGGACAACTCCCTTATAGAGGAACCCCCACTGGGGACCGTCCCCGCCTTCGGGTGGTAACACCGTTCGCCATGGTGTGTCAGGACGGGAGACGAAGGCAAGGAGGTGCAGAATGTGCAGGAGCATTCTGTACAGTGCGTGTCTCTTCGCATCACGAAACGGCATGCTGGTCATCTCAGAAAGGCGGCTCAGGTTGTGTGGAGCTGGTGCCCGAGAAATATCCCGGAGCCTAGGCCCGATGAGCAGATGTGACAGAGCGGGGGTAAGCTCAGTCAGAACCACTCTGGGCACGCGCCTCTCCTCGACACCTGCCATGACAGGGTGAGGACCAGCCACTCCCGCAGCAGCAACATCCCCCTCCCCTCGTGGAGCAACATGCTGGCTGAAGACAGCCAAATTCCTCACTCTTAGCACAGAAGACAGGCGGGTCGACTGATGCCCACCACCGGGAGCCGCGAGACCCCCCTTAGGCAATGACCCTGACATAAAAAATACGTGACCAGAGCGTGCCACCTGGGGGGGTTCTCTACATACATGTATCTCCGCAGAGTCCTGAGTCGGAGAGCCGCCACCTGTGTACGTATGCATACCAAGGACTGGCAGCCCTCCTCTAACGGGAGATAGTTTAGTTTTTTTTTTTTTTTTTTTTTTTTTTTTTCATTTCAAAAACTTTATTCAACACAAATCATAAAATACAACACATCAAAACACAATCAAAAATCACACTATAATGAACAGATCATTGTAGTACAGCAGTACATTCATTTATAATCGCCTCAACCCCACGCGGCGACCAGCGCTGACGGAAGGCCTCCAGAGTCCCCGTGAACACCGCGTGTTCCCTCTCCAGGGACACACGTGCACGGACGTAGGCCCGAAAGAGGGGCAGGCAGCCGACTCTCGCCTGACCGTCGACCGCCCGCTGCCTGGACCCACGAATGGCCATCTTGGCCAGGCCAAGGAGCAAACCGACAGGTAAGTCCCCCCCCCACACTCGGCTCTCCCCACTCCCTGCCTTGTGTCCAAACACCAGGATTGTGGGGCTAAAATGCAGCCAGAACTTGAGGAACAGCCCCTTCAGATATTGGTACAGGGGCAGTAACCTCACACACTCCATATACACATGGAATACGGTCTCCTCCTCTCCGCAGAAAATACATGCGGCAGACGAGCCCGTGAACTGACTCAAAAGTTTATTACAAACCACCGCTCCATGCAGCACTCTCCACCCCAGGTCCCCAATATAAAGGGGTACAACTCCCTTATAGAAGGACCCCCACTGGGGCCCCCCGCCGCCTTCGGATGGTAACACCGTCCTCCATGGTGAGTCAGGACGGGAGACGAAGGCACGGTGGTTCAGAATGTGCAGGAGCATCCTGTACAGTGCGCGTCTCCTTGCATCACAAAATGGCATGCTGGTCATCTCAGAAAGGCAGCTCAGATTATGCGGAGCCGGAGGCCGAGAAATATCCCGAAGCCTAGGCCCGATGAGCAGATCTGACGGAGCAGGGGTAAGCTCTATCTGAACCACTCTAGGCTCGCGCCTCTCCTCGACAACCACCATGACAGGATGAGGACCAGCCACACCCGCAGCCACAACATCCCCCTCTCCTCGTGGAACAACACTCTGGCTGAACACCACCAAATTCCTCACTCTTAACACATCCCTATAGAAAACAGGCAAGCCCCTTAGAGCGGGTCGACTGACACCCGCCACCGGGAGCCGCGAGACCCCCCTTAGGCAACGACCCTGACGAAAAAAATACGTGGCCAGAGCGTGCCATCTGGGAGGGTTCTCTACATACATGTATCTCCGCAGAGTCCTAAGACGGAGAGCCGCCACCTGGGTGCGCACGCACACCAAGGACTGGCCGCCCTCCTCTAACGGAAGACTCAGGACCGCCGCGGAAATCCAATGCTTCCTATTTCCCCAAATGAAATCCACCAGCTTCTTCTGTATAGCAGTTACAAATATAGAGGGCGGGACAAGAGTAGCCAGCCGGTACCATAACATAGAGGCCACCAGCTGGTTTATGACCAGCACCCTCCCCCGAAAGGAGAGAACTCCAAGCAGGCCTGACCAGCGCCCCAGCCGAGCAACCACCTTCGTCTCCAACTCATGCCAGTTTGCCGGCCAAACATCCTCAGTGGGACTCAGGTACACCCCCAGATAGAGGAGGTGCGTGGTGCTCCACGCATACAATGCCATCTCCTCCGGCAGGGAGTCTACCCGCCACTGACCCACCAAAAGTCCAGAGCACTTACTCCAGTTAATCCTAGCAGAAGATGCAGCCGAGAATATCTCCTGGCAGTCACGCATCCTCCGCAGGTCACCAGGATCAGTGAACATAAGAAGTACGTCATCGGCATACGCCGATAGAATCACCTCAACCCGCGGGCCAGGTAGGGCCAGGCCTGTCAACCTCCTCCGAAGAAGACACAGGAACGGCTCCACACAGACCGAATACAACTGGCCCGACATAGGGCACCCCTGGCGGACCCCCCTCCCAAAATGAAAAGGAGATAGCACCGCGCCATTAACCTTTACAAGACACTCCGCAGCAGCGTACAAAAGCCGGACCCGGGCCACGAAGTGTGGTCCAAACCCAAACGCTTGCAACGTCCCAAATAGGTATTCATGCTCTACCCTATCAAAAGCCTTCTCCTGATCAAGAGACAGAAAAGCAGCTGACTCACCAGTACCCTGGACTAAATGAATCAGGTCCCTAACCAGGTGGATGTTATCCTGGATGGACCGGCCAGGGACTGTATAAGATTGATCAGGATGAATCACTTGATGCAGCACGGAGCCCAGGCGATTTGCCATTGCCCGTGCAAAAATTTTATATTCTGTGCAAAGGAGAGAGACTGGACGCCAGTTCTTCAACAAACGGAGTTCGCCCTTCTTAGGCAGCAAGACAACAACCGTCCTACGCCACGAGAGAGGCATCACTCCAGTCGCCAGGCTCTCCCCCAGAACCAACATATAGTCACCCCCTAGGACGTCCCAGAATGCTCTAACAAACTCCACCGTCAACCCATCCAGCCCGGGGGACTTACCCCTCCTGAGCTGATGCAAGGCGCGAGTCAACTCCTCCAAAGATAAGGGGCCATCAAGAAGATCAGCCTCCCCCCTATCTACGGTCGGTAGACCCTCCCACAGATCTTGCTGAGCCTCCACACTGAATCCTTCCGCAGAGAACAGGGACCCATAAAAGGACCTAACCAAGGCATTAATCCTCTCTGGATCAGTGACAGAGGAGCCGTCATCTGCAAGCAACTCCACGAGCTGTTTTCGAGCTCCCCGCCCCTTCTCCAAAGAGAAAAAGAAAGGCGACGCCCGGTCCAGCTCGTGCAGCATCTGGACCCGAGACCTCACGTATGCGCCTCGAGACCGCTCAAGCAACAGACTCCTCAAAACCTCCTTCTTCCTCTGAAACTCTCCCCATTCGCTGGAGTCTTCACCAAACTGACCCAGGCGAGACTCAGCGTCCTGTATCTCCCTCTCCAGCTTCTCGACCGCTGAGTCCCGCCTCCCAGTCGACCCCCATGTATATTCCTTACAAAAGAGACGGATGTGAGCTTTACCCACATCCCACCACTGCCTAAGGGAAGAGAAGCACCTCTGCCTCTCTCTCCACTTCACCCAAAACCGAGTGAATGACTCCCGGAAACACCGATCCTCCAGCAGCCTGTTGTTAAAGTGCCAGTACGCGGACCCAGCCCGAGCGCACGCTGGATTGAAATCCACACGCACCAGACAATGGTCCGAGCACGGCACCAGCCGCATTGAGGCCGCTGAGACACGGGAAACAAACGCTCGGGAAATATAAAACCGATCAATGCGGGAACCACCGCCCTCAGACCTCCGCGAAAAAGCAGTGGAATCAGGGTGAAGGTCCCTCCAAACATCAACCAACTCAAAGGAGTCAATCAAGCCTCTCAGCTTCTTCGCTACAGCAGGCGCACACTGAGTACCAGAACGGTCCCGCACCTCAAGTGTGCAATTAAAGTCCCCACCAAGGAAGACACACTCTCCCCTATCAATAGTGCCCAACAGAGCATTCACCTCCCGAAGCAGGCCGGCCTGCATCGTGCCGGAGCTAGGGGCATACACGTTAATGAAATGCAACGGCATGCCATCCAGGCTCACGGCCAGATGGAGCAAACGTCCTGGCACCACTTCCTGCACTTTTAAAATGCTTGGCAGAAAATTTGGGGCCAACAGAAAAGCCACCCCACTCGAATTTGAGCTGAGATGGCTCATATAAACCCTCCCTTCCCACTCCAGTTGCCAGGTAGGTTCATCACTAGCAACGGTATGTGTCTCTTGCAGATAACAAACTGCAAATCTCCCCTCCCTTAGGGCTGATAAGAGCTGAAATCTTCGAAAACTCGCTCTACTCCCATTTAAATTTAATGTAGCTACTGTGAATGTGTAGACACATTAGATTGTGACCCTCACACTCCCTGTAGTCACAGGAGGTCCTTTTCTGAGGACCTTCAACAAACCCCAAAACTGCCCCAAATCCGAGTCAGAAAGACCACTATCCTTGTTACTAAGGATAGCCTCGAGACTCTCCTGCACATCTAGCCAATCCTCCCACCGCCTTGTAGCGGCAAACCATAATGTTTTGGGAGCACGACTTATTTTTAAGAACTCTCGCACCTCAACAATAAGCTTCGCCTCAGACACGGCCTTGGAGTCTGGGCTCGCAGCCAACCCGCTCGCACCTGAATCAACAACCTCAGAAAGACCAGAACTGTCTGACAAATCACTCTCTGTGCCCCCCCCACTGGCCGCATCGCTGTCCTCCTCCACAGCCATGACACGACCACCCGGATCAATGCTGGGGGTGGGTCCCAACACCCCTGCCTGAGACTCGCAGCCCTCTGAATGGCTGGGCTCCTGCACGCTACCATCACCCTCCTCCTCTGGGCCTGGGGAAGCAACAACAAGAGGCATCCCCAGGGCCTGTGGAACACTGGCACCCTCGGAGTCTGAAAGAGGATCACGTCCCATAACAGCCCTGACCTCCACATCATCCAGAGTGCCCTCTCCACAGGCATCACCCAGAGAATCACCACCTGCCATTAACCTCACCCCAGACAACTCATCCGGTGAGGCATCCCGCCCCCCAGCACCTCCACTGGCACTGATATGGAGCACAGACTTGAACGACAACACCCCCGAAACTCCCCCCTCAGCCTGACTCTGCGCATCCCCCGTCACAGAGGGCACACTACCAGAGGAGCCAACCACGTCACCTAACGTGCTAGCACCCTCAGTAGGCCTCTGAAACGAGGGGACCTCATCCGACCCAGAGGGTACACCCCCAAGGGAGCTAACCACAGCACCCGCCAAGATAACTCCCTCAGAGGGCCCCTGAGATGAAGGGACAGACTCCCGCCCAGTGGACCTACCTCCACCGGAATCAACTTCAGCACCCAGTCCGGTGACACCCGCTGTGGATCCATGAAGAGAAGGCCCAACCACCGACCCAGAAGATACCGGGTCAAGACCACTTTCAGCCACCTCAGTGGTGGAAAGCCCGGAGAAAGACATCCCCTTCGCTCTGGACCCACGCCCTTCCTCCTCTTCACCAGGCAGATGCCTCCTTTTAGTCCCACTCGCATGCGGAGGTGCGGTAACCTCCATAAGGGAAGGGTCATCCGCCTCCACATTACCCTCAACCACTTTGCCACCCACACGTTTAGGCTTCTTTACCCCCTTCCGAGCCACCACAACTCCCCCCTGGGCCCCAGCAGGTGCAGTCTGCACCACACTGGAGCTAAACTCACCCGATTGCACTTTCTTCGCTCGGGCGGCCCTATCCCTCTCCTTCTTCTTATTATGCTTCCCCTGCTTCTCCCAAAACCCCCCCTCAACACTCCCCTCCTCCTGCGCCCCACCTCCATCCACCGCCACAGGCGCAAGACGTAGGGGACGTGGGGGGCTTGGGCTCGCACTGCCCAGGGTCCCCAAAGCGGAACCTCTGGACCCAGAAGGCTTAGCACTGCCGCCCCGGGTCACCAAGGCAGAACTGGCAACCTCAGCCGGGTCAGCAGTACCACCCCGCGCCGCTGAGGTTTGACAAGCCACCCCAGATGGGCCAGCAGTGCTTTCCTGGGCCACTGCACTAGAACCTCTAGCAGTGCCCCCGCGAAAAAGACACTCCCTACGGAGATGTCCAAATTCGCCGCACGCATGACACCGTGCCTTGCCCCAACTCCAACGCACGGTTCTGGGTACACCCTTATGCACCACCTCAAAACTCCCCTCGGCACCATCCCCCTCACCCACCTTCATGAACACCCTCCTCCTGAAACTGAAGACCCCTTTTTCCTCCGGGTCCCCCCCGGGATGCAAGAGACGAAAACATTTAGACCGCACCTCCCCGAACTTGGACAGGTGTGGAATAAGCACTGCATCCGAAAAATAAGTGGGGCAGCTCCGCAGGAGAACCGGTCTCACCCTGGATACCCACGGATCCACCTGTACGTGGACCCCCCCCACTGAGATCCCCTCCTCCAACGCTCGGGCCACACACTCCCGGGTCTTAAGTATCATCTCCACCTTTCCCCTTTCGAGCTCAGAAGAGACAATAGCCCCCCTCCCAAGAAGTTCATTCATGGCCTTCGTAATTACCCCCCTCGACATCATAGGCCCAGTTTGAACAGAAATACCAAAACTGTCCCCATCCAAGTCAACATGAGGCTCAAGCTCAGATGGCCTCGCACCCGCCACTGATGCCGTCGCTGCGTAGGTCCGGACCTTCGGCCGCGCCCCTTCCATCGCCATCCTCACAGAGGCACAAACCAGCTCCAAGCCCCTCAGCAGCACAGCTCCAAGTTAAGTCCCAGAGACAGTCACAGTCAAAGACAGGCAGCAGAAAACAGAAACCTCCAGCTGAAGCAGGAAAGTCCCCAGGTTCGTCCACAGCCAAGAGCAGCTTACGGGAAACTCGATCCCAGTCGCGCTGGACGCAAATGTACCTTCTTCACATTAAGCCAGGCAGCCGCACTGAGCAAAATGACTTTAGGGCAGAGAAGCGGTGCCAAAAACGACAAAGACACCGCACAACTTCAGCCCACTGAGATCACAGGCACTCTTGGCAATCCGCCAACGCCAACCGCACCCTCGACAATGTGGAGAAACTCAGGAATCTTCACACAGATGGAGGCTCCCCAGACCAGAGAAAAGCTTCAACAGCCCACCAATAAGTTGAACTATGAAGCCCCCCTGGGTCTGTGCCCTCTCCAACGGCAAAATCCTGGAAAGGCTGCTCCAATCCTTCTCAACTGCAGAGCTGAGAAGAAAACACGACCTCTCTCTCTCTCTCTCTCTCTCTCTCTCTCTCTCTCTCTCTCTCTCTCTCTCTCTCGCTCACCTATCTCACTCTCTCCCCTATCTCTTTATTTCCCTCCCTTCCACCCTCCCTCTCCCCTCTTTCTCTCTTTCCCCCTCTCTCCTCCCCTCTCTCCTTCCCTCCCCTATCTCTCTCACTCTCTCTCTCTTTCTCTCTCTCCCACCCTCCCCCCTCCTCTCTCTCTCTCACTCTCTCTTTTTTTTTTTTTTTTTTTTTTTTTTTTTCCATTTCAAAAACTTTATTCAACACAAATCATAAAATACAACACATCAAAACACAATCAAAAATCACACTATAATGAACAGATCATTGTAGTACAGCAGTACATTCATTTATAATCGCCTCAACCCCACGCGGCGACCAGCGCTGACGGAAGGCCTCCAGAGTCCCCGTGAACACCGCGTGTTCCCTCTCCAGGGACACACGTGCACGGACGTAGGCCCGAAAGAGGGGCAGGCAGCCGACTCTCGCCAGACCGTCGACCGCCCGCTGCCTGGACCCACGAATGGCCATCTTGGCCAGGCCAAGGAGCAAACCGACAGGTAAGTCCCCCCCCCACACTCGGCTCTCCCCACTCCCCGCCTTGTGTCCAAACACCAGGATTGTGGGGCTAAAATGCAGCCAGAACTTGAGGAACAACCCCTTCAGATATTGGTACAGGGGCAGTAACCTCACACACTCCACATACACATGGAATACGGTCTCCTCCTCTCCGCAGAAAATACATGCGGCAGACGAGCCCGTGAACCGACTCAAAAGTTTATTACAAACCACCGCTCCATGCAGCACTCTCCACCCCAGGTCCCCAATATAAAGGGGTACAACTCCCTTATAGAAGGACCCCCACTGGGGCCCCCCGCCGCCTTCGGATGGTAACACCGTCCTCCATGGTGAGTCAGGACGGGAGACGAAGGCACGGTGGTTCAGAATGTGCAGGAGCATCCTGTACAGTGCGCGTCTCCTTGCATCACAAAATGGCATGCTGGTCATCTCAGAAAGGCAGCTCAGATTATGCGGAGCCGGAGGCCGAGAAATATCCCGAAGCCTAGGCCCGATGAGCAGATCTGACGGAGCAGGGGTAAGCTCTATCTGAACCACTCTAGGCTCGCGCCTTTCCTCGACAACCACCATGACAGGATGAGGACCAGCCACACCCGCAACCACAACATCCCCCTCTCCTCGTGGAACAACACTCTGGCTGAACACCACCAAATTCCTCACTCTTAACACATCCCTATAGAAAACAGGCAAGCCCCTTAGGGCGGGTCGACTGACACCCGCCACCGGGAGCCGCGAGACCCCCCTTAGGCAACGACCCTGACGAAAAAAATACGTGGCCAGAGCGTGCCATCTGGGAGGGTTCTCTACATACATGTATCTCCGCAGAGTCCTGAGACGGAGAGCCGCCACCTGGGTGCGCACGCACACCAAGGACTGGCCGCCCTCCTCTAACGGAAGACTCAGGACCGCCGCGGAAATCCAATGCTTCCTATTTCCCCAAAAGAAATCCACCAGCTTCTTCTGTATAGCAGTTACAAATATAGAGGGCGGGACAAGAGTAGCCAGCCGGTACCATAACATAGAGGCCACCAGCTGGTTTATGACCAGCACCCTCCCCCGAAAGGAGAGAACTCCAAGCAGGCCTGACCAGCGCCCCAGCCGAGCAACCACCTTCGTCTCCAACTCTTGCCAGTTTGCCGGCCAAACATCCTCAGTGGGACTCAGGTACACCCCCAGATAGAGGAGGTGCGTGGTACTCCACGCATACAATGCCATCTCCTCCGGCAGGGAGTCTACCCGCCACTGACCCACCAAAAGTCCAGAGCACTTACTCCAGTTAATCCTAGCAGAAGATGCAGCCGAGAATATCTCCTGGCAGTCACGCATCCTCCGCAGGTCACCAGGATCAGTGAACATAAGAAGTACGTCATCGGCATACGCCGATAGAATCACCTCAACCCGCGGGCCAGGTAGGGCCAGGCCTGTCAACCTCCTCCGAAGAAGACACAGGAACGGCTCCACACAGACCGAATACAACTGGCCCGACATAGGGCACCCCTGGCGGACCCCCCTCCCAAAATGAAAAGGAGATAGCACCGCGCCATTAACCTTTACAAGACACTCCGCAGCAGCGTACAAAAGCCGGACCCGGGCCACGAAGTGCGGTCCAAACCCAAACGCTTGCAACGTCCCAAATAGGTATTCATGCTCTACCCTATCAAAAGCCTTCTCCTGATCAAGAGACAGAAAAGCAGCTGACTCACCAGTACCCTGGACTAAATGAATCAGGTCCCTAACCAGGTGGATGTTATCCTGGATGGACCGGCCAGGGACTGTATAAGATTGATCAGGATGAATCACTTGATGCAGCACGGAGCCCAGGCGATTTGCCATTGCCCGTGCAAAAATTTTATATTCTGTGCAAAGGAGAGAGACTGGACGCCAGTTCTTCAACAAACGGAGTTCGCCCTTCTTAGGCAGCAAGACAACAACCGTCCTACGCCACGAGAGAGGCATCACTCCAGTCGCCAGGCTCTCCCCCAAAACCAACATATAGTCACCCCCTAGGATGTCCCAGAATGCTCTAACAAACTCCACCGTCAACCCATCCAGCCCGGGGGACTTACCCCTCCTGAGCTGATGCAAGGCGCGAGTCAACTCCTCCAAAGATAAGGGGCCATCAAGAAGATCAGCCTCCCCCCTATCTACGGTCGGTAGACCCTCCCACAGATCTTGCTGAGCCTCCACACTGAATCCTTCCGCAGAGAACAGGGTCCCATAAAAGGACCTAACCAAGGCATTAATCCTCTCTGGATCAGTGACAGAGGAGCCGTCATCTGCAAGCAACTCCACGAGCTGTTTTCGAGCTCCCCGCCCCTTCTCCAAAGAGAAAAAGAAAGGCGACCCTCGGTCCAGCTCGTGCAGCATCTGGACCCGAGACCTCACATAAGCGCCTCGAGATCGCTCAAGCAGCAGACTCCTCAAAACCTCCTTCTTCCTCTGAAACTCTCCCCATTCGCTGGAGTCTTCACCAAACTGACCCAGGCGAGACTCAGCGTCCTGTATCTCCCTCTCCAGCTTCTCGACCGCTGAGTCCCGCCTCCCAGTCGACCCCCATGTATATTCCTTACAAAAGAGACGGATGTGAGCTTTACCCACATCCCACCACTGCCTAAGGGAAGAGAAGCACCTCTGCCTCTCTCTCCACTTCACCCAAAACCGAGTGAATGACTCCCGGAAACACCGGTCCTCCAGCAGCCTGTTGTTAAAGTGCCAGTACGCGGACCCAGCCCGAGCGCACGCTGGATTGAAATCCACACGCACCAGACAATGGTCCGAGCACGGCACCAGCCGCATTGAGGCCGCTGAGACACGGGAAACAAACGCTCGGGAAATATAAAACCGATCAATGCGGGAACCACCGCCCTCAGACCTCCGCGAAAAAGCAGTGGAATCAGGGTGAAGGTCCCTCCAAACATCAACCAACTCAAAGGAGTCAATCAAGCCTCTCAGCTTCTTCGCTACAGCAGGCGCACACTGAGTACCAGAACGGTCCCGCACCTCAAGTGTGCAATTAAAGTCCCCACCAAGGAAGACACACTCTCCCCTATCAATAGTGCCCAACAGAGCATTCACCTCCCGAAGCAGGCCGGCCTGCATCGTGCCGGAGCTAGGGGCATACACGTTAATGAAATGCAACGGCATGCCATCCAGGCTCACGGCCAGATGGAGCAAACGTCCTGGCACCACTTCCTGCACTTTTAAAATGCTTGGCAGAAAATTTGGGGCCAACAGAAAAGCCACCCCACTCGAATTTGAGCTGAGATGGCTCATATAAACCCTCCCTTCCCACTCCAGTTGCCAGGTAGGTTCATCACTAGCAACGGTATGTGTCTCTTGCAGATAACAAACTGCAAATCTCCCCTCCCTTAGGGCTGATAAGAGCTGAAATCTTCGAAAACTCGCTCTACTCCCATTTAAATTTAATGTAGCTACTGTGAATGTGTAGACACATTAGATTGTGACCCTCACACTCCCTGTAGTCACAGGAGGTCCTTTTCTGAGGACCTTCAACAAACCCCAAAACTGCCCCAAATCCGAGTCAGAAAGACCACTATCCTTGTTACTAAGGATAGCCTCGAGACTCTCCCGCACTTCTGGCCAATCCTCCCATCTCCTTGTAATGGCCCACCATAATGTTTTCGGAGCACGACTTATTTTTAAGAACTCTCGCACCTCAACAATAAGCTTCGCCTCAGACACGGCCTTGGAGTCTGGGCTCTCAGCCAACCCGCTCGCACCTGAATCAACAACCTCAGAAAGACCAGTCTGACACAACACTCTCTGAGCCCCCCCCACTGGCCGCATCGCTATCCTCCTCCACAGCCATGACACGACCACCCGGATCAATGCTGGGGGTGGGTCCCAACACCCCTACCTGAGACTCGCAGCCCTCTGAATGGCTGGGCTCCTGCACGCTACCATCACCCTCCTCCTCTGGGCCTGGGGAAGCAACAACAAGAGGCATCCCCAGGGCCTGTGGAACACTGGCACCCTCGGAGTCTGAAAGAGGATCACGTCCCATAACAGCCCTGACCTCCACATCATCCAGAGTGCCCTCTCCACAGGCATCACCCAGAGAATCACCACCTGCCATTAACCTCACCCCAGACAACTCATCCGGTGAGGCATCCCGCCCCCCAGCACCTCCACTGGCACTGATATGGAGCACAGACTTGAACGACAACACCCCCGAAACTCCCCCCTCAGCCTGACTCTGCCCATCCCCCGTCACAGAGGGCACACTACCAGAGGAGCCAACCACGTCATCTACCGTGCTAGCACCCTCAGTAGGCCTCTGAAACGAGGGGACCTCATCCGACCCAGAGGGTACACACCCAAGGGAGCTAACCACAGCATCCGCCGAGATAACTCCCTCAGAGGGCCCCTGAGATGAAGGGACAGACTCCCGCCCAGTGGCCACAACTCCACCGGAATCAACTTCAGCACCCAGTCCGGTGACACCCGCTGTAGATCCATGAATAGAAGGCCCAACCACCGACCCAGAAGACACCGGGTCAAGACCACTTTCAGCCACCTCAGTGGTGGAAAGCTCGGAGAAAGACATCCCCTTCGCTCTGGACCCACGCCCTTCCTCCTCTTCACCAGGCAAATGCCTCCTTTTAGTCCCACTCGCATGCGGAGGTGCGGTAACCTCCATAAGGGAAGGGTCATCCGCCTCCACATTACCCCCAACCACTTTGCCACCCACACGTTTAGACTTCTTTCCCCCCTTCCGAGCCACCACAACTCCCCCCTGGGCCCCAGCAGGTGCAGTCTGCACCACACTGGAGCCAAACTCACCCGATTGCACTTTCTTCGCTCGGGCAGCCCTATCCCTCTCCTTCTTCTTATTATGCTTCCCCTGCTTCTCCCAAAACCCCCCCTCAACACTCCCCTCCTCCTGCGCCCCACCTCCATCCACCGCCACAGGCGCAAGACGTAGGGGACGTGGGGGGCTTGGGCTCTCACTGCCCAGGGTCCCCAAAGCGGAACCTCTGGACCCAGAAGGCTTAGCACTGCCGCCCCGGGTCACCAAGGCAGAACTGGCAACCTCAGCCGGGTCAGCAGTACCACCCCGCGCCGCTGAGGTTTGACCAGCCACCCCAGATGGGCCAGCAGCGCTTTCCTGGGCCACTGCACTAGAACCTCTAGCAGTGCCCCCGCGAAAAAGACACTCCCTACGGAGATGTCCAAATTCGCCGCACGCATGACACCGTGCCATTCCCCAACTCCAACGCACGGTTCTGGGTACCCCCTTATGCACCACCTCAAAACTCCCCTCGGCACCATCCCCCTCACCCACCTTCATGAACACCCTCCTCTTGAAACTGAAGACCCCTTTTTCCTCCGGGTCCCCCCCAGGATGCAAGAGCCTAAAGCACTTAGACCGCACCTCCCCGAACTTGGACAGGTGTGGAATAAGCACTGCATCTGAAAAATAAGTGGGGCAGCTCCGCAGGAGAACCGGTCTCACCCTGGATACCCACGGATCCACCTGTACGTGGACCCCCCCCACTGAGATCCCCTCCTCCAACGCTCGGGCCACACACTCCCGGGTCTTAAGTATCATCTCCACCTTTCCCCTTTCGAGCTCAGAAGAGACAATAGCCCCCCTCCCAAGAAGTTCATTCATGGCCTTCGTAATTACCCCCCTAGACATCATAGGCCCAGTTTGAACAGAAATACCAAAACTGTCCCCATCCAAGTCAACATGAGGCTCAAGCTCAGATGGCCTCGCACCCGCCACTGATGCTGTCGCTGCGTAGGTCCGGACCTTCGGCCGCGCCCCTTCCATCGCCATCCTCACAGAGGCACAAACCAGCTCCAAGCCCCTCAGCAGCACAGCTCCAAGTTAAGTCCCAGAGACAGTCACAGTCAAAGACAGGCAGCAGAAAACAGAAACCTCCAGCTGAAGCAGGAAAGTCCCCAGGTTCGTCCACAGCCAAGAGCAGCTTACGGGAAACTCGATCCCAGTCGCGCTGGACGCAAAAGTACCTTCTTCACATTAAGCCAGGCAGCCGCACTGACAAAATGACTTTAGGGCAGAGAAGCGGAGCCAAAAACGACAAAGACACCGCACAACTTCAGCCCACTGAGATCACAGGCACTCTTGGCAATCCGCCAACGCCAACCGCACCCTCGACAATGTGGAGAAACTCAGGAATCTTCACACAGATGGAGGCTCCCCAGACCAGAGAAAAGCTTCAACAGCCCAACAATAAGTTGAACTATGAAGCCCCCCTGGGTCTGTGCCCTCTCCAACGGCAAAATCCTGGAAAGGCTGCTCCAATCCTTCTCAACTGCAGAGCTGAGAAGAAAACACGACCTCTCTCTCTCTCTCTCTCTCTCTCTCCCTCACCTATCTCACTCTCTCCCCCCGCACTCATTCTCTCTCTCTCTCTCTCTCTCTCTCTCTCTCTCTCTCTCTCCTTCCCACCATCCCTCCCTTCCTCTCCCTCTCTCTCTCCCTCCCTCTCTCTCTCCCTCTGCAAACCAACATCTGCAAATTCTTGTTCTACATTCTTTGCATGATATAACATTCTAAACTTCATCTCAACACTACTCCAAAGGTTTCTAGATAGCCATTTTATCTAAATTTATTTTATATCACGTTAGTTCCAAAGCTCTGACTAAGAGAGTCACTTCTAACCTCAATGTGATTGCAGCCCCAGTAGATTGAGAATGAATGCAGCATTCATTGATTGCAATACACCATTTATTGATTTCACTTCTTGTTTGCATGATAGAAATGTGAAAGATACACTTGGATCAACATCATTGAAATAGATTCTGTAACGATTCACACAAGCTCTTATGATATCACATCTCCAGGGATTACTGCAATCATGCAAGCTTGCATTTATTATGGTAATAATGGTGATAGGATATTGAGTATCTCCGTTCTAACAATATCACTGATCTTAAGAAGTCATTAATTATTTTATTTGATTTACTGCCTTATTTAGTTTCATAGATTCATACAGCACAAAAACAGGACTAAGGGGCCTGTCCCACTTTGGCAACTTCTTAGGCGAGTGCAGGGGACTCTGCGCTCGCCTCATGGTCGCCACGTGTTCGCCGGTGGTCTCTGGTCAGTCTCCTTCATGGTCGCGAGGAGTTCCCGCATTCGCGGCCTCGGTATGTTGAAAAAGTTTTTGCAACCAGAAATTGGTCGCCATGGAGAAAATCGATAATCCTGCAGTCGTAGGTGCAGTTGTAGTGGGGTCGCCATGTAGTAGCAATGTTATAAAATTTTGAGATTTTAAAAATCAAGTCTGCAATTTATCCCATCAGATAAAGCATAAAAAGAAGTTTAATTTGACACCTAATTCACTTTCATATCTTCAGTATTAAGAAAGTTATGACCATTTTCATACTCGGAAATTAGCATCTTGTTCCCCATTGCCTTTCAATTGACTTAACTCAAAAGCTGTGATCTAGAACCATTAAAAGCCCATAACTTTCTTAAAAATTAAGAGAACTCAATGAAATTTCCAGTTATTATAGATTGAAGCATTCTGAAACAAATATGAAACAATCTTACTTGGATGACCTGAAATTAAAGCATATAATTAGTTAGTTATCTAATTGTAGCTAATTACAAAATTCAATGAGTAGATCTAAACATCTGTCCATTTCTTAAGAAAAGATAAACTTTTTTTTTAATTGCCTAAGTGTCCAAATAATATTCACACAATAATCCACAATATAACATAATTTTTAAATCTCATTTTCAAGAATTTCTGGGCCAAATGGAAGGAATTTAGTGTTTAATGCCTGTAAATTAATGGCCATTTAAATCAACTAGCGAGTGGGTTTTAGTGGAATGCGGTGGGTTGGAACGTTGTGGTTTGCGGTGAAGTCGGGAAGAAAAATACAGCCGGTTCATACATTTTTTTGGACCCCATTTCGCAACAGGAAAATATTATTAAAGCCTCCCTAAAAACCAACTTTTAATATAAAAATAAACTGTGTACCTTTTTTTCTCCCCTATGCAAAATCCTTCCCGTTATCGGCGCTCACGGCTTTTGAAGGTGATTTTTAAATTACTCGAGATAATAAATAATCTAGCGTAATTTAAAAATACCTTCATTAATGAAATGTCGAAGCGATTTTTCTTCCGCAACAAAATTGCCCGACATGGATCGATTTTCCCAGTCTGTAGAAAAACGGCACTTTAAGCCCACCCCCCTTTGAAAAGCGCCAAAGTCACGCACACGGGGAGCGGCAGAACTGCACCGCTGCTCAAGGTAAGTTTTGTAACATACCTATATGTAGTTATGGGTAGTCGAGGTAGTCGTAGGTAGTTTTAGTTAATCGCCTTTGCTGACCGGGCATTTTCATTAGCTCATTGGGGGAAAAAATGTAAGCACGAGTTTTCAGAACCAAGGAAAACCGACCGGTAATGTTAAAGGCCTGCTAAACTTCACAGCTGTGTACTGTATCCCTGGCTTATTAAAAGTTGTCTGGCTTCTTAAAAGTGACCCCCCCCTTCTCCCCCCTCCTCCCCCCCTTATCTCCCTCCCCCTCTCTCCCCCCCTTCTCCCCTCCTTCTCTCCCCCTCCTTCTCTCCCTCCCCTTCTCTCCACCCCCTTCTCTCCCCCCCTTCTCTTCCCCCCCTTCTTGCCCCCCTTCTCCCCTCCCCTTCCCCCCCTTCTCCCCCCCTTCTCCCCCCCCTTCTCCCCCCCCCTTCTCCCCCCCCGCCCTTCAAAGGACTTACCGTACCCTGTGCTAGCCGTCTTAACCTTCCTGTGCATCGCGGTGTGTGTGTGTGTATCACCTTGGCTTTGCACCATGTGAATTTCAGACAGCGTTCCCCCGCTTTCCCTGGCCCCTGCCTTTGCGATGTGTGTGTGTGTTCCACTCTGACAGTCGCCGTTCCAGTTCCCGGTTTTTCAGGCGGGTGCCGCTAACTTGACAGTCGCCGGCAGTCCGCTGAAAAATGGCCTAAAGTACGACAGGCCCTTAACTCATCTATGCCGACCAAGATGAGATATCCAAGCTCATCCTATTATCCATTGTTTGCCCATATCCCTCTAAACCTTTCCTATCCTCGCATCTGTCCAAGTGTTTATTTTAATTGCTGTGGTAGTGACTACCTCAATGACCTCATCTGGCAGCTCCTTCAATGTGAGATAGTTATTCCTCAGCTTCCTATTAAATCTTGCCCCTTTCACTTCAAACCTATGTCCTCTTGATTCCCCTACACTGGGTAAAAGACTTGTGCATTCACTCCATCTATTCCTTTCATGATTTTCTACACTTATATATGAGTACCCCTCAGCCTCCTGCATTCCAACGAATAATGTCCTAACCTTCCCAACTTCTCCCTATATCTCAGGCCCTTGTCCTGGCAACATCCTCGTAAATCTTCTCTGCGCTCTTTCTGGCTTAATGGTATCCTTTCCATAGCAGGGTGACCAAAACTGAGCATTGTCCCCCAAAATATGGCCTTACCAATGCCCCGTACAATTAAAACATAATGTTCCAACTTCTATACTCAACCGCCTGACTAGGGAAGGACAAAGTACCAAAAGCATTCTTTACCGCCCTCTTGACCTGTGATGCCACTTTCAGGTAACTACAGTGTGTGCCTGCATTCCTAGATCCCTCTGCTCGACAGCACTCCCAAAGCTCTACCATTCACTGACAGATCTCAAAATGTACACCTTCTATTTGTTCTCCCATTTCCAATGTGCATATTATTATTTACACAATGTGCATTGTTCTGTTTTTCTTCACATTTGTTATGGGTCCACTTGCTGAAGCTTACATTTCGGTCTCTGCCACAAGGAATTTTTTTAAAGTCTGACATCTCTACCATTTGGAAGAAGGCTTACTATGGACTAAAATCCATTCACAGCACTACACCAAACTTTTGCCAAATGTTTGAGATAATCTTTGCCATATCCAGTAATCCACCTGGTAAGTTTGGTTTGATTGAATGAAAGATACAGCATGGGAAGAGGCCCTTCAGCCCACCATGGAACAGGCCCTTCAGCCCACCACAATGGCCATCGATCACCCATTCACACTAATTCTGTGTTATCCTGCTTTCACATTCACTCCTTGCATACCAGAGGTAATTTTGCTGAGGTCTGTTAACCTACAAACCTGGGGTCAAGGAAAGAGCGTTCACGTCACGGCTCTGTTTCCACCATCTTTGCACCACCACAAGACAGACACTATTGTATGCAGATGCCGAGAAGTGTGTTCAGCTCTGGCCGTGTGTGGACTCGACAAGAAGAAGACCTACCAAACCTGCATGTCATTGGGATGTGGGAGGCAACTGGAGCACCTGGAGAAAACCCGTGCGGGAGAATGTGCAAACTCCATACGGACAGCATCTGAGGTCAGAATCGAACCCGGGCCTCGACGCTGTGAGAAGCAGCTCTTCCCGTTACGCCACTGTTATTAGCAGGTCAACTAGTTGACCACAGTTTGGTGACAGTGTTCATAGAATCATACTTACAGCATGGAAACAGGCCCTCCAGCCCAACTTGCCCACATGGGCAAGAGACTCTATGCGTCCACCTGATCTCTTCCTCTCATTCCTCAAAGAATTCCATTCCTCTTTGTACACCGCTATAAGATCACCACTCATCCTCCTACGCTCCAAGGAATAGAGTCTGAGCCTGCTTAACCTCTCCCTATAGCTCAGGCCCTCGAATCCTGGCAACATCCTTGTAAAATCTTCTCTGCACCCTATTCCAGCTTGACAACATCTTTCCTGTAACATGGTTACTTGTTAACTGTGACCTTAAATCTTGATGGGACTTAATGTGAATTCATTTTGAAACCTTCATACAGCAAGATGCCTGGTGACCCACCAGCTGAGCCCATGACAAATACCACATTCCCATCTTGTGAATCAGTGTTAATCATGGTAACACAGACGGAAATATAATATTCTTTATCTGTTTCTGCTAGATTACAGGTTTATACATCAGAGTTGCAATGGTCAGAGTGTGTTAAAGCTCCTGTTCCTGCATTTGCTTTAAGTCCTGACCTCTGTTGTCCAGCCCGACAATTCATTTACCGCATCGTTCATCCCTGCAATATCAAATTAGGGTCAGATCGATTTTTCAAGTAGGTGTCCACTGGGATAAGGGCTAAGACTGTCCAAACCAATTTCAATTAAAGCCTTGTCTAAGCACTTGAGAGAAAGGAGGCTCAAAAATCCTCATTCCTTGTGGAGCTGTGTTCAAATCTCAGTCTGAGATGATTCGTCACTTATTGCCTGCAATGGAACTTGCGTGGACTGGAATGAGTGCAGCCATCTAGAACACTTTGGAATTAGCCTGGTAAAGAATGTTTAGCGCTTGGCTGTGCACAGTGGCGCAGCGGGTAGAGCTGCTGCCCCTCAGTATCAGAGACCCGAGACCGACCCCGACCTCCGGTGCCGTCTGTGTGGAGTTTGCACGTTCTCCCTGTGACCGCTTCGGTTTCCTCCGGTGCCCTGATTTCCACCCTCATCCCAAAGACGTTCGGGTTTGTAGGTTAGTTGTCCTCTGTAAATTGCCCCGAGTGAGTAGGGAGTGGATTAGCAAAGAATATAATACGAAGGAACTGCAGATGCTGGAATATACAAAAGATAGACACAAAGCGCTGGAGTAACTCAACAGGTCAGACAGCACCTTTGTGGAGAAAATGGATAGAACTGGTCTGAATGGGTGATTGATGGTTGGCATGGGCTCGGTGGGTGGAAGGACCTGCTTCCATGCTGTGACTTTCAATAAATCACACTGACAACTTGAAATATGACACTCGGGACAATTTCAATTTTTACAAAAGCCAATTAAACTACAAACCTGTCTGTCTTTGGAATGAAACGCCTGGAGAAAACCTACGCAAACTCCGTACAGATGGCTCCCAGATCGAACTCGGGTCTCTGGTGCTGGCGGGCAGCAACTCTACCACTGCACCACCCTGTCATTTTAATTCTTTATCTCACTCTGACCTCTCAGTCGTTGGCATCTTACGCTGTTCCAACAAAGCACAATCTAACTTCAAGGGACAGTTCGTACATTCTAGTCAACACTGAGGTGAATCATTTCAGATAGCCCGCCGTTACAGTTTGCATTGGAGCTGCTGCCAACTTTCACTTTTATTTCAGGTTTTCAAGAGAGAGTTAGATTTAGATGAAGAGAGACACAAAATGCTGGAGTGACTCAGCGGGTCAGGCAGCATCTCTGGAGAGAAGGAATGGGTGATGTTTCGGGTCGAGGCCCTTCTTCAGACTGGTTAGGGATAAGGCTCATAGGGCTAACGGAATCAAGGGATTATGGGGAAAAAGCCGGAACAGGGTACTGATTTTGGATGATCAGCCACGATCATATTGAATGGCTCAAAGTGCCGAAGGTCCTACTCCTGCACCTATATATTTCTATGTTTCTAGCAACTGCAGGGATTTGTATCTCAGTCCAATCTTGCGATATTTTACTCCCCTCTGTCCTCATTCATCTCCTTTTATCAACACTAAAGAAACTGCACTGCTGGTTTGAAAAAAAAAGATGGCAAGTGCTGGAGTAACTGAGTGGTTCAGGCAGCAACTGTGGAGAATATGAATAGGATTTGTTGCTGATCTGAGGAAGTATCCTGACCAGAAACGTCATCTATCCGAGTTCTCCAGAGATGTTACCTGACCCGCGGGGTCACTCCAGACCTTGTGTCTTCCTTCATTGAGCACCTTTCTTCAGACAGATCGACATCGATTGCCCAGCCTTCCCTTCAACCCTCAGCACCAACATTTGCATCGGTCTCTTTTGACCCTCACCCTGTCACACACATTCCCGTCAGCCCCTCCACATCCTCCCCTCCTTTGCAAGCTCAACGCGTTTCATTTCCCGACCTGAAACATCGTTTGTCCATTCCCTCCAAAGATGCTGCCTGACCCGCTGAATCCCACCAGCACTTTGTGTTTTGCTCAAGACTCCACTTTATGCAGTCTCGTGTTTTTCTGAGTTTAATTTCTAATTCTTATTTTACTTCGGAGTCACGTGAGTGACTACGTGAAGAAGACCCCGCCTGGCGCTGGAACGGCATTACGTCGACGCTATCGGCAGAGAAAGAGCTGCAGAGCGCAGCTCCAGCACAGCGGTAAGGAAACGGCCCGCAGGTAAGTAAAATTATTTTACTTCCAGGGCGTTTTTCTTAAAACTCCGTAGGCTGGTAGGAAACCAGGAGGAGTTTAAATAAAAATAAAAAATAAAAATGTTTTAAAAAGAAAATCGCGGGTAAAACATGCGTCCCGGGGTGTAAAAAGTCGGGACAGCAGACTATTGCGGAGCCAGTTCCGATACCGGTGGCCGATTGAAATACCCGTTAGGGAGCCTTTAGTTGCTCCACAAACAAAACTTGAAAACCCAGTGCCTAAAAAGTAAAAAGAGGCTTGAAAGGCCTGAGGTTTCTAAAAGATCCTGTAAGGTAAGCCTAAAATTGGCTAAGTATGGATCTAATGGAGGAAATACTCCAAATTATATCAACCAAGGGTCTAAGTACCCAGAATATTCCCGGGCAGCCCCTGAGGGGGTTCCATATCGTGAATATGGTGCCAATTCGAATTGGGAATTTGAAACCCCAGTGCCTGGGTATGGACTGGAGGAAGTCTCCTTGAACGAGTTTCAGGAGTACCAGGGCTGTATGTGACAGACCCTGAAAGTGGTGTTTGTGGTCAGAAGTACCCACCACAATGCAAATCCAGGTGTGTCTGAGGGGCACAAAGTTACTATACCTGGTGGAGGCGGTGAGGCCATGGAAGGAACCTGGCGGCCAATGTTAATTATATGGTCTCTCACCTGCCTCAAGAAGCTGTTATGGTTAAAACAGCAGATTTGCATTTAAACATGTGCTCGCTTCGGCAGCACATATACTAAAATTGGAATGATACAGAATATAAGAAACATTAGGATGCGCAAGGATGACGCTAATTCATGAAACATTCTAAAACACCTTTAAGAAGGTACCTGGTAAATCCGGGTTTTGGGCGCCAATGTCAGCAATTATGCGGGCGCAGGAATTACGATTAAAAGAATCCTCAAACTAATTGGCATCACTGTCTTTTAAGACAAGCTGGGAAGTTGTGGAATGACTAAAGTTCAGAATGAAACAAAATATGTTAGGTTTATTCTGCAAACTCATTTGAGTTAAATTATATAAATGGAAGATTGCCATTCGGCCTCTTTTACATCCAAAGATTTACAGGACAAGAAATGTTCAAACTCCTGGTTATTGATTCGGAGAAATCTGTTTAAGCAAATTAAGTATGGATAAAGGGGAAGAAACTGTTGGTCTTATGAAACCCTTCAGTTGGCCAGTAGGCTGGTCATATGGAAAAGGGATTTGATTTGAGCCGAGGCAGGAGTATGATAAGGAAGAATTTCCAGCCAGCAAATCGTTTCTCGGCTTTTTGGCTAACATTAAGCATGGTATCTGTTCTTATCAGTTTAAATCTGATACGTCCCTTATCTAGGGACCATATATTAAATAAAATAACGAATGTACACCCATATTTTGGGTAAGGAGGTAATTTCGTCAAACAGTTGGAGAGGTACAAAACTTTATCCTATTTAAAAAGGATGTTTGGATGAACCTCAGATTGGTGGTAGACTCCAAATGTTGATGATGAAGAGGTATGGATCCATTGGGACACAATAACCTGATCATTCTTCATGTTTATAGTCTTGGAATAATTCAAATTGACAAAGACGTAAGAATTTGTGTGAGGAAGGAGGTATTGAGAAACAGGAAAGGATCCACAACAATTGTATCAAATATTTCCCCAGACCGTAGAAGATGGGGTTGTACAATCATGTTAGATCTCACACAATTAAATATATTGTCCAGTAAAATTTTTTTAAATGGACACATTCAACACTGCAATACAGCAGGTATCAACAGGTGGTTATGGCTACAATAAATTGAAGAGATGCATATTTCGGTCCCAATTCACCATAATTTCGTAGGTAATTAAGTTATGGATGAGACAGTTTGTGGTACTACAAGCTTTGCCTTTAAGGATTAAGCCAGCATTTGCACTGCCTTAGGCACAAAAGTACATCGTTATGGCTTATCTAGATGACATTTAATTGTCAATGCTAATCAGGAGCCAGGTGGAAAATTAGTCTCAGTAACTACAAGTTGTTTGAGAAGTTGGGTTCCTGATCCATCCAACAAATCTAAGTTACAGCAATCCCAAACCATTGAATATCTGGGGTTTGAGATTAACTCAGTTACCATGTTGGTAACTTTACCAATGGATAAGTGTTGGATTTGACAAATGTGTGTCAAGACCTGATTTACAAACCTTATCCCTCCATCCGAGAGGTTGCCAAGATTATTGGTAAATTGGCAGCAGCATTTCCAGACAGTAGAGTTTGGTCGTCTACATTACCAAAATCTTCAAAGGGCAAAAACTCAAGCGCTTATTCAGCGAGCAAGCCATTTGATAGGCCAATGCAATTGCCTAAGGAAGCTTTATCAGAATTACATTGATGGATTGAGAATGTTCCATAAGCTGCTTAGAACTTTTAGTTCATCAGCCAGTAGTGTTTTTGCAAAATGACGAAGTTCTCTCGGATGGGGGGGGGGGGGGGGGGGGGGTACGGATAATGAGACCAGCTGTAGAGGCAGATGGGCTGTCCAAGAGGATTTATTGTTCCAAACATATGGTATTAATTATTTGGAGTTCTTGGTAGCATTTTATGTATTAAAAGCTTATTGCCCTTCATTAAAGGATTTGCATGTCCAAGTACAAATAGATTATACCACAGCTGTGGCATATATTAATCACATGGGTGGTGTCAGATCAATATCATGTGATCATCTGGTAAACCAGATGTGCCAATGGTGTGTGGCAAAAAATATTTGGCTTTCAGCTATTTATCTCTCGGGGAGAGACAATGTTGTGGCAGATAAAGATCACAAATATTTAAAGACAATACAGAATGGATGTTAATCCACAAAATTTCAAAATATTGTCAGTCGGTATGGAGTGCCGGACATTGATCTGTTTGCATCTAGATTGAATCACCAATTGCCCAAATACGTGTCTTGGGGAACACGATCCAGCGGCAGTAGCGGTGGATGTTTTCTCGCTACACTGGGGAATTTGTTATTTTATGATTTTCCCCATTCTGTCTCATTGGGCAATGTCTCAATAAAAAGCGCAAGACGCTGTCGAATGCAATTTTGGTGGTGTCAGATTGGCCCACGCAGTCATGGTTCCCATTGATGCTAATATGATTATTGAACCATGTATGACAATTCCCAGTTGCGACAATCTGTTGACACAACCAGTAACAAAAGGAATTCATCCATTGCATGATCATATGTATTTGTTAATCTACAGGTTCTGACCAGACCATTGCAAGAGTTTGTACTGTCGGACAGGACCATGGATGTTATAGTTGCAGCTTGGAGGAATAGCACTAAAACAATATAAGTCGCATATAAGGAAATGGGAAGTGTACACAGTCAAAGATATCTTATCATACTGCAAACATTTCAAATGTATTACAGTTCCTTGCTGGGTTACACTTGATGAGCAGTTGAGTTATAGTGCCATTAATTGTGCTCGTAGTGCATTGTCATCCTATTTAGGACAAATTTCAGATCGAGATTCATTGGGTCTCACCCATTAGTATCCCGACTCATGAAAGGAATTTTCAATAAAATCATCCCAAGCCCATATATACAGGGATTTGGGATGTTAGCATTGTTCTCACTTTGTTTAAACAATGGACTCCAATTAATTCAATGTCTTTGCAGAAATTAACATTCAAGGTGGTAAAGTTAATGGCATTGGTATCAGCTCAAAAAGAGTACAAGCTTTGCAGTTGTATGGTTGGATTGCATGCATGTGATTGCAGATAACATTATGTTTTATGTTTATGACTTGATCAAACAAAGCAGACCAGGAAGAACTGGAATGAAGGTAATGTTTAAAGCATATCCTATTGATGAAACATTGTGTGTAGTTAAGCATTTAACTCAATACATTGAGGTAACCAAAATCTCAGAGGTTCTGAGAAAGCGTTATTAATAACACACAAAAAGCCACATACAATAGGTTTAGTTCAAACTATTTCTGGATGGTTTGTGTCTAGCAAGAATAGATACTGATGTGTTTAAATTTCACTCCACTAGGTCGGCAGCTACGGCCGTGGCAAAGGTACAGGACGTGCCACTCGATAAAATTTTAGAGGCCGCAGGGTGGTCTAGAGAAGAGATTTTCAAAGTTCTAGAATAAACCTGTTGTCACGGTGCCAGGTTTTGGACACACAGTAATGGGTCTCTTTAAAGCTTGCTTTGTTTTATATTATCGATTTATATTATCGATTTATGTTACCATTGACAACATTTATCAATTTATTTTGTAATTTTCCCCTAAGATAGAGGGGTTATTATTAAAAAAAAATTCTTTTTTATGCTTAAGGACTTATTACACAAATTGTAACAATGTCCTAAAAATACTATTTACTCACTACTGTTTTGACTAAACAGAGTCGTATGAAATGAATTTACGACATGAAAGACACAGAGCTTCAAAATCTTCACGTAGTCACTCACGTGACTCCGAAGTAAAATAGTGAGATTAAACGAGAACTTGCCAGTTCGAGGTTTGATCTTTATTTTATGAGGAGTTACGATGAGGGATTACGTGCCCTCCACTCCCAACCCTCATAATGTAAATGATCATCTGGTAGTTCTAGTCTATTTTGAGCCTTACTATTTTACTTCGGCTATTGGTTTCTGTGTTTTTCATGCCGCTGCTTTGAAGTATGCCGTTCCAGCGCCAGGCGGGGTCTTCTTCACGTAATCCCTCATCGTAACTCCTCATAAAATAAAGATCAAACCTCGAACTGGCAAGTTCTCGTTTAATCTCACTATTCATCGTTATCTGCCTGCAATATTGAGCGTGTTGCTCTCCCTTCACATATTACCTAACATGCTGATTATTCCCAGGTTTTTTTGTCTCTATCACAGATGTTGAGCATTTGGTTTAAGCACAGTGGAGAGTTGCTGCCTCACAGCGCCAGAGACCCCGGTTCAATCCTGACTATGGGCGCTGTCTGTACGGAATTTGTACGTTCTCCCTGTGACTGTGTGGGTTTTCCCCGGGTGCTCGGGTTTCCTCCCACACTCCAAAGACGTGCAGGTTTGTTGGTTAATTTGCTTCTATGAAAATGTAAAATTGGCCCTAGTGTGAGTAGGATAGTGCATGTTGTACGGGGATCTCTGATCAGTGCGGATTTGGAGGGCCAAAGGGCCTCTTTCCATGTTGTATCTCCAGACTAAACTAAGCTAAACTCCAAGAGAATTGAAAGTACAAATGGCTGGGAGGTGGGCAGAGATCATGCCTTGGGATGAGGATATCGGCAGACTGAAGGCAACTAGCTTAGTCTTGTCCTTGGTTCTTTAAAAGTTCTTAAAACGAGAGAGGTGAATTATCTAGTGTCACATTCTTGCTGACTGCTTGTAATTTCTAATTGCTATCATTAAAAAATAATTGGCTCTGCCTGTCACTTAGAGCTGCCGAGTGATCCATACGCATCCGAGAATGACGGGCTTATCAAAGATTCAACACCACTGCTAACTGACATAACTTCACCTGTCAAGTCTGCTGGCACCATGCTCAATGTAGCTGCAAGCCATGTTGTGATGAAGAGCTTTAAACAAATTCAATAAGATCTAAAATTATTTTCCCCCATCTATCCTATGTAGCATGTTTGTGTATAACATTTTTTTGCAAATATACGGCTTTTGCCAAGTGTATTCTTTTTAGATTCTTTTCACTCTCCCGCCACTAAGGGTGACGGATATGTTTGGTTTAGAGATACAGCAAGGAAACAGGCCCTTCGGTCCACTGAGTCCGTTGCCGAACAGCAACCCCCCGCACACGTAACACTATCCTACACATACTAGGGATAACTTACAATTTACCAAGCTAATTAACCTGCAAGCATGTACGTCTTTAGAGCGTGGGAGGAAATCGGAAAACGGGCAGCAGTTTCATAGAGAGTGTACCGGCCACATGAATGGGTCTAAAATCAGGTCAGTTCAGCAAGGAAAGGCCTGGATAGAATGAATGCGGAGAGGATGTTTCCAGTACTAGGCTCCCACCATCAAAGGGATCTACAAGTCACCGCCTCAAAAAGGCAGCCAGCATCATTAGAGACCCACACCACCCTGGCCACGCTCTCATTTCACCGGGAAGAAAGTACAGGAGCCTGAAAACTGTAATGTCCAGTTTCAGGAACAGCCTCTTCACTACAGCCATCAGTTTATTAAACACTACAACCTTCAAATAGGCTCTGCACTACATAGATTTGGGGACATTATTTTTGACTTTGCAGTCATATTGCCTATTTATTTATTCGTTTTTAAAAAATATATTCTGAACTTTTTTGTGGTTGTTTATTGTGGGTTTTACAAAGTCATCTGTGGTGCTGCTGCAAGTAAGAATTTAATTGTTGCGTTTCGGGACATCAGACAATAAAACACTCTTGCCTCGTGAGTCTAGAACGATAGAGCATAGACTCAGAATAAAAAGACATGCCTTTAGAATGGAGATAAGGTGTCTTTAGCCAGAGGGTGGTGAATCTGTGGAATTCAGCCTGTGGAGGCCATGTTATTGAGTATTTATAAAGTGGAGATTGATAGGTTTTTGATTAGTAAGGGCGTCAAAAGTTACAGGAAGAAGGCAGGAGAATGGGGTTGAGAGGGAGAAATAGATCAGCCATGATCGAATGGAGGAGTAGTCTCGATGAGCCAAGGACATCAAAATATTTCTCTTATGGTCATGGCAAAATTCCTTTGAAAGACATTAATCATGTTTTTTTTATGGCAGTTTGGTGGTATGTCTAGCATTATTAATGATTCCAAATGCATTTATTTAGGTGGATTTTAATCCTCCGTAGGGCATGATGGATTTGAATACAGATCCTTTAATCAATAGACCAAGGCTGTGGATTTTAGTCCATTAATTACACACCTTTGTTGCTACAGACATGCACAGATGTGTTAAATGTTTTGACATGAGTGATCCTAAGATACAATTTCAAAGAAGATCAGGAGAATTATCTTTAAAGCCTTCCCCAAAATTTAGTTCCAATCAATTTTACAAAAGTTGTTATCTGTTGCTGTGTGTTGGAGTGTGCTGTGTTCAAATTAGTGGCCATGCCTCCTGCTGTAGCTGCAACTACAAATCAAATTGTACTTCAGGGATTATAAAATGCTTTGGAATGAATTAAGACTGTAAAAGTTGCTGTTTGCATCCAATTTTAAATTTCCCATGCCTAACAAAAATGTGTTGGTCTTAATCTTCAATGGTTTAACTGAACCAAGACCCAAGTTTAGTTTAGTGTAGAGATGGTGCACTGAAACAGACCCTTTGGCCCACACAGTCCATCCGGGCCGGTGATCCCCGCACACTAACGCTATCCTACACACACTAGGGACAATTTAAATTTTACTAAACCTGCTTATCTTTGGAGTGTGTGAGGAAGCCGGAGCACCCAGAGAAAACCCACGCAGATCACGGGGAGAGCGTACAAACGTACAGGCGTCACCCGTAGTTAGGATTAAAGTCGGGTCTCTGGTGCTGTAAGGCAGCAACTCTACCCCGCGCCACCGTGTCACCCCTGTGTTTTGCAGTGAAAATTGTTCGACATCTCTAACCCTGACTGAAATCATTCTTTCTGCTTTCATTCCAAAATAGCTTTGTTCTGTTTTTATCTATCAGCCCCCAACTCAGGATTCAGGAGAGTACAAGACAAATTTCGGAAGCGTGCCCTCAAGGGTACAACGGTAGACCAGCTGCCTCACAGCTCCAGAGACCCTGGTTCGATCCTGACTCCAGCTGCCTCACAGCGCCAAAGACTCAGGTTCGATCCTGATTGTCGGTGCTGTTTGTTTGGAGTTTGTACATTCTCCCTGTGTTCACATGGGTTCCCTCCGGGTGCTCCAGTTTACCATTTAGACTTTAGACTTTGTAGATACAGGAACGATCCCCTTCAGCTCACCGAATCTGATCTGACCAGCGATCAGACGCACTGTATCACTAGCACATCCTACACACTAGGGACAATTTTATAAATTTACCAAAGTCAATTAACCTACAAATCTTTATGTCTTTAGAGTGTGTGAGGAAACCGGAACACCGGGAGAACACCCACGCGATCACAGGAAGAACATACAAACTGCATACAGACAGCACCCCACAGTCAGGATTGAACCCGGGTCTCTGGTACTATAAGGCAACAACTCTACCGCTGCGCCACCGTGCCGCTCTACTGTGGTTCACTCCCACATTCCAAAGACGTGCAGGTTTGTAGGTAAATTGGCTTCTGTAAATTGCCTGTTGCGTGTAGGATGTGAAAGTGGGATAACATAGAACTATTGTCGACGGGCGTCCGATTGCCGAAATGGAATCAGTGGGCTGAAGGGCCTGTTTCCTCGCTGTCTCCCCAAAACTCTAAACTGGATGCGCCCTACACCCTCCGCAAATCTTGTTCATCGTTGTCGAGGCTCCAAGTCAACACTGAACACTGCTAGGGATCGATCCAAACTTCCACATAATTGAAGCACCCATTCCTTCGTTTTGTATTCAGACCACCTTGAGATGAAGGTCAACATCCTATTAACCTCTGTGATTACTTTTTGTACCTGCGCATTTGCATTCAGTGATTTATATATACATGGGCACCTGAATCCTTTGGCTCCTCCACAGCTCCAAGTCTTATACCATTAACAAAATATTCTGATTTGCTTTCTCATATCCAAGGTGAATAACCTCAGACTTGCCCACATTGATCTTTCTCTGCCGTGTGAGTGGGTTACTTTACGTGTTCATTAGCCTCTCGTAACATCCTTCTCCCAACTTATTGTGCCTCCGATTAACCTATAAACATCTGATTTAAAGATCCCCATTTATAGCCCTGCACGTCATTGATTCATTTGTAGAATCGTGGAAACAAAAAACTGCAGATGCTGGTTCATACGACAGATAGAGACAAAGTGCTGGAGTAATTCAATGGCAGACGACCAAAAATGCTGGAGAAACTCAGCGGATGAGACCACATCTACGGAGCGAAGGAATAGGCGACGTTTCGGGTCGAGACCCTTCTTCAGACTGATGTCGGGGGTGGGGGGGGGGCGTGAGAACGAAAGGAAGAGGCATTGTTTTTGTTTTTGTTTCCCAGTAGGCTGTGGGAAGGGGAGGGGAAGGAGGGAGAAAGCAAGGACTACCTGAAATTGGAGAAGTCAATGTTCATACCGCTGGGGTGGAAACTACCCAAGCAAAATATGAGGCGCTGCTCCTCCAATTTGCGGTGGTGCTCACTCTGGACACGGAGGAGGCCCAGGACAGAAAGGTCAGATTCGGAATGGGAGGGGGAGTTGAAGTGCTGAGCCACCGGGAGATCAGGTTGGTTATTGCGAACTGAGTGGAGGTGTTGGGCGAAGCGATCACCAAACCTACGCTTGGTCTCACCGATGTAGAGCAGTTGACACCTGGAACAGCGAATGCAGTAGATTAGGTTGGAGGAGGTGAAGGTGAACCTCTGCCTCACCTGGAAAGACTGCTTGGGCCCTTGGATGGAGTCGAGGGGGGAGGTAAAGCGACAAGTGTAGCATCTTCTGTGGTTGCAAGGGAAAGTGCCAGGAGAGGGGGTGGTTTGGGTGTGAAGGGCCGAATTGTCCAGGGAGTTACGGAGGGAACGGTTTCTGTGGAAAGCAGAATGGGGAAGATGTGACACTTGTCGCTTTACCTACCCCCTCGACTCCAGCCAAGGATTCCACCCCTCCCACCCCTCCCTTTGTTTCACGTCCCTCTCACCCCCACTCTGGTGTGCTCCCAATCAGTTTAAACTTGTCCGTTTCATTGATTAAAAGATACAGCATAGAAACAGGCCATTCAGCCCATCAAGTCCACACCCACCATTGATCACCCGTTCACATTAGTCCTGTGTGATCCCACTTTTGGATTTGCTCTTTAAACATCAGGAACAACTTACAAATGACAATTAACCTACAAACCTGCACGTCTTTACGCTGTGGGAGGAAACCAGGGCACCCGGAGAAAACCCACATCATCCCAGCGAGAACGTGTAAACTCCACATGGACAGGACCTGAGGTTAGGATCGTTGTGTGAGGCAGCAGCTCTACCGCCTGTGCCTCCCAGCCCCAGAGACGCGAGTTCAATCGCGACCTCCAGTGCGGTCTGTGCGGAGTTTGTACGCTCTCTCTGTGAACATGCGCATTTCCTCCGGGTGCTCCGGTTTCCTCCCACATTCCAAAGACGCACGCGATTGAAGGTTAACGGGCCCTCTGTAAATTGCCCCTAGTGTGTAGGATGTGAAAGAGGGATAACATAGAAACAGGTGATCGATGGTTGCCGTGGTCTTGGTGGGAAAGAGCTGTGTTGCCACAAGCTATCTCTTAAATGAAGACTGAAACTAAAACATATCACGACAACATGAAAGGCAGAGAATGTACATCCCTGAAACATAGCAACTTTAAATTGAGTTGCCCGCTCCTTGGCTACATCACAACATTAAGGGCTGATTGTATTATTGTGCTTGTCATTAACCTTAAGCAAGATCTGATGGATGTTTTCATTGCTTTAACTATTAAGTTCAGTGTCTTAAATGGATTAATTTAATGTTCCCAAGGTCAATGTAAATGTTATAAAATTAATTGTCATTGAGATAGAAGGCACCACAGAGTAAGAAAGTAGCTGACTCCTCAAATCCGTTCATATTCAGCGCTAATTATTCCATGCACAACAAGTCTGGCGACCATGTTATAAAGGCGGCTTATTTTCCTTTCCATAATATACAGCTCTTCACTGGTCAGTCCCACACCCAATGCAGCAATGGGGCTGAGCATGGAAAGTCATTGTGATGTTAACATAGAAACATAGAAAATAGGTGCAGGAGGAAGCCATTCGGCCCTTCGAGCCAGCACCGCCATTCATTGTGATCATGGTTGATCGTCCCCTATCAATAACCCGCGCCTGCCTTCTTCCCTTGATTCCTCTAGCCCCTACAGTATCTAACTCTCTCTTAAATTATATTTAAGGAATTGCTTTTTATTTCTCTAGGGCAGCTCACAACCCAGCGGTGTGAACGCTGATGTCTCTAATTTAGTTTAGTTTAGAGATACCGTGCGTAAACAAGGCCCTCCTGCCCACCGTGCCCACGCCGACCAGCGATCCCCGCACACCAACTATATCCTACACACACTAGGGACACTTTACTATTTCACTGAAGCCAATTAACTCACAAACCTGTGCATCTTTGAAGTGTGGGGGGAAACTGGAGCTCCTGGAGAAAGCCCAGGCAGGTCATGGGGAGAACGTACAACCTCATTACAGACCAGCACCCATTATCAGGATCGAATCCGGGTCTCTACCACTGTGCCACCGTGCCGCCCTGCAATGCAAACCGTGCATGGTGACCCCTGCATTCCCACCCTAGACGTCCTCCTAGTTCCACAGTTCGCATCCTTCATTATCACCTCTTCCCCAGCCAATAATGGGCCATTATGGGCTCCACTCTTCCTTGGTCATTTGATCTCTGGCCCTGCTTTGTTCTGTTCCAGTCCCCCCCCCCCACCCCCCCCCACTTTCAGAAATGTCACCCTATTGCACTTTATCTGCTGATCATTTATGTGTATGTTGAACTGAACTATTTTTGTTTACAATACTCGGTTGTGCTGCAGCAAGCGAGAATAGTAAGATTAAATGAGAACTTACCAGTTTGAAGTTTGATCTTTATTTTATGAGGAGTTACGTTAAGGGATTACGTAAATACTCCGCCAGCACGCATGCGCGACATTCTTCAAAGCAGCGGTGTGAAATCACAGATAACAGAAGTTGACTACATATATAGTAAAATATGAGAACCAAAATACCAGTTGACCTTTATATAGAGGGTTGGGAGCGGAGGGCACATAAACCCTCAACGTAACTCCTCATAAAATAAAGATCAAACTTCAAACTGGTAAGTTCTTGTTTCACCTTACTATTTTACTTCGGAGTCATGTCAGTGACTACGTGAAGATTTCAAAGCTCTCATGCATCACACACTGCATCAGTGAAGAGTGAATTTTAATAATGCATTCAGACATGACATGGGTATAGACATTTTGATGCTATTAATGGTCAAATAATGATAATAGTAACCTCCCTCAACTGGGAGGAACTATAACACAGACCTAAAATAGAGTTGGCAAATACCCCCGGTCTGGCAAAGGGTATTTCTCAAATGTTTGGAAGATCGTTCGTTAGACCATCCTGCAGCCACTAGGATGTGGTCCCGTGAAACGTCCACCCCCTGCTGCTGATATAGTTGCAGCCTGAGTGGAGTGAGACTTGTATGTCAGTGTTCACTCCTGTATCCCAGAACCCATATTAACCACCTGGAGATGGTCTGTAGTGATATTTTCTTATGAGGCTTCATGTGACAAACAATCATAGCTAGTTCAGAGTCTTTAAGGCTCTAGTGACCTTAACATACTGGTGTAGATGTGTGGCCACACACAACCGAAGGTCCATGGAATATGCCAGCAATTCTAGTTGAGACCTAATGTCCCTGGCGTATTCTGCTGATTAAGTCATAACATAAATGTAATTTCCCTGCAGAATAATCATCTTGTCCAGTCACAGCTATGCAAAACCTGGACCCGTTGTGCTGACTCAGCGCCATGAGCATAACCACTTGGTTAGTGAGCCAAGGACAGGGTTGTTCCAATGTTAACATCGCATATCTCTGCATACCTGGCCGGGAGGGGGGGGGGGGGGGGGGGGGGGGGGGGGTGTCGAGTTGAAGATATCTAGATATCATAATCTAGATATCAGAAGGTGAGACCCGACAGAGTGGATTCTGCTCCTCGCAGCCAATATGCCGAGAAGGCACGTTGGGCACAGTAAATGGCCCTCTATTAATGATTGTCAAACCCCATATAGAAACTGAACTTCAAGACGTCAGTCATCTGTGACAACTTGTATGTAATAACAAAATATTTCCCATCTCTTATGAGGGAAGTACTGCTATTTGGTGATATCCCTGCAATTGCAGTGAGCACGTCCATAGTTTGGTTTAACAATCCTAGCTGCAGGAACGGACTTCCCAGTCTGCAAGCCAATGAATTGATTTATGTATGCAGAGGATGGTTTTCCAAGTCACGGCTAACCAGCAATTTTGTGCCTGGAAATAACCATATAAGGTTCTATCATCATTCCCAACATCAGCGGGAATCATGGTTGTGTAGGCCAGTCAGGCAATACGAAAATGCCTGAAGCGGGAAATTGCTGAATATGCAAGACCCGTCTGATAAGGTAAAATGGAGGGAGACAGAGAGCATTCTTCCCCAGTGAAGCGAGAATGCATCCATCGCCACTGATATGCCACGTATATTGCAACTGGTGATTGAGCCTGGATGCAACATTTCGATCTTTAGGTGTTCCATCGAGCCCACAATGTCCTTAAATACTTGTGATCCAACATCCATTGTGTGTTGTGATTGCGTTTACCTGATGATACACCAATGCCAAATTAAGTTAGGTAAACTATTACCGGATACTTTGACTTGATTGCACCCATGTGATTAACACATAACAGTACCAGATTTAGACTTGAGCATGCAGATTATGCATATTTGCACAAACCTTTAATCCACAGAATGCACCTAGTGTGAATAGGTAGTTGATACCATATAACTGAACAATTGGTAACTCATGCAACCCCATCCGCCTCCGTAACTAACGATGGTATTTAGTAATTATCCATCTTTGAGCAATAGCATCAGTTAGTAATTAACTGACGAGTTATTGAAGGTTAGTGGGACAATGTTGAATACTGTTTGTCCACCATGGTGACTTTGATAGTTTCAGCTGGGAATAGCATAGGTCTGGTAATAATGACCTACATGGTACCTGTGAGCTTGCTCCTTTGCACGCCGTATAGCTCTGATGATGCAAAGGCACAAATAGCACAGCTGAAAGCCAATATATTGCCAATCCCAGACAATTTAATAGAGTTAAAGGTAATCCTAATACTCAATAATTTCAGTTGGTATCAACTTAAGTTTAACTGGATGGGTGAGAACTCAATTTCTGCAGTATAGTTTGTGGCTGATACTGCTGATAATACAAAAATACAGTGTTTTTAGAATATCATCCAGATAGGCCATAACATTAGCTTTTAGCTCAGAGCAGCCGAGCACTGGTTTTAGTAATTTGGTAAATAGCCTGGGGCTGAAGTTTGCCCGTTTTGCAATGCTTTTGACTGTAACGTTGTTCCATCCAGCTACATTTCAAATATATTCAGTGAGCCCTGTGAGTGGAAACTGTTCCTCTGTTGTTAAACAGTAATGAAGTTTTCTATTCAGAAAAGTCTATACTGCACATACGAGTTGAACGGATATCTTTCATTGTGACAATGAGCGGGCCGCAACTGCGGCCTGTCTTGAAAGGCAACTCTGTCTTGCATAAAACAAGTATAAATTTCTCAACTTGTAAATGCTCCACATACCTCGTATTTCGGAAAGAACCAGACCCACCTACCTTCATGGTTATTGGTGGTCTTGTGGTAAGCCCAAAGGCCCCTGGTGCGGGTTCTAATTCCGTCCCAGATTTGGAGAGTAGGATTGCTGGGGTGCGTGGACCCAATTCCCGGACGACCGGTTTGGGCCTTGACCTGAAAGGCCTGTGCCCAGTTTTGAAGTTGCCACCAGCTTCACTGAAACACTTGCTGTCGATAGAGGCGTGGGGTGTGTTGTTGCCGTGGTACCTTGATAAGCCGGACAGCTTTAATTCTTCATCTGGGTCTTACCTGTTTGGGCAGGTTCCTGAAGAGAGGATTCGGCGGCTGGACATTGTTGGCCTCACTTGAACCTGCAGGTTTGGAATTTAAAGCAGGTCCGATGGCATTCTTCTGGAAGCAGTTCATTTTGAAGTGTGCATTGTATCCCCACATAGCGCTGTTCACTGCTGGTCCTTTCAGGAACAATTTTGCAGGTGCATGGTATCCCACAGCCGGCACCTGTTCTAGTAATGATGTGGCATGAGGTGGCTGCACCTTCATGAGGGAACTCTGGCCTCCAGGTTTCTTCCTGGATAGAGCATTAGTGGTTCACCCTGCGGCTTGATTCCTCTTGTTGTCCCGGGTTCCCCGTGGATTCCAGTCCGCGGTTTACCACAGCCGGGATTCCCTCGCGATCCCTGGAGACGGGATTCCCCGTGAAGCCTGCGGTGGGGTCCCCCCCCCAGCCCAGCATCCCCGCGAATCTCGCAGCCGGGATTTCCCCGCGGTGTACGGGAATCCGCGATATCTCCAGCAGGAACTCTATCAGAGCTTCCTGCAAGGAGAAAAAACAGACCTGGAGTTAAGTTGAAAAACTTGCCTTCAGGTTTCAAACTTACCGCTGGTGGAGCAGCGCTTCCACATCCTGTCGATGCGCAATGCGGTAGACGATATGTTGCGCATGCGTGCTGGCGGGGTCTTCACGTAGTCACTCACGTGACTCCGAAGTAAAATGTCATTGTCCTATCTGGGACACATGACAATAAAGTCTCTTGACTTGACCCTTTTCCTCCAGAGATGCTGCCTGACCCGTTGAGTTACTCCAGCACTTTGTGTCTCTCTGTGCTTCACTTTGACCTCTTTGCTCGAGATGGAGGTTCAAAGTGTCCTAGGTAATGGTTGCTGTCATTGGAGTCTTAAATACAGAGAGAGGGTGAGAATCTGGATCAAAGTGGGGTGAAAATTGCCTGTATTTTTGAACGTTTGCAGAGATATCACTTCTGGTCAGATTAATAAAGGGGATGTGTAAAGGGCCACTCTATATTGTTTATTTTATAATTTCATACACCATTGCAATAGATTTTTGCACTGTTCAATGGAATGATGAAATCACAGTTTCACAGCATGCCAACCGAGATGCCCGTCAACATACTGTAGACTTGCCGATCGTTTCGCTGAACACTTACGCTCAGTCCACCCTGTCCAACGCGATTTCCTGGTCGCCAAACACTTTAACTCCCCCTCCCATTCCCACGCTGACCTCTCTGTCCTGGGCCTCCCCCACTGTCAGAGTGAGGCCAAACGCACCTCATATTTCGCTTGGGCAGCTTACACCTCAGCCGTATGAATATTGATTTCTCTAACTTCAAGTAACTCCTGCATTCCCTCTGCTCCCTGCCCCTCCTCTCTCTCCCTCCCTCCTCCACCCTTGTTGTCCTACCTGTTCCACTGGTCGCATCCTTGAATCCCTCTATCACCTTCCCCAGCCCACAAAGTGCTCCACCCTCCCTGAGGTCATCTGTTGTCAGCCCTGATTTGTTCTGGCCTTTTCCCACCTCCAGTTAATTCCCTGCCTCTCCTTTCAGTCTGAAGAAGGGTTCCAACCCAAAACGTCACCTACTTTTCTCCGGAGATGCTGCCTGACCCGTTGAGTTACCCCAGCATGTTGTGTCTACCTGAGATGCCTACCAGTACTTACTCCCCTTGCCTGCGATAATTCCATATTCCTCTACACCCTGCCTATTATCCGCCTTAGGATGACTTTCTTGATTCTATTTATTATTTTATTAGTTGCTGTTCCTGCTCCACGATGAAACTTGCCATGGCCACGTTCGGGGACAAGAGTATGTTGGGCCTCGGCAGGATTGCTACTGGAAGACAAGCCCAACACTAATTCCCCTTGGCAATGGAATTGATGGCTGATTGGATTTTGCTCCTGGCTGTGGCACTTTACTCTGTGATTGCCGCTGGCTACACACAGGGCGCCAAACCAAATTAAAAGGCTAATTCATAAGGAGAGAGCATTTGCTTCAAAGTACGGGGGCACGATTCTGAGAGTGACACTCCGAGGCTTGTATCCAGAGTTTGATTTCTAATCCAACCACAATTATTATACAATTACAATCTTAATAATTAAATCATTTAGTTTTGTTAAGAAATACAGGCACAAAAACAGACCCTTCGGCCCACCGAGTCCGAGCCGACCAGCGATCCCCGCACATTAACACTATCCTACTCGCACTAGGAACAATTTAGAATTTTACCGAAGCCACTTAACGCTACAAACCTGTACATCTTTGGAGTGTGGGGGGAAACCAAAGATCTCGGAGAGAACCCATGCATTGATGGGGAGAACGTACAGACAGCATCTGAAGTCAGGATCAAACCCGGGTCTCTGCGGCTGTAAGGTAGTGGCTCTACCGCTGCGCCACCGTGCCGCACTATTTGATGGTCCTAATTGTTTTGATATAAACCCAGTCAGTTTATATCCCATTTAAGGTTTGGTTTAGTTTAGGTTAGAGATTCAGCGTGGAAACAATTTATTTGGCCCCCCGAGTCCACGCGGGCCAACGATCACCTATAAACTCTAGGCTTTGTCCGTAGAAATGTGGAGTATAAGAGCAGGGTGGTTATGCTGATCCTTTGTAAAACATTGGCCTGACCCCAAATGGAATATTGTTTCCAGTTATAATCACCGCGTTATAGGAATGATATAAGAGGATAGTGAATGATCAGAATAGATCCACAAGAAGGTTCTTGCGATGAGGAACTGCAGTTATGAAGATAGATTGGTAAGTCTGGGCATGTTTCTGTTTGAGAAGAGATGGGGGACTTAGATAAAATGATGAGGGGTGTGGATTGAGGGAGGCTGTTTCCTCAGGTGGAGGGCTCAAGAACTAAATGTCTCCAGACTAAAATAAAGGAGAAGATAATTAAGAGGGCCAGGAAGATAGATCTTTTGGTGGGCCGAAGGCCGGTGTCCGCGTTGTATCTCTGAACTAAACTAATAAAACACTCTTGATACTGTTCCTCCTGCCTTCCTCGCCCCTCCCCACCCTCCTCCCCCAGCACCTAAACTCATTCGAAGCAGAAATTGTTCTCGTTTGATTTGTTCATTTTTTTCCTTCAACGTTATCAAGGACAAATTCTGAAAGATGACGCTTGCAGAGGTCAGGGATAAATATGAGGAGAAACCGCCCCTCGAACAGCTCAAGATTGAATTTGGTTAGAATTTAACTGGAATGTCCTACTTCAAAGAATGTCAAAATTAGCCGTTTTGAGACAGGAGGAGGAGACGAGGATTCAAATGCCCTTTCAAGATTAGTTGAGTATAAAACTTTTCTTGTGAGTTTCCAATGGCAGGCATCTGAACTATTAACATCGGTGCCACTGTGGAATGTGCATTCTCTATACACAGAGAGTGTAACCACCCTCCCTCCCCTCATTCTCCGCCACACTTCCCTTTCTTTCGTACCCCCCCCCCCCACCCCCCACCCTCTCCTGTGCCCCACCTGGACATGCACCTTTGCAGAGGACAATTAACCTACAAACCTGCAGGTTTTTGGGATGTAGGAGGAAACCGGTGCATCCATGGAAAATCCGCGCGGTCAGAGGGAGAACGTAAAACTCCGCACAGACAGCCACGGTAGTCAGGATTGAACCTGGGTCTCTGGTTCTGTAGGGCCACCACTGCAATCTCTGCATTACTGAGCTGTCCAATCTCTGCAATCCTTTTGTCTCACACCTTCAGTTTTTTGTTTCATTTCTGGCCTTTGTCCAACCATCTGCAAATCAAAATCCCCCCTTTCTTGTGTTCACCTATTACCTCCCACGCTTTTTCCCGCCCCTCTGCTCTTCCAGCTTTCAAACCCCCCCCCCACCTCCCCCCTCCCCCCAACAATCAGTCAAAAAAAAAGTCCCAACCGAAAACTTCACCTCCCACACTCCAAAGATGTCCAGGTTTGATGGCCAATTGGTTTGGTAAAATTGTAAATTATCCCTCTAGTGTGTGGTAATGTTGCAGGGATCGCTGGTTGACGCGGACTTGGTGGGGAAAAAAGGGCCTGTTTCCATGCTTTATCTCTAATCTAAACAAAACGAAATCTCCCTGGGACCGCGTGGGTTTTCTCCGGGTTGTCTGGTTTCCTCTCACATCCCAAAGACGTGCAGATTTGTAGATGAATTGGCTTCAGTAGATTGTCCGTTATGTGTAAGCATAGACTTGGTGGGTCGAAGGGTCTGTTTCCACGTTGTACATCTTAAAAAACAAAACTACCCTACTGCTTCATATCCAGTCAGAGTTTGTGCACAAAATTCCCAAGTTAACATTGAAGTCCTCTACTTGAGATGGTGAGACTGACGTTTACTGAAGTCAAAGTCTCGGAATCCATTGAATCATTGAAATAATAGAAACAATCTGAGCCAACTTTCGCATTTCATTTAAAAGCCCCAACAAACAGATTTTCTAGCCAATTGATGTATTACTTGTAGAATCCTTCTGCACTTATTTAACTGCCGTCTTTAATCTTGGCTTGAAATGTTGGCCAGATATCCTGAGAACACAATATACCTAGTATTTAAAAGGCATCTTGACAGGTTATTATATAGGAATGTAGTGGGGGGCATATGGGCCTAATGCAGGATAATGGAGGTAGTGCAGTTAGGAAGAAGATAGACGCAAAAAGGTGGAGTAACTCTTTTCTTTCTGCATCTCTGGAGCAAAGGGATGGGTGACGTTTAGAGTCGAGACCCTTCTTCAGACTGGTTAGGGATAAGGGAAACGAGAGATACAGACAATGATGTAGAGAGATAAAGAACAATGAATGAAAGATATGCAAAAAAGTAATGAAGGTAAAGGAAACAGGACATTGTTAGCTGTTTGTGCGTAAAAACGAGAAGCTAGTGCGACGTGGGTGGGGGATGGATAGAGAGAGAGGGAATGCAAGACACGAAACAAAAATGGCCTGTTATGTCATGTGACAGAGTCCAGAGGGATGTGGGAGGAAACGGAGCACCCGGAGGAAACACACGCAGCCACAGGTACAACGTGCAAACTCCACACAGACAGCAACCCGAGGTCAGGATGAAACTCGGGTCTGTGGCGCAGTGAGACAGCGGCCACTGTGCCACTCCTGTTCCTTGAAGAGGAAGCGTGGCGATATCCGAAGCCAAGAGACGGAGGAAGGTCCGACTGTGTTGCAGCTGAGGAGAGAGGAGCACTTTCCCCCGGGGGAGATTAAAGAGGTCACATGAGCTGCAAGCTTCACCTAAAAGTACAACATGTAGTTTGTCTCCAATTACCTTCCCTCGTCGGCATTATACTTACATGGTGGGACACGGTTCAGACATACATGACATGATTTCTATTCAGCATCTAGTCATTGTCTCTGAGGGATGGAATTCTTGTGCCGCACACTGTAATGAAACAAGCTGACATGAATAATGAAGGTGGCTAGGAAGCAGCACTGGACTATTCGACACGAAGCACTTGCAATATGTCTCCACATCAATGCTGGTCTTATTAACTCTGGGTTTGCAGAAAATTGTGGATTGTACTTCCAAACGGTAGAATGAATCGGATATTTGGGTTTTATGTTGCATTGATATGTTTGTATGTTTACACGTATACCAAGAAGGAGCAAGATCACCATTGTAATGTGAATGTACTGCCCAGTGTAGGAGAGGAGAGGAGAGGAGGCCTCTTTAGTTTAGTTCAGAGATACAGCGTTGAAACAAGCCCGTCGGTTCACTGAGTCCAAACCGACCAGCGATCACCCCGTACACCAGCTTAGGTTACTTTAGAGGTACAGCGCGGAATCAGGCCCTTCTGCCCACCGAGTCCACGCCGACCAGCGATCCCCACACACCAACACTATCCTACACATTAGGGAACCATTTATAATTTTACCTAAGCCAATTAACTTCCAAACCCGTACGTCTTTGGAGTGTTAGGGTAAACCGGAGCACCCGGAGAAAACCCATGCAGGTCGCGGGGAGAGTGTACAAGCTCCGTACAGACCGCACCCGCAGTCAGGATGGAACCCGGCTCTCTGGCGCTGTAAGGCAGCAACTCTACCGCTGCGCCACCGTGCCACCCCTAGACCATGAGGAGACCATGGTGGCTCGGTACAATCAGAGAATGAATGCTCCATCACCCTCTTTAATAAACTGCCAAGCGCCAGGGAGAAATGAATGCAGTTTCACATTCAATTATATTTTCTCTTGAGAAATAGCTCAGAGAGACTGTATCATGTATTATCACCATCATAACGAAATGCATCACTTGCATAAACTCTGCTTTTCTCACTAACAAACGTTATAGATTTTGTTATGCATACATTGTGTGCCAAGTAGTCACGGAAAAAAATCATGTGCTTTGCTTTTTGTTCCAAACCATTATCTATTTTTTTGATTGATATTCCTATCTCATCTGGGGAGGGTTATGCGTGGAAGATAGACATAAAATGCTGGAGTAACTGGAGTAGGTCAGGTAGTGTCTTTGGAGAAAAGGAATAGGTGATGTTTCGGGTCGAGACCCTTCTTCAGACTGAGTTTTATTTAGTTTAGAGTAGCAGCGCGGAAACAGGCCCACCGAGTCCGCGCCAATGATAGATCACGGCACACTAGCACCCAGGCACGTGCCGTTAGGGTAGGCAAGGTAGGCACTGCCTACCCTGACTAAAATTATGAAATGGGAATTATTAAATATAAATAGTAAAGGCATGGGAGAATTATGCCTATGTAAGAGACTGATCTCTTAGGTAGGCATAATTCCCTGTGCCTTTCACCCGCAGCGCTTGTGACACGGGAAGCTCTATGCAGCCCCCGTGCCGTCAGCGCTGCCTGAAGCCGTCAATTTTAATCGGGGTTGAAGGCAGCAGAAATCCTGCCTTTGTAGCACTGCGCATGCGCAGCATCATACTGCGCATGCGCATCAGTCTACTGCAGCGCAAGTTTCTTGGCGGGGTTTGTCGTGTCCCAATGATGTGGTAAGTGCATTTTGTGATTTTTTTTTAATACCGTATTTGCCGGGGTGTGGGGGGTGGGGTGTCGGAGTGGGGAGAGAGCTCCTTTCACAGCGTTTGGGGAGTCTGGCCCGGGGTAACCTTGCGGGGAGGGCACAAATGTTATGAATGAGGGGTCGGGGGCATCCACTTGCGACATTCCTTGCAAGGGGGCATGAAATGACACTGCTCTGAGGCCGGGGGGGGGGGGGGGGGTGGGGGAGAGAGAGAGAAGTAGCTCGAGCGGCCGCCGGGCCGGACAGCGGAACCAGCCGCCACCTTAGCTCCAGAACCACCCGCCCACCTCTGGCAGCTCTCCATCTAAAAAACTCTCTCCTGCCGCTCGCTGGCCTCACTATGTCCTTAAATTCCGACAGCGCGATTGAGGTTACTCGGCTGTGGGAATTTAAGGATTTGCAGGAAGTCGCTGACATGAGTGAAGTCGGCGAACGGCAGGTGACAGGTGTTCCGACGGAGAGCACTGCCAAAGGTGAGCGGGCCGGCAGAAGGCGCTGAAGTGCCGGCCAGTTCAGCTGTCGGGTCCCGGTGGCCGCTCCCCGAGCTGCTTCTATCCCCAGCTACAGTCCGTGGCTTCGCACCCGGAGAGCAGTGGCAGCGGTGAGGGGGTGAAGATTCCAGTACTTTGTGATAAGTACTTTCTTGCGATTTTTACCATTGTTCCTCACATGTCCAGCCTACAACCTCTATATATCACTCAGACACTCTAGTCCTGGCACCTTCCTCGTAAATGTTCTCTGTGTCCTTTGCAGCGCTGGCAGTATCCCCGACACCCTCCTTCTCAATGCTTGTGCCCTCCCCACAACTTTACCCCAGTTACAGACTCTCCACACGCTGTGAAAGGAACTATCCCCACAATTGGACTAGGAAGCCTTGGACAAATTGAAATGTCACTGTTTGTATTTATTTATTTATTTAACGTGGAGAACAATCTGCGCATGCGCGGTTTACATTTTTTTTTTAAGCGGACTGAGTGCCTACCCAGAGTAATTACTCACGGCACGTGCCTGCTAGCACCATCCTACACACTCTAGGGCAAATTTACAATATCACCGAAGCTAATTAGCCTACAAACCTGTACGTTGTTGGAGTGTGAGAGGAGGCCAGAGCACCCGGAGGAAACCCACGCAGTCACAAGGAAAACGCACAAACTCAGTACAGACAGCACCCGTAGTCAGGATCGAACCCAGGTCTCTGGTGCTGTAAGGCAGCAACTCTACCACTGTGCCGCCTCATATTTCTCAATGGAATTCTCACTTGCTGCGGCACAACAGATAGTTAAACATAGTGAGATCCTCACATAACTTTCCTGGTGAATTTTAAGATTACACAAACATGATCCAGCCTTATTTCAGGATGTCGTTACTAATGAGTGCTGCTGCAATTCTGCTGCCC